>CM075881.1:14290690-14660690 GCA_038021265.1 Cyprinella venusta | reverse complement strand
ATGAAGCAGCTTGATGTGACCTTACTGAGAGATGCCAATTGCTATACGTGCCTCTCCTTCTTCCCTGAACAGTAACACATTTTCCACAGCAATGTTAAACACATTACACAAATGCAACTATCCTTTCCTCGGCATACAGAGTCATTTGCCACTGTGCAACTATGCCTGTATGCCAGTTAATATTTATGCATCGACTATATAAATTCAAGAGGGAAATATTATATTAATGATTCTGAAATGCATCTACTGTATATTTATGCAAACTACAAAGTGCACATTAAGTCTCAAACCAATACACAGATGTGTCATAAAATGTATGTACAGTATAGGCTTTTCAAAACACAAACTGCTTAGGGGCGTTGTATATATATATATATATATATATATATTAATAGCTGTTTTTGTCTTATAATAATTGTCTCAAATGTGTCTCATAAACCTCAGAGGTGTGATGACTCTACACAGATAAGTGTGTCCCTGTAGACCTCACCTAAAATAAGAATGGAACATTCTGACTGAAAAACAATTCATGCTCATGGAAACATACCACAGTTTCATGTAATTCAGATAATAACAGATTTAAAAGAATATATATATATTTTTTTACATGTTGTCCACAGAAAAACAAAAGTCATTAACTTTGATTGTATGGGAAACATGTTTGTGTTCCATAACAGGGGAAGTTTTTTGGATCACAATGAAGGTGGAGAAAATGACAGCAGGTCTTAAAGGTTTTACAGTGAAAAATATGCTTATTAAAGTACCAAAAATATAAATAGTTCAAAAGTTGGATGTTTTTAACAATTTTGTCTTGTGATATTTTGTTTTGTCTCTTATTGCCAAGACTGTATTTAATCAAAAACACAGTAAAAACAGCAATACTGTAAAATATATAATTACATTTAAAAATAACTGTTTGTTTTCTATTTTAACATAATTTCAAATGTAATGTATTCCTGTGATGGCAAAGCTGTATTTTCAACATCATTACTCCAGTCTTCAGTGTCACATGATTCTTCAGAAATTATTCTGATATGCTGATTCGCAGCTCAAGAAACATTTCCTTTATTATCCACGTTGAAAACAGCATTTATTTTAAATAGAAATGTCCTCAATGTCACTTTTAATCAAATGCAATACATCCTTGCAAAATATATTATTAGCCTATATTATTTCTAATGCATATATAATCCAAAATATGTTCAAATCACATAATGTGCTTGATACAATTATTGAAACAATATATGAGGGGGAAAAGTAAGACAAAGTGGAAGAAATTTATGACAGATATATTAGGGAACAAAAACAAATGAGGTGTTTATTCAGGGTATGAAGAAACATTGATCGGTAAAATTAATGATTAACAGAGTCTCTTGGGTCGGCACAATGACACGCACAAACACTCTCGCACACACACACACACACGTCTGGTCACGGCATGTGATTCACAAGCTGGATTAGACAACAGCACGAGGGAGAGGGGGAGGAGAAAGTCAGTGAGAGAGAGAGAGAGAGAGAGAGAGAGAGAGAGAGAGAGAGAGAGAGAGATGTTTCTTTGATAAAAAGGCAATCGCTGCACTGCCATCTCTCCTCAGTATCAAAACAAACGCTGAAGCTGGAGGCAGGAGATGAAGACAAGTTTCTTGTAAAATAGAGCAATAAAGAAAGACAGACTTAGTGTAGATATACACACTGCACTGTATGTGACTGACAATGCATCAGATTTGCACAGGAAGTTACCAGGGCGAACAAGGATGGAGTTTGTTTGCACATCCTGACCACCCCGTCACAGCAACACTGCCTCGACCAATAGAGAGGGTTTCGGGGCAGGACTATCTGTATGTCTGACTAATGGGGGGCAGGTCGGGAATTGTTTAAAAACTGTTTCAAAACAATAATTTCTCCAATTCAGTTTGGTGATGCTAGTGGAAACACTACAGATGGTGAAAATATGGCGATGTAAATTAGCAGCCTTATTGTCCTAAAACCCTCTTATTAGTTCTGTTACCTTTTGTGTATATCTAGCCCTTATTTCACAGACGTGCATGAGGGGGAGTCGTCTAATTAAACTCTTTAAAGCCGCAAAATCCCTCCCTGTACCGTCTCCAGGTGCCAAAGAAAACGACAACACGAGGCCACGTGAGCGGTGAGCTCGACTGACGCCTGGACTCGAGATCAGGGAACGCTCTTTAGGACTCGCACACAGGGCCTATTTCCTGGAGATAATGGAGCAAAACGTCTAAAATAGAAAGATATGCTGCACTCTCACTCTCTGTCTATCGCTCCATCTCTTTCTCACTCACTCTCCCCATCCACTTTTAATCAGTGGCTATTCAAAGATGAAAAGCCTTTCTGAAAGGGAAAAATATTATCCATGTACTTCAAACATGGCTTTTCTCTCTCTAAGGGCACATGAACATGTCCTCAGAAACAAAAATGGCTTGTTTGATGTTCTAAAAAATAAGCTAGAGATTGTTCCAAACATGTATTCATTTCTTCCTTCTGCTGAACACAAAAGAAGATATTTTGAAGAATGTTGGTAACCATAAAGTTGATGGACCCCATTGACTTCCATATATTGTTTTTTTCATACCATGGAAGTCAATGGGAACCAGCAACTAATTGGCTAACCACATTCTTCTAAATATTTTCTGTGTTCAACATAAGGAAGAAAATCATACAGGTTTGGAACAACTTGAGGGTGAGTAAATGATGACAGAATTTCCATTCGTAGGTGAACTATCCCTTTAAGATCAAAATAATTCAACATTTTAATCATCTTTCGAGATTGTTTTGTTGAACACTGGAAAATGTTGGCTGGTCTGGTGAGTCTCAACTTCTGTTGAGACATTCAGATGGTATCAGGTTCTGACCAGAAACAATGCTCAGGTAGGCCATGGCATTAAGGGCCCTAAGAGTGTGCCAAGAAAACATCCCCCACACCATTACACCACCACCACCAGCCTGCACAGTGGTAACAAGGCATGATGGATCCATGTTCTCATTCTGTTTACACCAAACTCTGACTCTACCATCTGAATCTCTCAACAGAAATCGAGACTCATCAGACCAGGCAACATTTTTCCAGTCTTCAACTGTCCAATTTTGGTGAGCTCTTATAAATTGTATCCTGACCAAAATATTCCCAAAAATATTGTCAATAAATAAATAAATCAACACCAAATCTTTGAAAGGTATTTCAATATAGTGTGGACTGTTTAATTTTCAGCTTTTCACCTCAAATACACTGCCAATGGCTCTGATCAAAATTAAGTAAAGGTCTCAACCAAGTTACAGCCCTTATCCTAGGACCATTCACTGTACAATGTACTTTTGAACAAATCTGATGAATATAAACTTGTCTACTTAACAGTAGAAGGTATATTTCAACACATTCATTAAAACACATGACAAGTCATCTCACTGTACTGTGTAATTCTACAATTATGTTGTTTACATGGAGATAGAAAACCTTGCAAAGCTGGTCTAGAAAATCTAGAAGAACATGTTAGGTGCAAAGCCAAACTCAAGGTGAATTCTGCTTTACCTCAAAGCCAGGGAAAAATCCATGAGACCAAAAAAAAGCAGAACATCTCATGAATACTACAAGAGCCGAATCCAGTTTGCGTAGCCGGAGCTGAGTCTCACTCCTTGAAGGCTTGTTCTAGTCTCAAAGGATATCGATTCTACTTGGCTAACACATGCGGATTTGGATCGCAGACAGATTGCTGTGTTTTGTATCAATATAATACCAGTTAGTGGATACAACAACGTGCTGATGAAAATCTGCCCCTAACCAGGGGAACGGGAGTCACGTAATAAGTGGGTAATTCCTGCTGAAGGATTTCTTTGTGATTAAAAGCCTCTCTCGTGGAGTGTTATTCTTTGGGTTGGGCTTTCTGAACTGTGAGAAACCTATAGCGATCACTCTGTAATCCGAGGCCAGCCATTTTACCTCAGTCGTCAATAATTCAACATCGACCATATTCATATTGGTACTGAGGGACAATGGCATGTTTAAAAAAAAAACAACAACTGTATTTTCAGAAACCCAACAAGGTTTCAGGCCGCTGGCAAGAGGATGTATTTTTCCCAAAAGGCTTATTTAACAGACAACAAATACAGGAGATAAACTTTGTGTTTGTTTATACTGTCAATAAAAAGAACAAGTGTTTGGTAAATTGCACATTGCTTTGTAAGAATAAAAGCTTAAACTCCAAACTGCGAACAGTCCCAGAAATTGAAAAATAAAGCTGTATGTTCATTCAAGAAGACTTCCTAATAACATACTTTACAGAAGTCATCTACTGTTTACAAGTCATTTCAAGCCACAAACAATGTAGAACTGAAGTTGTCGTTCTGGCTATGGCAGAAATAGGTTAAAGTCAACTGTGGATCTTAATCCATCCCTCAGGATTAAGAAGGGATGATTGTAGTGTCGCTAAATTGATCGTCGATAACAACATTCTGGTATGATACCAGCATCTGGCACTTCGGAATAAAATATATACTTTATCACAACCTTGGGCAACAAGTCTGTGAAATTAGGGATAAATATGTCTGTAAACAAAAAAATTCTGAAAAAATGTAATCAGCACAACTGATTTCAACATTAATAATATATTAATAAATATTTTTTTTGAGGAGCAAATTAGCATATCAGAATGATTTCTGAAGGATCATGTGACGCCAAAGACTAGACAACATGACATCAATTTTGCAATTTTGCGAATTTGCGTAAACATACACGCCATTTTCAAGTCAAGTGCCGTGTTATCTATACGTATTTTGAGCTATCCGCGTGTATCCGTGTGTATGCGTGTATGTCTATGCCATTAATGTCCGACTGATTCCGCGTGTATGTACACGCCGTTAAATGTCCGAGCGAAACGAAGCAAAATGTAGATCTACATCTGGGGAGCGATACTTTTTTCTTAGGATGGTAGGGGAACACTCATAAATGGTATTAACCCCAGTGACGGGTAGGTTTAGGGACGGGGTTGACGTAGGTCATATATTTATATATACAGTAATAACGTTAAGTCAACGGTGTTCATAAACACACTGAAAAGTGATTACGCGTGTTGATAGCACGCCAAAAATGGAAATACGAATTGGCGTTTCAAACACACGCAATTTCAAGAGATCAGTCTGGACTGGAGTAATAATGCTGAAAATACAGCTTTGCCATGACAGGAATAAATATCATTTTTAAAAATGAATCAAATTAGAAAGTTTTCAAAAATTTTGGTGACCATAAGATACTTTTTTCCCTAAAATAGCAAAAAAATAAAAAAATAAACCCCCCCAAAACAAATAATATTTCATACTTGTTGAGCACTAAAATGAAAGCATTACAAAAAGATTGAATCGATCACTGCAAAAACTTTCACGTTTTACTGCTCTAACAGTTCTGAATTTCAGATATCCAAATGAAAACCAAATGTTTAAGATGAGTTAAGTTAAAACACATGTACATAACCAACGAATCCAAGTCAAGGCAACAGTGTAGCACTGGATGGATAGTGACCGTTCAATCTGCAGGTCTGAAATCCTCTCACTCTGGTTGTAAGGGATAGGACTGTGCCGGTTGAGCCCGTAGGTTTAAAAGCAGGCAGGGATAAAATGCATGCAGAGTCACTTGACAATAAACTACTTACTTAACTGCATTAATACTTGATTGCTTCTTACATGTTGAGAGATGACAGACGCTGTGCACACACTCAGGAAATCACAGACTGAATACTTCATGGGCAACATTTTGATGAGGATCTAGACATTGTTGATTTATGATACATTGCCTTTTTTTGCAGTCACAGAGGAAAAGCGCTAAGAGAATCTGGCTTTTCCATTCAGAGCCCGGGAGGATAGAGTGATTGTAGGGTTTTTGGCACTGCCACACAGCTCTCCGTCCCCAGCCACTTTGATTTTCCTAATTAATCTACAGAGCCCGGCCTCTTTTCCAGCCTTCTGCACAGATTCTTCCCCCTCAACCTCAAATAACACAGCGTCTGATCCATTGGTGTACACTTCCTGTCAGAGAGGTTGAGCACGTCAGTCAGGGTTTGCGTCAGAGTCGTTACGCAAGCTGACTGTTTAACACGCTGGTCCCCTGGAGGTGTCGGGGTGGGGGTCTGAACTTTGTGTTTGAATTAGCCTAGCAAGGATTAGCATATGCCTGCATAATGAATCAAAAAGGCAGCACATCATGTCAAACGAACTGAAGTCTCCTGCACTATGCATGTGACACTTCCACCAGTGCTCAGAACAAGGAGCCAGTGTGAAACTTCACCTTCCTCACACTGCAAACAAACCAACTTTTGGTTTTACCTCTAAACGTGAGTAAATAAAGAACTGTATTGTCAAACTCCCATTGCTATATGTTACTAGACACAATGTTACAGAGCTCAAATTTATATTTTTATATTGAAATAAATACAGAATGTGAACTCCTATTTTCAACTTCAAGACTTTAGAATATGATCTGAATTCGTCCAAAAGTTTGGACACATGTGACTGAATTTAAAGGGTTAGTTCACCCAAAAATGAAAATTCTGTCAGTATTTACTCACCCTCATGTTGTTCCAACCCTGTAAAACCTTCGTTCATCTTCAAAACACAAATTAAGATAGTATTGATGAAATCTGAGACCTGGATCACTCCTGCATACTAGTCCATTGGCTTCTTGAGGAATTGAAACTTGCCGGCCACGAAAAGTTATTAAAGACATCGTTAAAATAGTCCAAGTGACTACAGTGGCTCAATCTTAAGTTTATCAAACGACGAGAATAATTTTTTGTGCGCAAAAAACAACAAAAATAACAACTTTATTTCAACTATTCGTTTATTTCTCCCTCTGCCTTGAGTCAGGTTACTAGTTTAATAGCGTAAGCTTCTGTTATTTTACGTCACACGCATCACACATGAATAGTGTCGGCCAATAGTGAGCCTACCTGTGACGTAGCTCTTCGCTATCACACTACGTTAACTGACTAGAGGGTTATAGAGAAGGAAGTGAATGGTTGAAATAAAGTCGTTATTTTTGTTTGTTTTTGCACACAAAAAGTATCCTCGTTGCTTGATAAAGTTAAGATTGAGCCACTATTTTAACCATGTCATTAATAACTTTTCGAGGCCGGCAAATTTCAATTCCTCAAGAAGCCTATGGACTAGTATGCAGGAGTGATCCAGCTCTCAGATTTCATCAAAAATATCTTAATTTGTGTTCCGAAGATGAACGAAGGTCTACGGGGTTGGAACAACATGAAGGTGAGTAAATGCTGACAGAATTTTCATTTTTGGGTGAACTAACCCTTTAAAAGCCTTTCAATCTAAAGGTGTATGCTTAATTATATATACATAATTGTGTGTACCCAATAACACACAATCTGAAAAACCCAACACCTTTATATAATGTCAGCTTTTCAAATGTCAGTTTGACTCTAAGAGAAACAGATTTGCTGAAGAATTGAATGAGCCGAGGACCCACACAGAGATGTGTGATAACCAAATCGCACACACATCAGTGCATCTGTCCCACAATCCTCGACCTCCGCTATTTAAATAGGGGTTTTAGAATGCAGATAGTGGCTTAGACAAATCGTTCGCTGGCAGTAGATTTAGGACGATGACCCAGTTATTTGGAAATTAAAAGTGTTAGAGACATAACGATGTGAGCATGCCCAATAGAACTGAGCAGACTCACTTTTTCCAAATCTAATCTGGGCATAAATCAGATTAAAGACGTAATTTAGGTGACAGATAAAGAATATTACAAAGAAACGAGTGACATCAAAGCAGAAATAAGAAGACGGGATTATTGAAGAGTCGCATCATTTATTCGCTCGCACAGGCTTCTGAAGCAAACTCAAATCAAATGTTCTAAAAATAAGCATACATTATTTGCAGGTAACCGCTTTCCAATATTACTTCCTATTTCGCCTCATTTATGTTCGTTTATGTCACTTTACAGCTGAGAAAGAGGAAATGTTGCAGGCTGGACGCAAGCCTGCGTTTCCTACATGAGCACCACTGCTCAACATGCCTGCAGCACGTTAATTAACCGCCAGTCCATGACTGACTCGCAACCCACAACAAAAACACACTGACTCACAAGCTACTCACTACATTTACCCAATTCAGCCTCAATTTCACAGAGCAGAAAATGTCAAGTGGGCTGGATGAAGCATGATGTATTCTGATTAACGCTGCGCTGAACAAAACAATCTGAGACTGTCAAATGATCTGTGCATTAAGCCCTGAAGTGAAAATGCTAAATAATAGACCTTTTTTTTCTATGTAATGTGTAGTGTTACTTTGTAGTTCATTTTATCACTAACTTCTCAAATCAGTCACTCTGTGACTTTTTACGTATATATTTATACATAAAATAGCTCTAAGGACTTTGTTTTATGGTCTGTTTTAAGAGTGATATTTTGATTTTGAAAATCAGAAACATTATTAACTGCAGAGCTTTTGAAACTGTGCTCATGGGGATCTTCTTGACCGTTTGAAGGAGTGGGGTGGGATTAAGGGGCTTGCCTTATACTGGTTCTTCTCTTATTTATCAGGTAGAACTTTTGCGGTGGAACTAGGAAGCTCTATATTTCATCTTGCCACCCTATTTCCTCAGGGGTTCCTCAAGGTTCATGTCCCTAAACTCCTGGGATTAATCTGTCAAAAATATAATATGGCTTACCATTGTTATGCTGATTATATCCAGCTATATTTGCCCCGAGATGTAATGACGACTCCAACATCACAACTTTGTTTGAGTGTTTGAATGAAATAAGGGCATGGTTGCCTGCACTTTTTTGCAGCTCAATGAGTTTGAGCTCAAAGTCTGAAGTGGTCATTTTTGGTCCCCCAAAGTTAGCCTACATCTTGGCCACTTAGCCACTAATGTCAACACTCAAGTGAGGAAACGTTGAGTAATTTTTGATTCAGATCTGAAATTTGACAAACAATTCAATGATGGAGTCCTTTAAGGATGTGGAAACTGTCACTCATGCTTAATCCAGATTGAATTATTGCAATTCGTTACTGATATATCATGCATCCATAATTGGTGTATCACTAATAATTTATGATAAAACTGTAAAATCAGCATTATTTTCTCATTTGGTTATTCAAATTACCCATTTTAAACACCAAACTTGCTGGACGAACAGTAAACTAAAGTATAGTGACGGAACACACAAAACACACCCAGACTGACACACACACACACACACATACATACACACACGTCCACACGACAGTGGCACTGTCAAAATCGATCAGAGGGAGACGGTGGAGGCCCAAGGGGAAGATGGCAGATAATGGGTTATAGTGCAACTCTTTTGTGTTCCCTCCGGCTTGGCATCTGAAATACACAGCAAGACAATGGGAGGGCTTGCTGCCACTGGAACATTTGGGGGAAGTATTAATTTAAGGGAAGCCATTAACAGTAAGGGAGACATGAAAGTGCTTCTCTAATCCATACTTGTTCTTATTTGTTTTGTTCCTTCCAACCAGAATCAAATATTTTATTTCATCTCTCTTCAAAGCACCCCAGAGGATGAGAAAACAAAGCTCGTGTGGAGGGAGGCAGAGTGAGTGAGCATATGCACAGTGGCTCTCTGAAGACGATAAATACAAAGTCTTACATGCGAGACTCTTTCCCTGCACCCTGTAGTGTGACTGGTGCCGTTTTACATAGAACAACTTAACCACCTTTCCTTCATCTCTCAAAGCTCTTAATGCGAAACGGCTGAGCTTTTAGCATGTGCTGCACAACAAACTAGCAAAACATGACTAGGAAAGTTTAACTATCATGCAATCTTAGAGGCAGATTTATTAACAGCTTGCTCCAGCATCAACCCTCTTTTGGCATTAAAAAATCTTGACGTGGTGATGAAAAAAAAAGCGTTGAAAAGGCTTGGACAGGGTTATTTACAGCTGACCTTTATTGCAATTGCATATGCATTGGAGGAGAGTATTTAAATGAATCATGCAAGGTAATTTACTAAGGTTTGTGCTCGTCAATTTACCGGTATTTGAGCCATTAATTAATGACCCAATAAAGCATGTATTAAACTAATTTGCGCTGCTCTTGGTAGATTCCGTTCCTCATTTTGGAAATGATTCGGCTGTGTTTGTGTTCTTTCATTTGCGCGTCGTCAGTAGATCACGTGCAGAACATTTGAAATTGCGCTCTCATGCCAATTTGCCCTGTTTAGTAAATCTGGCCCTTAGTTTGCTCATAAACCATAGTCAGAATCGAGGCTATATGTGAAAAGTACATCCTTGTACTGTTGTGTACATTGACAAAACATTTAAAATAGGCATGCATCTTTTAATGACACATTTGCAATACAATGGAAATGAATGGGGATTCGAGGTCAAGTGACAAAAAGGCACTATAAAAGTCAAACTGATCTTCTCTTCCTCACTCAATACTGACGTATGGCTTTAGAAGGCTTGAAGTTGTCATATGGACAGTGTTCATCCCCATTCCATTTCAATGCAAGAAAAACAGTAGCATGAACAATATGCGTAATATCTCCTTTTGTGTCCAACACAATAAACACAATGTGTCCATAAAGTCTGAAGGGTTTGGAACGACAAGTGGGTGAGTAATATGTTTTTAGGTGAATTATCACTTTAACTGACTCATTAATGGTTTGCCATAATAATGGGCTTATTATTCTATTTTTGTCTTCAGAAATGTTCTTCAGCAATCTAGACATTTCCTCCAGTCAGCCGGAAGCTTGAAACCGTCACGAGGCCATTAGTGGAACTAGACAGATTCTGAATTACAGGCCCCTCTGGCTATACTACATATACATTGAGTGTTCCTGTGTGTGTGTGTGTGTGTGTGTGCGCGCAAAGAGGATCAGCTGCAGTAACTGCCGGCTCTGCTGTGATGTGTTTGTGCTGCGGGACTCACATGACTGAGATGGGAGGGACACCAGCGTGCCAGGCCGAGGGCAAGTCCTGCATGTGCCCCTTCAGCCACTCACATTCCACACCACCCTGCCCCCAACACCACTCAACCCCTCAGGTAAACCCATTCAAATAGGATCAGAAAGACGAACATATGGTAGCCTAACAACAGCAGTAATTTGGAGAGGATTTTCAGGTTGAAAGAAGGTGGTGGGGGGAGGCGAAGCGAACCACCGACTACAGAGAAAAGTGCATTGTGGAATACGAGAGGCCTGTTTTGTTCATGTCACTTCCAGTGTTATTTGAACAAATATACACCTTAAACAGATGCCTTTTATTTATGCTGAACTTAAATCAATGGATGTTTACTTTAGGCTTTGTAAACAAATTCATTTTTATTTTTTTATATATATATATATATATATATAAAATAGGATATTTCTATAGGATATTTGGAGTCCTTTTAATGCTACTACTACACACAACTACTACTAATAATAATAACAATAATAATAAATTAAATGTAATATAAATTAAAATAATACAAGTTCTTTATTCTTATTATGTAGCAACAACTAATATAACAATACATTATTATTGTCAGCGTTGATAAATAATAATAATCATTATAAATTAAATATATTATAAATTAAAAATATAAAAAAATTCATCATCAACAGCAACACAACAATAATAGTCCTACTGTTACTAAAAATAAATGAAATATAAAATTAAATTAAAACAATAAAAGCACATTATTATTATTACTGTTTAGCAACAACTAAATATGTAACAACAATACATTATTATTGTTATACTGTCTGTGTTGATTAATAATACTAAAAAAATTATATAAATTAAATAAAATAATAAAGTCAATATACTTTTCATGTTTTTATTTAACAACAAAATAATATATTATTAATATTTTTGTTATTAATAAATACAAATTTTACAAAACAGTTTATGATTTACATTATGACTAATGAATAATAATACTAATAATAGTCAAAAATAAATCAGTTATTAAGAAAGTGTCTGGCGTGCAACGATCCATTGAAGCAGAAAACATACCATGCAGTCCCAAATTGCCAATAGAGCTTGGGAGAGAAAAGGGAAAGCATACAGGGACCAGGCACAGTCTGCACTGCTGGAACATTTTAGTGCATCATGGGAAAGCAAAGAGCCTAAAAGATGAGTTATTATCGGAGGCTGATTGTGGCTTGTTTGGCTGTGAAACTGCATGGTTAATTTCCTCACAGAG
Source organism: Cyprinella venusta (assembly GCA_038021265.1). Lineage (NCBI taxonomy): Eukaryota > Metazoa > Chordata > Actinopteri > Cypriniformes > Leuciscidae > Cyprinella > Cyprinella venusta. Next base: position 14,648,500 of record CM075881.1, on the reverse strand, counting down.
GCCCCAAGCACTCGTTAGACCCACTGCCAGCGAAGACTTGGGCTCTGCTTCTAGATCTGTCCACGCTCTGGAGTGGGTGTGTGTTTGCGTGTTCAGCAACTGTGAATGACGAAGAGGGAGAACGTGTTGAACACTGATAACAGTGGCAGTGCTAGCACGGGTTCACGCCCTAAGGTGGAGGGTCCGGACACTTGAGCCCGCTCACACTTTCACGATCACAACATCGATGGCCACTTGGTGAGAGAAACCCAGATCCTATGAGCCTTTGCTAACAGGACAGTCATAAACTCATAAAACAGTATTTAACTGGGTTAGATCAGATCCCAACCTTGAAAGCAGAATAGAAAAGATGATTCACAGCAGGATATAGCTAAATATCTGTTCTTATGTCCAAACCATTTAGATTAAGGCTAACTCTTGGAAAAGCAGACCAAAAGGAACGGAATTCTGACTACACAGAAAAAATGAACACTAACTGTTTAGTATTACATTATATGGAGAAAAATGCTGGAATGTTTTCATCAAAAACCTTAATTTCTTTTCCACTGAAGAAAGAAAGACATGGACATCTTGGATGACATGGGGGTGAGTAAATTATCAGCAAAAGTTTTTTGAAAAGTGAACTACTCCTTTAAGCATGAGCAGTGCAGCAAAAATAGACTCGGATCTGGCCCATTTTCTGTCCACCGATGCCGACAGCTTTTTGTTTCTCGTCTCCATAAATATATCTAGTAGTAAAGGTAATCAAAGGCTAGAACCCTTGACTACTATTTCCAGGACAATTAGGAAGAAAACAAATAAAAATATATGTTACTCAATGTTACTCTTTTATGTTACTCAAATATTAGATTTTATTCCACAAATATGCCTATTTTATCTATTTTTTAACAATTATTCCATAATTTAATGAGGGCCCGGTTTTGGTATTATTATTTCTTATTATACCTGATAAACAATAAAAGGCAGACATTAAAATTCAACATTATGTTGTCTAAATAAATTCAAAATCACTAGTTTTAAATGCTTTAATGCTAAGTGAATTTAGGCATTAAAATGGATATTCATTTTGAGTTTTTGATTTTAATAGGCTATTAGTGGTTTTAAAACATTAACCCTCAACATCTAAAACACAAACAAAGCACTCTAAACAGTAAAAAATAACATTTAAAAAAACATATACACACACCTTGGCAGCCACTAAAAACAGAAACGTTTTTTTTTTCTTATGCATAAATCTCTACCTGTATATAATGTTACATACCAGTTCTAAATGTAGCCTAAATATTAAATAATGTGTGGAAGTGAGGTTTGTGTTTAAAATTAATTTTAGGAAATGAAGAAAAAACAAATCAGTCCGGATAACAACAATGCTCTCAATCACCCATTGAAGCCACTCTGAATCACCCTTTGAAGCCAAAACATGCTCTAGACAAATGGATGCTATTATCCAGGGAGTTCTCCTATTGAGGATGGTTCCAGTAATGGCACATGCCGTGGCCACTTCCTCCCATTTTCGCCAAGAACCAATCACGCTCCGACCAGTTAGAAGCAGCTTGAGAAAAGCCTGAGCTCTTAATCAAACTGTATAATGAATGACAGGGCCAAAAACAGGGTGGTGTTTGTTGTGCTGAGGAAATGGCTGAAGAGATAATTACGACAAAAGAGACACTCCCACCCATACATTCCCTGACTTTCTACAGTCCCTCATCACTCCACATCTGCAATCACACTCCCGGATATTTGTTTGTTTCTCTCCCAGAGCATCTCTGCTATTAGGACTCTAGAACAAGCCTGAGGATCACGGAAAAAACGTTGGTGATGCCCTGAGGACAGTCATGCTTGAGCGGCCCACTGCACACAGCGTGGGGGCATCCCTGGCCTCTCGCCACCACACTCTGAAAGAGTGTTAAGGCAAACACTGACTGGCTCAAGCCTGAGTCAAGCAAACGTTTGCCTGTGCTCCGTGTCATCAGAGCAGCTCAGAGTAGAAAGCTAAAGGCTTATTTATACTTCTGCGTCGGACCTACGCCAGAGCCTTTGCGCTATAGACTACACATTGGTTTTCATTTATACTTCTGCGTTGTTGTCCGCGCAATTACACTTGAAGAGGGAGCACGTGAAACCCGGGGAGAGGTTCTTGCAGACCAATCACAGCGCTTGTGGTACGCGTACAATTGACGCGTTGTTACATTTTTGGAGAGGTGCACGTCAGGGTATGGGCAAAGGGTACGTGCGCTAGCTATGCCGTGAGTTCGACGCAGAAGTATAAATTGGGCTTAAAGCTAGCTTACAGGTGTTAGCCTGTAACCAAAACTCACTGGAACGACATTCATGTAAATAAGCCACTATTACTTACAAACTCCCAAGAAGGGCTGCATGAAATATCAAAATAAAAATCAATATCCGTAATGTGATCGCGAAGTCTGTGATTTAAATAAATATGTGCTTCTGGTTTCGGGTTCCAGAGTTCAACCCTAAAAAGATTGTTTGCTTTGTCAGTGTTTTTTTATTTAAAAAAAAAAAAAATATATATATATATATATATATTTTTTTTTTTTCTATGCAGATGCACTCCCTAACCAATGATTAATTCTTTGGAGAAAAATTCTGTATTTTTTACATTGCAATATGTTTTGCACAAAAACAAGATATCGTAATGTCAGTGTTTTTTGTTTTGTTTTTTTTTTTGTTTTGCCTAGCATTAAAACAAAAATCCTTTCAACCAAAACAATAATAATAAAAAAAAAATCACATTCAAGGCGTTTGTCTGAATTTTGAAGGGTACATAAACAGGGCTGGTTTTGCTTAGGGTGTGTTTCATAAGTCTGTTTTGAATGGATGGCAAACAAACCAGACAGATGGCCAGAGATATATTCAAATTTCTGTTTTAAAGACATCCTGCCTGTGGATATTGTTTCTATATTCAAATCTGACAGAGGGAGATCCAAACCGCATCTATGACACTCGCCCATAGTATGCTTCAGAAGAAATCCAGGTAGCTTTTAGGCAGAATTGAGACCAGGCAGCTAATAGGACAGCTATAAATATAAGCACCGAAAGTGTCAGGGGTGTCAGAGCTCTAAATGGAACGGTTCAGTCTGAGCAGAGGGCTTTTTAATTAACAGTTCTGCTCTCTGAGGAAGAGGTGGTCTTCACAGTATTAAAGCCAAAGCAGTTTGACCTCTGCTCCACAGCAGACACAATACACAGCCCTGAAAGCCTCATGCGGTTCCCCTGTTTTGACTGAGGAACACTGGCGAAATCTCCATCAACACAACACTTACACTCTAAGTAGAGATGCACAATATATCGGCCACCATATCGGTATCGGCTGATATCGGTTCATATTTAATATTATCGTTAATAAAAATAATAATGTATTATTTCCTTCAGCTGAGACACTTTAGATGTGCACTGTTCAACACGATGATTATGAATTGCTTAAAGATTATTGAAAATCAGTTAAAAAAAAAAGGAAAATATAGGTCAGTGCAACGTGTCATATCGGCTACGTTAACCATGAGAATGTTATAATTGTGTGCTTGAGACATGGATTTTAAATGGGGAACTTTTGCTTTTGTAATCAGGCTCTCAAAAATCATATTTAAATTTGGATTTAGATTTATCGGCCAATATATTGGTTATCGGCTTTCAAATATAAAGAATTATCGGTAACCGGTATCGGCCAAAATATCAGTGCATCCCTAACTTTGAGCGTTGAGAAATAGAGGTAGGAACAGCAAAAGAACTAAAGCGGATGAATAGAGGACGAATCGGAAATGGCTGAATCTCACTAAACTATTAAGAAACCTCATATTCACCACAAGATCGAAAGAAATTATATTTGCAATAATGCATGAAGTAAATGAAGCCCATTAAGTCTTGCACCAAACGTTAACTGGGTAACGCTTCCTTTTACAGTACAGTACTTACAGTGTACTTACCTAGAAAGTACTGGCTAAAATAAGGTAAGTACATGGAACAGGGGTAGGTTTAGGGGTAGGTTCAGGGTTAGTACAAGTTATTACCCAGTAATTGTAGTTACTAAAATAAGTACTATTTACTAAAATAAATAGTATTTACATGGGTAACTGGAATGTAAAAGGAAGCGTTACCGTTAACTGTATTACTCATTGCACTGATAACATAATATACACATCCATGTTGAATTTCAGCCCATAAAAATGCCCTAAAAATACAATTCATTAAAATGCAAGAAGGGTTAATGCAATGCTTTTTTTTGGAATTCAAGTAGATGAATTCAACAAGCTTTTCTGTTTCAAAAACATTTGTCATTATTTTACTTATTTAGCCTATTGCAATGTGAAAAAGAAAAAAAAAATCTCAAAGACAATTATATAGCATGATAACTGTCATTGTCCTGGTACATGGACACTTGACTTGGTAATTTTTTATTTGCTTCCCACCCCCCCATTGAATATTTAGTAATAGTCATCATTTGAAAGCTTAAACACTTCACTCTAAAAAATGCTGGGTAATTTTGACCCATCTTGTAAACCCAATTTTGGGTAAAATATGGACAAACCCAGCCATTGGGTAACATTTTTAAATTAAATGTTTTAACTTTTTTTCTTTTGATTTTTGGGAGCAAATGACCGGCACATTCTGTTGTGGCATTCATCCAAACAACAAGGAAAACAAAGCAGACTTAGTCTCAGCAGTGCAGTCAAGATCCACATGAGTAAAGCCCAGAATAGGCTGACAAAGGCAGGTGAGTGAAGGGTTAACGTACACACTCCTGCACTCTTTCACCCCCAACACTTCAAAGGTAAGCTGTTTCTCTGCTCGGTCTGTGCATCTGCCAAGCCCAGAGCCTCTTAAGAGCTGCTTCTGACTGTTGTGGTTGTAAAAAAAAAAAAAAAACTTGTCCCGTCTGTGAGCCTTTCAAGTTCAGAGTATAAAAGCACCAGGCCGCCTGCCATTATAATTCGCCAAAAAACACACAAACAAAGCTGCAGAAAAACCACGGGTTGAAAAGAGAAAGTTAAAATCTACTCAACAATCATGTAACGACTCTTTCAATTGCGGGGGTCATATTGATAAACGATCGCGTCAGACTAATTAAGACATTATTAGATTTTAGATTATAGATGACGAGAGGAAAACTCAGGGTTTCGGGTTCAGTCGTGCTGTTCATCACACTGGGAAAAAAACACACTGCATGATAAATCATATTTAGTATTCTAGAATTTCTAATGTTGTTTAAGCATGTTTGATCAGCAACTAAACAGCTTGGTTCATTTCAGGGAGACATTCGAGGAGGATATGAGGTTCCTCTCCAGAAAACATCAAACTTTAATCATTCACATTTCATTTCAATTTTACATGTACAATGGAGAAGGGAATAAATGAATCATTACATCAATAGCAGCTACAGCTTGCGCTCATTTTCCTGTAGTCTTCATAAACAACTTCATATGTACTTCTTGAAAAGAAAACTCTGTGATCTTCAGAGATTTGGACTCTATGCAATCTTAAAGTAGTTATACATCTTTAAAACTCAAGCCTCAATATTATTAAGCTGTGATCTTTTACTAATAACCCTTATTCCACACAAACTACCATTCAGTTTTGTGTGTATACTGTATATATATTATATAAATACATATATACTGTGTGTGTGTGTATATATATATATAGCTGTTTAGAGAATGACTGACAAGTGTAATGTCTAATGGTGCCAATCAACAAAGCAGGATTCAGAAGTTTCACCAAGCCATTTCAAAGAAAGTAACTTGACGCGATCTTAAGAACATCAGACCAAATTCAAGCTGTCCGTGACCATGCTAGCATTCCCCGCACAGATCAAAACGTGAGCGCAACAGAGACCGGCTGACACTTTAATGGACAGCGAAGACTCGGATACATTCCTGTGCAGAGCCATGCCTCTTCCCTGAGAGACAGGGGCCTATGGGGGCATAGAGGAGAACCAGTTCAACCCATTTTTCTGAAAATCAACTAAACCCAATGGCAAATAAACAATACGGGACCCATTATATGCGAATGCATGTGTCTGGCATTTCGTCTTTATCAGCACTGGCTCTAACAGCTCACGGTTGGAGGCCGCACGTGTAAAAATACAAGCAAGTCATGAGGGCTGTGATTAAGATGGAGACGGAGATATAGTTATCTGGTAGGTCTCTGTTTTTGGACCTGGTTTGAGCAGCAGGAGGCCTGTGGGACGCAGGTTGAACAGGCCAAATCTGTTTTTATGATATGTATTGTTTGTTAATATAAATACGAGCAAAATGTTGGCAACAGATGGTGTCATTCTGCTCAGATACTAAGTTCTCCTTGTGAATCAGTTTATCTTCTGGGCACTAGTGAGGGCCTTGATTCACAAAACATTAAGACACTGATGACACAATTACCTGCAACACGACTGCAAGATCATACATTAAATATAACTAATATATCAAAGTCATTGCTGTATAAATGGCAATTATATTCGTTGTAGTTTCTTAACAAGTAGAGTGTCAATCAGTTCATCATATGGTGTGCTCAAACGTTTAGCTCAAACAGTAGAGCATAAAAATGCCATGGTCATGAGTATTATTCAAAGGGAAACTAATAAAACGTTTACCTTGAAAGCAATGCAAGTCACTTTGGATACAATTGTCTGCCAAATTCATTCATGTAAAATGTATGTAAATGTAGAGTAATGTAATGTAAAGTTATAAGAGGCAAGAAATGACCAAAGCTGCATCCTTACAACATGCCACATTAAAGTACACCAAACATAATACAGGACACACATGGAATTCCCAGAACCCACAAATGAGGCATCACTATCAACTGAAGCCTTCTAAAATTACAGCGGTTTAGCATTTAGCGCTCCTGTTTCCCGTAAATTTGTTTACGTACACTATGAGTCAGTCAATCTGCAAAACTACAAGCGTACAGTACATGCAGGCCAAGGGCTTTCAAAATAAACTTTTTGACTGAGCATCAAGAGAGAGTTATGCCATTATATCTTCCACATAAGCACTCCACGCTATTAAAATCATCCTAGACTGACAATTTTGAGGGTATTATTAACACATATGGGTTTTACCCATAAAGCATCAGACCCAGCAGTTTGCACTTCATTTCCCGCAGACTAGAATATGATCGAGTAACGCTTAGCACAAGCAGGGTAGCATAAACCATCAATTATATTCCATTTCATTTTCATTGAGGGGTGTAATATAAACCTGTTTGCAATATCACTGCACACAATATGCTTACTGTAAAAAAGCATTACTTCCTGCAATTAAGCAGATGCAAAAAGATAATATAGATTATAATATCAGATAATTCAATTCAACTCCATCGGCATCAGAACCAGTTTGTGACACACACTTTGTGGCCGGGCCAAAACCAATTTATCTAAACTTTTGCAGCTGCACGAATGAAAGGGCACTAACTAGAATGTAAAACACCAGCCAAAACAGCCTTCTACTGTATAGCTAACACAAGGACCGAGCTCACACTTCTCCTTTATCCCAGCACAGGATCTGGGTTCCAATTAACAGGATCCCTACGAAGTCTTTGGCCATGTTTACATCTGGTATTAAGATACGTTTTGGCCTATCAGATCACAAGATGAAGGAGACACATCACAGTTTTAAGAAAACACACGGAGAGCAGCAGCTTTCGTTTCTGCGCTGATAGCTTCAAGACCAAGACGAACGCTGTGGGTGTGTGTTAAAAAAATCAGGGATGGTGAGAGAGAACATTGTGTTGGTACATTTCCCATTATGTTTATGTTTACGCATTAGGAGTTCAATAAGGGTGCAAAAGCACCATAAAGTATCAAGATATATGATCATATGACCTTATCTTATACCTAAATTGAAGAAATTATGCACTGAAATTCATGCTTTTGCATGAAATGAACCATTGGTTGTAATTAAAAGTAAAAGATAGCACGTTTCTTTAAAACATCTTGTTCTAAATTCCAGTTTGGAACAACATGAGATGTATTCAATTATGAAAGAATTGTCAATTTGTAACTTTATAAATTATCCATTTAATTACCCATGGTTCTACAGTATGCACACCCCCTTAAGAGGGTGCAAGCCTTAAATGATTTTCATCTATGGTCGAGCCTCTGGAGGACAGCTATAAATATACCAGCAGGCAACAGTGCAGATTAAAAGCAGACAATGAGCAACAGGAAGCGATTTTGAGGAAAGGTCAGGCTAAGATTGCATGGATGGTGGTGGCTGTTGATGAGAGCTCCCCTAGCTTTGTGGCCCCTCTGCAGGCACCAGTTACAATTGATTCCTTTGGATAAACACACAGAGAGCCAAGATATGTGCTAGAAAAAGTCAAAGAATGAAAATGGCCCATTATTTTCATTTTGCCTATTGTGCTGCTTTTCCTTGTCCCAAGAATTAACTCTCAGATTAACCTTCTACAAGGACAGGACGGCGTGTGCTTTAAAAGGATATTGCGTTTCCTTGCTGTTACAAACTTATTCTGAGAACCAGCACTCTCCTTCCTTAAAGAATTACACATATTACTCAACTTTTCATCTTTGGTCTGTATTGCCCTGTGAACTGGTTTGGTTGTGGCAGAAAGAAATTCATAAGTTATATTCTAGGCACTTACATAAAGAAACAGTCTACCAAAAAAAAAAAAACATCAAGTTGTTCCAAACTGTTTTTTGAAGATATTTGGAAGAATATGGTTAACAGTTGCTGGTCACCATTGACTTCCATATAGTATGAAAAAAATAATCGATGGAAGTCAATGGGGACCAGAAACTGTTTGGTTACCAACATTCTTCAAAATATCTCCTTTTGTGTTCAACAGAACAAAGAAACTCATACAGGTTTGGAATAACTTGAGGGTGAGTGAATTATGACAAAATTTCCATCTTTGGGTGAAGGATCCCTTTACTTTAATGCTCAGTGCCCATAGGTTCATACTTGTAGTGAAACAAACACCTGTGTTGGGAATTTCTCAAGACACTCAAACTGACATGAATTAAATCTTGAGCATTTAAGTCAGCTTATCCCTTAAGTAGAGCGATGTTCCCGTAGTGTACATCTTAAATTCTTCGTCAAAAGCTGTCCCTTATTCCCCTTGAAATTTTACACGGGAACCTAAAAATATGGTAACATCCTAACAAACCAAAAGTTTTGGTTTAGGTTTAGTCAGTTCTTGTTACAATGGGTAAAATGATCATTGTTATGCTATTTGTCCACTATACAATCACTCTTTAGCTGTTATATCATTTTTTGTAAAGTATTTTATAAAGTAAACCAACACACTCTCGTGGCAATTCATGCTATTCACAGCTTCAACTATTTTACACAAAATTGGTGAATAATTCATACAATCTCATTTTTTACATTTTCGTTCAAACGGGTTAGGTCTTCATGCTTACCTTTTTGTCTAAAAATCACACTTCCATACAAAATCACACAAAATCGTCATTCAGTAAAACAGTTGTTTTCTCAGGGGATTAAGTTGACTAAACATTAATATTGTCTGTAGGTCTATTAATGGTGTATTACACAGCCTTCACGTGTCAAGGTATGATTACGAGCTTGTCACATTCAAAATGTGACTTGAGAGAGAGCACTCATGTCCAATTTTTTTAACTAGGAAACTAGTATTTTATTAGGAAGGCAAGTGAAGGTATTTCCTGTAAGTAAATTGGTCAAATTGGTCTCCACAGCTGGTCACGTGATATCAACATGGCGGCACCCATGAGGGGGGAGACCAACTCTGTGTGGAATAACAGCTTTTTTTCTATTATTCTGATATATCTAGAGTCTTCATCTTATGAGAGAGTGAACATCATTTTAATTATACTTCCCAAATATGCATTCTTTATTTGTAACTTTTTTATTTGTACATTATTAAAGCGCACTTTCAAAGTCAAAAATAAAGTCGTCCACATGCAGCAACAAAAGATCAACTTTCACTTACTACAGAAGTTGGTACAATGTGATTTAATCACTTACCAAACAACACCAAAAGCTCCGTATCCGATCGGCCTGTCCGGCTCTATATCCAGCTGTTGCTGTAAGTGATGCGAGTGGTGGTGGTGATGATGATGCGCCTTCACGGCGGCGGCTTGAACTTGCGCCGGGGCTGTAGCGGCCGCCGGCCCCGGAGCTTGACCAGGAGCGGGCGAGGGGAAGTACGGCTGCTGCTGGCTCGGGTTCAGCATCACCGCCGCCGCGGCAGCAGCAGCAGCAGCTGCGGCCGTGGAAGCGTGCTGCTGTACGGGGTGCACGGCAGCGGCCGAGCCGGGGTGCTGGAGGTGATGCTGGCCCGGGTGGTGATGGTGGTGGAGGTGGGCGGGAGGAGGGAGATGGGGCAGCTGGTGGTGATGGTGCGGGTGATGCGCTGCCACTGCCGCGGTTCCGCCGTTGTACGCAGCCATCATTTTCGCGGCATTGGAAGCCGTCGTTCCGCACAGAGCCATTCACTCACTCAACAGCCAGAAAATGAGAGGTGGAAAAACAAAACAAAGAGGCGAACGAGATGGAGAGGGAGGCTGCCAAGATGTCAAACTCTCATTTGGCTGTCATAGAGCCAAACGACGGGTAAAACAAATCAAAGCATAAATGTCCGGCATAGCTTACATCAAGATGAGTGTGAAAAGGTGTCATACTAACAACTCTCCAGCTCTGATCTGACCTACTTCGGAGGATCTTTTGCGTTATACGTTCCAGACTAGCAAAACGACAATCGCGGACATCCAAGAAAAATCTCGCGAAGGATAAACAAAAGAAAAGTAAAAGAGGAGAGAGGGATCAAATCAAAATAATGCGCTCCCCCCATAATAAATCAATTCCGCACGGCCTTAAATCTCCCTCATGTTGGAGGAATGAGGAGCACCTGGCTTTGCTCTAAACTCGGGCTTGTATGGAGAGGGAAATTAGGCGAATAGAACAAGTTGCGTGGGGAATGCAACATTCATCTTTTAGATTTCCTCATATTTGCCATTTTGGGCTCATCCAGCCCTGTTTCCACCGCCAGGGCTGCATGCAGTTTGCAGAAGTTACGTGGATCAGGCCAACGTTGCCGACTTGGTACTTGCTCGCCAGCTTACTTGTTTACATTTCCATTAAAACGCACAAATCCCCCGCATGAAAAGGCTGCTGCTACACTGTATCGATCCGGAAAGCTTGTCTTGCAGTATGGCGCTCTGTTGCGCTCGAGCTCTGAGCTGTAGATGGATACCTCCAGATCCTCTCCAAATGTCAAAATCCCCTCGAAACACCCATCACGCTGATCAACGGAGCAATCCGTTTTGCTGGAAACATTCTCCCGAAGCTTTCAACTTATTTTCCCCATCGATAACGATGTGGCCGTTCACCGGCGTGCCGCGTGCTTGCTCCCAGTATCGTGGGCATGTATATCCAGTGAAGAAGAAATCAAAATAACAACATCCAGTGTTTCTTACAGTCATAAAACAGGCGGCCAGCGTCCTCACCCCCTCGCCGGATGGTGCTGCCAGGACCTGGGAAGGCACACGCGCAACTCTGCCGTCTTGGGTACCCGTCTAGTCCGCGTCCGATGACAGGTCTCTGAACCAATCACGTCGCGCTTCTGAAGTAGCACACCCAATCAGCGGACGAGAGGAAGAGACGGAGGTCCAGCCATAGTAAACAGGCCCTTGTTGCATGTGGAAGCTGGCGCCATTACGGCTACACGATACTGTAAAAGACAGTGACAGTCTACGGAGATCTTGAGCCGGAATGGAGAGCGAGGGGCCCCACTTACCCAGAGCTATTACGCGACCATGCCATCCAATTAGCACCTGCCATTGAAGTGAGTCCCTAGCCTGAAAGGAGAGCCATGATTCGCTGTCCAATCGTTTTTCAAATGAAGAAAAACGCACAGTAACAAGGACTGTCAAACATTATACAATGTACAGTATAGTATAGACATATATTATAGCCTACTTACAAAGTTTATAGTTTGTTGTTACAGTGCGTTGAAATAAGTCTTAGCCTACTTGTAAAAGTTAAAGTGTAAAGTTTAATTTTGCAGCCCATGATGAGAATAGTAAAAATACACACACACACACACACACACACACACACATATATATATATATATATATATATATATATATATATATATATATATATATATATATATATATATTCATAATCATTTAGTCAGAATGCTTTGCTTTTTATTATTTTGTAGGACACTTTATCATAAAAAAAAACAGTTTCTCACGATTAAGTTCAACACCTAGCAAATCTCTAGAAATGTTAAGAGACATATTTTTGTTGTTGTTTTTTAAGAACAAGGGCATTTTGCCTAAATGTCAGGACAGGTGAAGATATGAAGTCTTATTTTTAAAAGGCTATAATTTATTCATTTCAATTGCTATTGGCCAAAACCTATTTATATATTTGTATATGTTTTCCATACGTTATACGTTTTTTTCTCTCTTCAAGTCAACAGATTATTTCGCAGATGTTAAGGTGCCTAAACATCAATTAACATTCTGAGAAATATTCATGGTAAAAAAAAGTGTGACATTTGGCCCCAGCCTCTATGATTAAAACATTAAGTAACATAATTGAATAAGCTCTAAATAATTCATGTACATTTTACATGCATTTTTCCTTTCTTTTTCGAGTAGGTTTGTTTGTGTGACTGGAAAACTTAATCAAGTTCACGTAAGAGCAGTTTAGAGTCTACAGCTGTACATTCCACACCTTTGACCTCAACTCTTATGTGTTTGCATAAGGATAAATGCTTCATCTCAGCAGGATCTCACACTCACAGCACTGGCAGTGTACTGAAGTATGCAGGTGTTTATTTGTGATGCTCTGTTTAAGCATTAAATCAACCATGGGTCCACTGAAATCCAGAATCTTTGATTCATTCTCAACAATTATAACACGGTGGACCTTATAGGCCTTGTTTAATCTGCTTTCTAAGGCTTTTTAAAATGTTTTGGTACATCAGTGTTGCACTATGATGCATAAATGTAATTGATGCAATTTCCTGGAATTTAAACAGGACAATAAAGTCTGAAACTAAACCAAATTGATTTGCCGTAGAATCTTGAATGTCCTGAGTGAATGCAGTAGGCCTACGTGTCTAATTATCCACTGGAAATATTTTAAACAGAATAATTAATCTCCTGCTCATGTCCAAAATAAACTGGTGTCCTCCTTTAAGTGCAGGCCTAGTTCTTATGGATGAGTGGGACGTGCTCTACATCGAGTCTGCGAGGATACTAACATTCCCAGAACTGAATGCCTCATTGACTTGGACATTTTCCCCTCTGAAAATCAAATATAGCAGCTGCAGTGTCTTAATCAATATGGCAAGGCATCATCCACAATGCCTTTACCTCTTTTCACTGAAAATGCATGTGCACACATGCAATCTTCATAAATAAATCACCCAGTTGGTATTGGTCTGGTTAGAATCCTGAAAACGTAGCTTTTCATGTATGACATGAGTTGTTCAAATTAAATTGAGCTTGGAATATAATTAATGCAAGATTTTAATTAAAATCTATTATGTTAATGCCCATATTCTGCATCTTGTCTTAGTCATCTTTCCCAGCTCTTCATCTTTTCATCAGGCAGCGTATATTGCACATGAAAACTTCCAAAGATTTGACTCATTCTCGGCAACAACGTGCATGAATTAACTGAATCTCTGTCTGTTCAACATTTCATCCATGACCCTGAAAGCTTCACAGTATAATACTGTATATGTGTGTTAAGTTAACACTGTAAGATAGAAACAAATTCAGCTAATTTTCATATAATTTTATTTGTAACCTGTATCTCTTCAAAATCATACTTTATTGTCAATGCAAACAAATAGAGCTGAACAAGACACTAAAAATCAAGTTAATTTCATAATATTATATGCTGCTTGAAAGAGTTTGTCCTCAGCTGCATGAAACTATGTGGTTTTCCATAACCATTGGATTGCCATGAATATTTATGGTTGAGAGTGCAGCATATGAGTGCTGATAAACTGAATTAAAGGACATATAGTGAAACCCTGCTTATTATTACAATGCAGATGAACACAAATCAATTTCTTTGGCTGCATGCTGCTATTAACATTGTCAACTCAGTTATCGGCTAGACGCGTCCAGCCTCCCCTTATTAATCTTTCACAGCAAAAAAGCTTTTCCTGATATATTTCTTTTGTAATAAACTTCTCGACTATAAACGTAGAGATCAACGAACGCATAGCTGTTCCAACGCATCTCAGCCTGAAATAACTTTTAGGCTGGCAGGTTATTAATGAAGTAATGAAGGAGGGAGATAAGAAGCGTTTTGTCACACCAGCAGGAGTGATATTACCCAGCATCCATATACCGTAGGATGCTGTATAATTCAAAAGTAGCTTAAATTTGACTCGCTGTTGGGGTCCCAACCAAATATAAATTCCAAATCGCAATATGTGGGATTTTTTCAGGAGTGGTTTAAAGTGTAATATTTGCTTTTATTGTATTGGAATCCAAAATGAAATTGTCCATTCTGTCCAAAAAAAAAAAGTATATATATATATATATATATATATATATATACTATTAATACAAAGAGGAAAATAGTTGAATGCTTATAGTAAGAGTAAGCTTAGTTCAGCTTATGTTTTACTGAGGTCTTAGACATTATACGGACACCTATGCATGGATGCAAAGTTGTCCGATGCCATTGTAGAAATACTCTGTTTTTTGGGGTGCATGGTTCCTTTATTCTGCATAATACATAATTTAAAAAAAATAGGGCTAAAACTTTTTATTATTCAGAGCAAGGTTTGACATATCGACTAACATAAGAGTGCAAAACAGTAGCTGAGGATGTCATCAATATGGCCCATAATTTGCTACATCGCACATGATCAATAATTCAATAACGTGCATTTTTCATTGTTCATTCAGTTTGATCAGCTATCAGACAGATAACTGATAAAAGAATAAAGGATGCGATAGAAAAACATCATTGCACTTTTGACCATATCCCGTACAAAGCTTGTACCCACATAAATCTAATGTGGACACTGATTCATTCATCCTTATTCTCTTACTTCAAGGATTTAGTAAATGGTTGATGATAACCCAGACGTGTGGATCTGCACAGACAATCGGTGTCCTAATTAGGCCCTGGCATTGACAGTGAGCACTGCTTGGGGCACTGCGGAGGGGAAGCTGCAGGAATGTAGTGCTGAACAACTCCAGGCAGAATGTAAGTGGAGCAGAAAACAGATGGTCCTGAGCATGCGAAAGAAAACTCAGAGAAGCACAGAGTAGATATAATCGTCCCAAGAGTTGGTGCATCATGATTAGGGACGGAAATCGCAAATAATATAATGCTTTTGGTTCCGTTTCCACTTAACGGTTCGTTCATTAACGGTTCCACTGATCTTCCTTTTAGTACTTGTAAGTACTAAAATAAAAATTACTAAAATATTTACTAAAATATTTGAAAAAAAAGAAAAGCAATTTCATATTTTCAATAACAAATACATTTAATTCTCGCTAAACGTGTTAACACAGGCATTTTATAGTCTTTATATTTTATGAAAATGTGTGCTACCTTCTCAGGATGTGCAGTTAAAACTATCACAGTGTGAAAAAACAAAGGCAGCACATCTTGTCAGGGGAATATTAACTAATCAGTATTTATTAAGCCCCAAACTCTATTCATAACTTTCTAACCTTGTGAATGCAGTCCAATAATTGACATTACACAACTCAACTCAACAAAACAAACAAGTCTTATAATGTGCATCTTTAACTACATGTTGTCATAAATAATAGTCTTGCAGTTAGTTAACAGCTGTGTGTGTGTGTTTGACTGACTAAAAAGAACCGACTCTTAAGAGTAATGCATTCAAGAATGGTATACACTGGTTGCGTTGTATGTTTTTATTTACTAAAAACAACTGCCAATTGTTCTGGAGTCGGAATACACAAACATCGTTTGTTTTTTATTCATTAAAAAGAACTGCCTCAAAGGAGTAATTCATTCTGTTATCGAACTGCACTGCTGTAGTTTCAGTAGTACTGCAGCACCGAACATTATTTGGTTTGGGTATTGTTTTAAAAATTAAAACCTGTTTTGAATCTGAATAAGAACCAGATCAGTTCTTGTTTCCCAATGTGTACGATCAGCACCACAGTTCAACTGATAAACCTCAGTTATTAAAGGGATACTCCACTTTTTTTTTGGAAATAGGCTCATTTTACAACTCCCCCAGAGTCAAACAGATGAGTTTTACCATTTTCGAATCCATTCAGCTGATTTTCTGATATTTAGAAGAATATCAATAACTAGACCGTTTCTGGTCTCATTGACTTCCATAGTGGGAAAAAAAATATACTACGGAAGTCAATGACACCAGGAACTGTCTGTTTACTGATATTCTTCTAAATATCAGAAAATCGGCTGAATTTATTTGAAAACGGTAAAACTCAAATGTTTGACTCTGGGGGAGTTGTAAAATGAGCCTATTTCCAAAAAAAGTGGAGTATCCCTTTAAGATTTTAGGAAGAATAGTTAAACTGATGACTAGCAGTGTGTCCATATATTTGCTAGAATCTCTCCTGAGCTACAAAAAAGTAACAGGAACACAACTCCTCAGCTTGTTGAACATTTAATTTAAAAGCCAGTGGCATTAATAAGAAGTTGGTCATCCATTTGCTGCTATAACCGCCAACATTCTCATGGGACAGATTTTCACTACGAGTTGAAACGGCAGCTGGGATTTGATCCTATCCCTTTAAGGTCACGCACTGACGTCAGGGACCGAGTTTCTTGTTTTATGGGTTGTACATGTTCTTTTGACCAACTATTGTACATGTAAGCCGTTCAAACATAAAGATTACAAAGCGGAACAAAAGAACATAATTCATTCATGGCTTTAAGAAATGAAGAAAAAAGACCACATGAGGAATGTCATGGAAGTATGTAATTGATTTTTTTTTTTTTAATTATATGCATGTAAATTATTCATGATTGGATTTAATGAATCCAATACTCTAGGTACAAGTTTTAATTGCAAAATCAGGTTGTGTAATGAAAAAATGTCACCGTTCATGCAGCTCCAGTCACAGAAGCCTTCAGGCCTTCTTTCAGAGGGATACGCTGCGTTCTCGCCACACTGCGTACAGGCTGTGAGTTACACTGGTGAGAGACTGGAGCATTGTTGATCAGCCTGTGTCAGAGAGAAAGAGAGCTTGACTTTAGTCACAGAAGCGCAGAACAGAGCCTACAAAGAAATCAGTGACACTGACCTCATACTCAGGGAGTCAGCTCTATTTAAAGCACTAGGAATCTTTCTGCTATCTATTTTTACTCTCCTGACATGTCTTGGGCATATTTCTGATGGGGGATGGGGGGAGGAGACTGAAATCACTGCATTTTTTGACAATTCTATCACTTTGGAGGAAGCACGCTTTTCTTTTATTAGACGTGTCAATCACGGTCCAAATATGCAGTGCTGTTTTGACGCAAGTAGGCTTGTGTGATGTTTAATGGTATTATTAGAAACTAAGAAAGACTGAAGCGTTATGTTCCACTTTTATCATCTGCAGATCTTCACAGGAGATGCTGGGACACGTCAGACCCCCTGGAGGCTTTGTATCTTCATCATTAATGTATTTCATTGTGGATTTTCCCTATAGGCATTAGAATCAAGATCATACTGGCCTTTTTTCCTACACAGGCATTTTTGTTCTGCATATTTAAGGGGACAATGTGTACTTTATTGATTTTATTATTTAAAATAAATATTTTTATTCATAAATATGTCCTCAATGGTGTACAAATACCTTTGCTAATTATCTGACTCATCCTCGAAAATTAAGAATTTATTATCTTTATATACATGGGACGGGGAGGTCCACGGAGGCTTCCTTGTAGTTCATCAGAGGATGGGTACATGGTGGCCATAAAGCGATGGACATGGTCAGAAACAATGCTCAATGTAATGCAAAATACATTTCACTGCTAGATGGGAGAATTTCTTACACATTGTGCCTTTAATGCCTATGTACATGTAAAGAGTGCAAAAAAACACAATTTATTCTCATGTATTTAATGTTTAATCATTTTTTAAAGTTATTTATATTTTGGCCCATAATTTTTGGTCTGATTCTCTGTAGTAATTTTTCAAAATACAAAACTCCCTTCAAATGTGATTTAATTATAAAGCAACACAATTCTCTCCAATTCATCCTGTCAGTTTTACACAGATGTTCTAATTATCTTTAAATTTCCAGAATACTTAAGTCTGACAGTGGTAATACCCTTAAACGAATAATGAATTGAATATAAAGTTATCATCATATATAATGTAATGAGATCAAGTTTATTAGCTAGCCTACAGTTCTTGTTAAAGTTCATCCAATATTTAGAATATTTAAAATAGATTGTAGCATGATTGAAAAATAATTATATCTATTTGAATATAGCGGAATGTTTTTGCATATACGCTTAAAGGGATTTCTGACCGTAAGCCTATTTCATTTGTCTTCCATTAAGTATGTTGTAGTGCACTTTTCACTCTTGATGGTGGCTAATGTAGGCCTACTTATCTTGCACTTTATGATGGGCAACAGTGACATCTAGTGGTGCACATCGAAATTGCTTCAAAGGTGGAGGATTCCTCATAACAAATCCACACACCAAGAACATTGAACTCGAGGCAATTGCTAAAATTGTATGGTTTTCTAAATTTAGAGTTCATCTAAAATTAACTTAATGTGTAGACAAATATGAAATAGCCGATTCAAATAACCCCCGAGGTTTTATTTAGTTTTCATCCCGATGGCCAACCTTCTCCAGCATTCTCTTCCATTGACTCACCTTTACACCAGTGCCATTTCAGAGACGCCAGAGGGGTGCGGGGACTTTCCTGGGAAAACACAGGTTCCGGCAGTCCTTTTTATAATGCTATAATAACAGTAAGTAAGGGTTATAAAAATGACGACAGAAGTAGAAAGTGGGGTGTGCTGCTGTAAATTCAAGAAGCAGGAATGTTTATGGCTCGAGTATTAAAGGAATATTCATAGTCCAAGAACATTGGCGGTGGCATAAACGATTAACGTTAGGCCTGTCACAAAAATAATTTAGTCCCTTTTCTACGGTTACATGTAAACGCAGAAATTGTTAGGAAAATCAAAATAATTTTTACATAGATTTATATATATATATATATATATATATATATATATATATATATATATATATATATATATATTTTCTTCATTGTGTGTATATATATATATATATATATATATATATATATAGGATAAACATTTACCGATTGGCCCTATAAATAAAACCACTCTATGGTTTTATTTATTTTTTTGTTAGTCAACATTATTGTCCACAGATTCTGTTTAAAGTTTTAGTCCACCCTAAAATGAAAATTATGTCATCAAAACTCACCCTTATGTCGTCGGTCGTCCCAAGCCCGTAAAACCTCCGTTCATCTTCAAAACACAGTTTAAGATATTTTAGTCCGAGAGTTTTCCGTCCCTCCATTGAAAATATAACACGTCCTTGTCCAGAAAGGAAATAAAGACATCATCAAAGTAGTCCATGTGACATCAGTGGGTTAGTTGTTTTGAAGCATCGTAAATACATTTTGGTCCAAAAATAAGAAAAACGACAACTTTATTCAGCATTATATTCTCTTCCGGTTCTGTTGTCCGCATTCAGTGACGTTGATGACGTAAGACGCTGCATACGTGTATCTGGTGTGTCTGTGTATTTGGGTTCAAATAAATATGGCTGGACAAAAAAAGTTCTGTGTCGAAATCCTTAAACATGATTGCGAAGATTGATTTTTTTACAGCGTGCTACTCCCTCAGACTGTAAACGAAGCTTGACCCACCAGATACTCGTCTGCAGCGTCTTACGTCATCAGCGTCACTGAACGCGGATTGACAACAGAACTGGAAGAGAATATAATGTTGAATAAAGTTGTAGTTTTTGTTATTTTTGGACCAAAATGTATTTCCGATGCTTCAAAACATTGTAACTAACACTTTACACTATAGTGTAGACTAATTCAAAAGAAGACTAAGAGAACAAGAACTTTTTTCAACAAGTTTATTAGCAGTGACAAAGATTCTTGAGACAAAATGTAAACCCCTCTTCATGACCACTAGGAAATTCAGAGAGAGCAACATAAAATGACATATTAATTCAAACTTTTAACAGTCAAAACATGGCACAACTTAAGATTGTTGGGGGGGGGGGGAAGAAAAAAAAAAAAAAAAAAAAAAGAGTTTTTCATGTTCTGATGTGATTCCTTGTAATATATCGCTTAACACAGGCACCCTGAACTTGAAAAGTTCGCAATATTAACTTTGCATATAATTGAGCGCATGAATGAAGACAAATACACATGCTTGCACACGAACACACATATGCATCCACACGCATGAGTTGAGTTGTCAGGACAAGAATCATTCATACATCAAGAAAACACATGAAATTTGAATATGCCAACAACACATTTTCTCGGTACAGATTTCGCAATCAAACACACCATTTTATAGATCGCTGTACCTCTCTCCCATCCGTACGTTCTGTCATTGCTTTAAACACCAAGGGGCACCATTTAAGATTTATGTAAATAATTTATATTGCAATTATATCATTTGTGGAGTAGTAAGTGCTTATTTTAAATCGAGGAAATTAAGCTAATGTGCAACCCCCCAAAATATAAACTTCATTCTGTTTGCATTCTGTGCATAGAACCTCTATATGTGCATTTGACCCCTAAAGTTGAGTTCTGAAAACAAAGACCAGGTTACGTTCATTCTGCTGAGAGCATTTACAAAGATGTAACTGAGTTAAGGGAACAGTTCACCCACAAATGAGAACCATGCCATTATTTACTCACCCTCAGGGTGTTCCAAACCTATTTAAACTGGTTTTGTCTATATAATGAAAGTCAGTGGGGTCCAAAACAGCACTTTCACTCAACGAGACCTTAGTCTTGCAGGTTTGGAACAACATAAGGTTGAGCAAATGACGACAGAATCTTCATTTATATGTGAACAATCCCTTTTTAATGGGAAAACAGGGATATTGGGACAATGTGTTCACAGAGGTATTTCATAATTAACTTAATCTAATAACAGATGGTTATAAATTATGCTTACATCAGTAACTCCTTAAGCAAATCCCTTAGATACAAAAAAAAAAAAACAGAAAGAAAAAGAAAAGTGCTCTACATGAGCTGTTCAAAGACAAAATTTAGCTAACTACAATAAAACTCAAGTGAATCAATGAAGAGATGTGCATCTAAAAAGCCAAGAAACAAGCTAATTATCAATCGCATGATTTCTCTACATTGCACAAAGCTTTTAAGTGGAATCCAAAAAGAATTAGAGAAGATGAAGCAGAATTTAATAACCTTACATCTGTTTCGAGTTCTTTCTCCCAATATCTTTTGAACTAAGACACTGAACAGGCTTTCAGACACCTCAAGAACAGAAACAGATTAAGAACTATTGCAAAACATCCCACGTTTCGTGAAGACGGACCACATTGGAAACCCTTACATGCTGCATTTAAAACCTGAAAACTCTTGCAAAGGAAAGTCATACAGATATGTAGTGTGGTTGACGACTTCCATGTGTACTTAAATCTTTTCACCTGGCAGTGTTTCATGGTCATGTACAGAAAACATGGATGCCAAATGATACCTGTAAATATGCAAACATTGGCTTTCAGTCAAAAATTAAACCCCTAAAAGTTACACTTAAAAAAAAAAAAAACAGCTGGTACAAACATGGGACGTTCTTTTCGTTTTTGGCAATAACACTGTTGGTGTGTATTTTTTTTTTTTTTTTTTTTTTTTGTTAGATAGAAGAACACTGCCCTAATTCTACCTGAGTGTCTTTTTATTTTCTTTTTCACTTTTTTTATTCATTTAAATTTTTTTTTTGTTTCATATACATTTCTTTTGAGATTGTGGACCGACAGTCCTTAGGTAGAGGTTAAAGTTAGTAGCCTATGATTAATAACTAGAATTTTCAAATATGTACTGATATGTCAATGTTTAAGGAAATACAATTCAAGAACATAATACATAAAGTGCTACTGATTCTTACGTATAAATCAATTAATCATGAAATGATAAAGCAGAGGATAGACTTTAACTTTAGAATGCATTTTCTGACATTAGAAACATTTACACAACAGCAGAATTCCTGTCAACAACGGTTCTATTGATGAGGCTCGTATGGGCTGTGGCAAACTTAACCAATAATTAAAACGACAAAAATTAAAAGCATAAAAGTGTGATTGAGGTGCTCGATAAAAAAAAAGCTAGGGGCTTCTAGTCTCTCAAGCAAAAATACAAAGTCCAGATCGTTTGCTCTCCATTTCAAAGAGCAGCTCTACAGAACTAAACCAAAACAAAAATATCCATAATGTACCTTATTAGCGTTAAAGTTAAAGCAACTGTGTGGTGTGGCACATCTTATCGATTAGTTGTGGGTTCTAACTGCTACTTAAAAAAATAAAAACATAAAACACTCGAGAGAAAAAGAGTATAGCACGATCTCTGCCCTCCGTTTACACACTCTCACACAACGAGCAAGAGACTCGAACGGCTGTCAGGTGACAGAAGCGTGAAGAGACGACAATAAGACTATTAAACGATAGCACTTTGAACTCTTCCAAAAGAGGACACACAGAGCAGCATACTGCACATGCACACTACAGGGCGTACGGTTTCCCAATCCGAGTGTACCTCACAACCTGCCCTTGGAGTTTTTAAGTATTTCAATGAAAAGTAGAAGAAGGAAGGAAAAAACAAATAAAAGAAATGGAGATGCGTCACGAACAGGACTGACCCAATCTTGTCCAGCAATTAAATTAAGACAATTAATTAATCCCAAAGGCTTGAACTAACTGCCCCCCGCCCACACATTAACATATGGAGCTTGATTCCCCTGAATCTAAAAAAACAAACAAACAAACAAACAAAAACAAAGTAGTTCCTCTGGCTACAGTATGTTAATTCACTGGAGAGCGACACTCTTCGGTTTTGTGCCCAAATGAATTCGCTGTGACCACTTTGAGCCTACATGATTATTTGAATTCAAGAGGGGACACATGGTGACATGCTTTTCTCCAGGACGCGCTCTTTAGGTCCGTGAGTACTCAAATGAGAAGCTTCAGCCCAACCGAAGTGTTTGACGTGTGAGTTGTATGTCCCCAAAGTCATTTAAATTGTCTTCAGCAACATATCCGCTAGACCGCATTAGAGTTTAGTTCCACAGCTCCCGTTCTAATATTCTAAAACCAGCTAACTGCGAGAACCCTTCGAACTGGGTTCCTCTGTGCTCAGCCTTGACTGTTAACGGGTAACAAGGTCCTTTCTAAACCATCTTAAGATTGGATTAGTTCTGATTCAGGATGTTCAGAGGCAGCAACCTTGGTTCCTCAAGCACATCTTTTTGCAGCAGTGTTCATCTGAGATATAGTGTCCAGACACGGCTTCACTGAGCAGGTCCGTCCCATGACTCACTGTAGAGGACTACTCGATTTGGATCTACGGAAAAGTGAGAGTTTGGAACTTTGAAAGTTTGGAAAAACCACACACAAAATGATATGGAAAGATTTAAGGGATGTGAACAGATGGTTGCAAAATCTAAATGCTGAATCATTTAAGGGTTTAATTACAAGCTGATGAAAGAGTTGTCTATAACCATGTCAACAAACACAAGAGGTAAATGGAAGCTTACCTTGTTTTTGCAAATTCAAAATATATTCCATTTCTGCAAAGAAGAGAAAGATGAAAGTTCAGTGTAAAAATAGATCTATCATTTCTATTTGACTTGAAAGAACTAAATAACTGAGCTGTGCCAACTCACACTAACAGGAAAGCTTCAAAATACTGCTATTTTGTTGCTTTATATAAACAGACGGTATCATTTTGTGTGCATGAGTAACAAACAAGTAAGATTCTAATTTAAGAAGGCTAAGTGACATACTCTTAAAAGTACAACGTGTACTTTTTACGCATTTTAACATTTAAAAACAATATTTTTATTCATAAATATATCCTCAGTGGTGTACAAATACCTCTGCCAATTATCTGACTTATCCTCGTAAACGAAGAGTTTATTATCTTTATATACATGGGACGGGGAGGTCCACGGAAGCTTCCATGTAGTTCCGCCATCTTGAAAAACTATAATAGCAGAGAGGGACAAAAAGTACTAGGCCAACGCGTTTTCGTTCAGAGCCAGCGTCACTGAAAGCAGTAGAAACGGAGGAGCAGAGCAGTGAGAGGCGCTTGGCACTGCCCCGGCATGTTTAAAAAACTGCATTGCAAATCCTCGTCACCAAAAAAAATAGATCGTAAAAGGAAACGGAGATTACAAAAAAACGAGTTAATGTCGGGATAGCTTTTTCCAAAGTTTTCAAAAGAGGCGCTGAAGTCCTGCTTTCTTCTCGACAGGTAAGTCAATGTTAAAGTCTTAATTACAAGCTGGTTGTGTACTTTATTTTATAGACAGATGATCATTTATAGTTAAAAGTTAATGATGATTATATCTAACAATGCAAGTAAAATATAATGAATTAAGAAGGCTTAACTACTTATCTCAATAGTTGTTTTTCAGCCAGTAATTCATACTGTAACATTCGTTTGTTCGTTGTGTCAAGTTGCTGTTTGTTTGAAATAACAAACCTGTTCACCCAAAGGAACTCGACGAAGTGCTACTAGAAGACATCCTTTCATAGCTTTTTGGTACATAATGGCTACCGTAGATGCAATGCGTATTTGAAAATGCGAGGCGCTGGAGAGAGCACGATTCGCATGAATAGATTTTCATCACTAGATGGGGGAAATTGTCCCCACATTGTCCCTTTAAAATCTAGTCTAAACCAATTTATCAGCAGCACACTGATAACATTTTTTTCCAATTTAAAGTCACAGTAACCTTAAAAACTATGACAAGCATTTACAAAATAGATAGGATTCGTTTTAATTTCATGTAGACTTTAACAATCAGACAAACAAAAACAGAAGAAAATAAATTTGTGATAAACAACTTTGCAATATTATAATGGCATGAATAAACAATTATCAGTACTAGTAAAACGTAATAAATGAATGTTTTATCATTGTAGTCTAATGATCAGAAATAAAACAATTAAAAATTGTTTCTGCATATTGGTTATCAGACATCAATCTCTAGTACACATTTCCTCTAAAAAAGTAATTAATAACATCTTCAAAAAAAGTATTACACTACTTTCTAAATCCTATATTAACCTTGTCCAGTTGACCAATACATGTATAGACATGAAATACTCGAAATTATCTCAAATAAATGTAAAATTGCATAAATTATTCTTGAACTGAGCAAAGCATTTAAAGGGAGAAAGTTACATTACAGACATACAATTTATCTTTAAATGTTCAATTTTGATGATAAATCCACTATTGTTTATAGAATTATTCTAGTCTATACAATATTTAATGCAGTTATATCAGAAGAAATTGTAATTGAAGGGTTAAGTTCACCCTTTAACCCCTTAGCTGTCACCCCCCTTTTTGAGAATGGGGGTTAAAATGCACTATTCAAACTTAAATGGTTGTAATTTAACAATGCTTTGGAATATATACCCAAGTTTGGTCTTGTTTTAAAGAAAACACTCCGCAGAATATTGCTAAAGTGAAAACACTTCAAAAAATGAAAGTATGAAAAAGTTATGGAAGTTTAAATTTACAGTAAATCAAATATACTGTACGATATATGTTTTTATTTTATATAAAATATATATTTTACAAATATTTTTTACTCTAAAATTACTATAAAATCAAAGCCATAAATATAACCAAGTTATGTTCCAAATTTGAAGTTGATATCACAAAAATTGAAGTTCCCATGAGATTTTGTTTAGGCGTAGTACCAAAAATAGCCACAGGGTGCCATTGAATTCCATTGAATTTAGTTGTATACATTCTGCCTTCACAAATTAATACATTTCTGTCCAAATATCAATTCTGTCACAAAATTTGGAACATTGAGACTCAGACCTTTCTGACAATATGTGTTTTGTCAAGATTAGGAAAGGTTTTGATCATAAATGTGAACTATAATGATGCCTAAAAGGGGAGGAGCCTGATAAAATAAGTACCATTTCTATGGTAACGCAACGTTCAATTATAAAACAGTTTTCACACGATGAATTCTGACTTTATAAGCTTTCAAATGATACCTATTTTATGATAACTACTAATATATGTGATGTGATATAATAAAAAGGTGATAAAAATAATATTATATTTTAGAGGATAATAAATATAAATATTATCATTTTTAGAGGATAATATTATGCTTTATTTTTTTATTTTTATTGAAAAATACTAGACTATATGTTTTATTATGAACTTTTAGCATAAAAACAGAAGTTTCAATGATTAAAAGTGGGTGAATCGACTTTTTGTGACAAAGGTCAAAACTCTTGTTATGATGCAGATTTTTTAGAGGTGCACTCTTGTCAAAAATTCATCGGTTACTCTTCCTACATAATTTGTAGCAAAAAACAGCAGTCAAATATCTATTTAGGAGTCTTAGACCTTTCCAACGATATATAGTTTGTCATAATTAGATTAGGATTTAATAGTAATAAATCGAAGTAAAGTTAGGCGTCCCGTATACGGGACGGTGACAGTTAAGGGGTTAAAAAAATTATTTTGTAATTTATTCACCCTCAAGCCACATCTATATGTGTATATTACTTTTTTCTTTAAGCCATATATTAAAAGATATCCTGGCTATAATGGGAGTGAATAGTAACAGAGATTTGAGAGTCCACAACAGCGAACTCATCCATCATAAAAGTAATCCATACTGCTTCCGGGGGTTAATAAAGTCCTTCTGAATAACAATATCCATATTTAAAAACTAAAATCACTGGCTTCCGTAAGCAAGTCGAGTTTCAGCCGAAGAGTGAACTCTGACCGACGTTTGACGTATTGATGAACGTGGAAGCAGAGAGGACAGAGGAAAACAACGGCCATGAATTAGAAGTCAAAAACAAGAATTTTTAAAAAGAAATGTCAGAGAAGCTTGAGTTTGTTGCCCAGCCCTATTTGTTTGAACCACGAGAGGCGTCTACCGTCATGCTACTCCTACATCCTACGTCATTCGCCAGAACTTTACTCTCTTGCGAATGTGCGGACAGACGTTACCAGAAGCTAATTACATTTTATAAAGTAAAAAATATGGATATTTTTCTTACAAAAACACTTCAATTCAGAAGGCCCTTATTAACCACCTGGAGCACTGTGAAATACTTTTATGATGGATGGATGCGCTTTTTTGGGCTTTGATTTCAGTCACTATTAACTCCCATTATAAAGCTTGGAAAAGCCAGGATATTTTTTTGATATGACTCCAATTGTGTTTGGCTTGAGAGTGAGTAAATTATTGGATGCTAGTAATCTCTTACTTTAAGGGAAAAGCAACTAAATTACATGAATTATTAGTAATGCACTACACACAACATTGTTCATTCTAAAGAATATACTTGTAATACAAGTGGAAGTACTCCGCAAGAGGATAAAATAGTGACTTACCTTTAGTGTGATAATATACAGCAGCTTTTAGATCAAATGATCCCCAACTAGACCTCCTGTCGAAGCCCTTAGTATGGCCCTGCTCCTTGGCCAAAGCCACCTTGGGTGTAGCCGTGGAGGTGGGAGGCAGCTCAGCACAAATGTCCTTAGAGGAAGAACAAAACACTATTGCACCATGAACCCCAGTCTCTTCTCTCTGAGCATCCAAGCTAAAGACGGGCATCTCCGATACGGCCCTGCTTGCTGCCGCAGATCCGCCGCTTACACCTCGACTAAGATTTTGAGCGTTAGTCCGTTTATCTGGCTCGTGAGCCTTGGGGAAGGGTGGTTGATCCGGTCTCTGAGAGGTACTGGAGGTCTGAGTGGCCACTGTAGCAGGACAGCCTCCCTGAAAGCTCACCTCTACTGGCACGTCCTTTCCGTTCGAGCAGCACACCACACCCTCTGGTCCAGCGCTCGGCTCGTTGATAAAGGACAAGCCCCACTGATTCTGAAAAATGTCCCCCAGAGACTTCTGATTTGTCACAGCAGCAGGGGGATCAGCTTGGCGGCCACTAGGGAGTGAGAGTTGCATATTGGAGGGGGTGACAGGGTAAACAAACAGGCTGGGCTTCCTGGGCTCAGCCACCGAGGCGATGGAACTTCCGATGACCGTAGTGCCGCTACCAGGGGGAGATGCTACATTCTCAGCGGCAACAGCTGGGGTCGCTAGCAGAGGACCAGAGCTGAAATGGGGGCCAGGCAGGGGACAGCCATTCCCTTCCCCCGGCAGAGGACCGTTGGTAAAGCTAGCAGAGGTGATGGTTTTCACCGCAGACATAGGGACCTGTGGTGGTCTCCCAGGCACCTGGGGAGCAGGAGTAAGAGCCTCCCCGCCAGCTTGGGCAGTCTTATTGAGGTTCTCCTTCACTTTGCTTGCATAACTGATCTTAGGCACAATCTTAGCGCTACTATTGTCCACAGGAAAGACAGGCGGAGGCTTGAACAAGGTCCATGAGTCCTCTTTGGTGGAGGTAGTCACCTTAACCTTGCTGGAGCGATCCTCAAACCGCTTCCCAGCCGCTTTGCTGTCCAAGTTCTTGCGCTGAAGTTCAGCCACCGGAGGAGGTGGGGTGGCGGAGGAGGCAGGTGGATCCTTGGCTTTTGGGTGCGGTACGGCTTTTGAGCCGACTCTGCCACTCTCCACCTGAGAGCCAGAGGCAGACTCCAGTGCCACAGCTACGTGGTCTTGTTTGCCGCCCTGCTGCATGGCTTTTCCCTGGGCAGGAGCAGTCACATTGTCCACGGATTTGCCATTCCTCTGGGCCCGGCGCTTCTTGGGAGTAGTGTATCCACTCTCGGAGCCGCTGCCGTCATTGTCAGCCCCGGGTTTGCAAGGGTAACCGTTGGTAAGTGATACAGAGTTGAGCGACACCACACCGTTCAGAGAAGCCAAAGCCTCTTTTTTGCCCTCAAGTGTGTTCAACTCAGAGGACTTGTCATTTTTGAAGTCCATTCTGTTTCTGCTAGTGTTTCTACTTTTTCTGTCCCCAGTTGAGTCAGTGGTGAAGGCCCGTCGAGTGGGCTTCTGTTTCAAGTTGATGTCTAGCAGGAGTCTGTCGCCATTACCGTTTGCAGGGTGCAGGGAGCTGTCAGGGTTAAAGGAAATGGGAGTCACCTCTCCCTCCTTCAGAGTTCCATTTATTTTGCCATTTTCTGCACAGAGAAGAGAAAAAAACAATAAACAAGTGGAATGAAAATGGCACACTTGCATCAATTGATCTACAGAACCAACATTTTTGGCACATATCCAGATCAGATCTAGGTCAAGTCTAGTCAATGTTTGCATAAGACCAAGGAATATTTAGACTAGGTATGTTCAGTTGAACCAAGCCAGGGTCAGGCAGATGACAAGCTCACTCCTGGAACGCACACTGGACAACTTTGCAGGGTATTCAGTTTACTTCCAATTAAAGCCAGTTTGAAATGACTCAACTGCTGGAATATCTGTGATTTGATAGCCATAAATCCCACATCTTCTGAACAGAGCTAGTTTACAAAATTAAACCGCTGCCAATAAACTGAAAACAGAGATCAGAGGGTTTTAATCTGGGTCTGCATCATTTTTTTTTCTCACAAAAATGTACACACACACACACAAATATGTGGTTTATAGCAACTCTCCATGGGCATAATTATTTGTATACTGTACCAACTGTATTCTATCCCCATACACTAAACCTACCATCACAGAAAAATTTTTGCCATTTTTTTAATGACGGAAAAACACAATTTATTATGTTTTTGTAAAATCATTTGGTTTATGAAGACACAAGAAGTATCTTCATAAACCATGTTTAAGTTTTACATGTCTTTATACAAATGTTTGTCTTCAAACCATTTAAACAATCAAGTGCGCTTACACATACACACAGGATTGATATTTATCTCACTTTCTCCAAGGCTGCATTTCTCGGATCAAATATACAGCAAAAACAGTTATATTTGATTCATTATTATAATTTAATATAACTGTTTTATAAGCTGTAATTTATTCCTGTGATGGCAAAGCTGAATTTTCAGCATCTTTACTCCAGACTTCAGTCACACGATCCTTCAGAAATCATTCTAATATGCTGATTTGTGGCTCAAGAAACATTTTTAATAACCATCAATGTTGAAAACATTGAAGTTCCAAAGAACAATATTTATTAAATCTATTTTTGAAATAGAATCTTTTGTCCAAGCCCTATAAAAACATTGGATTGAAACATAAGTGAATGTTCTATAGAAAACAATATACATAACATGACAATGAATGTGTCACTACAATATAAGGGTTCACTCGCTTACTATTTTCTAACAAAATAAAAAAGTATACATGAGGGGTCCTTAGCAATAGGATCATCATATTGGAGGTCATTGGAATAAAACTAAACTAAATACAAAAAATTGATGTTCTTTCTTTGTCAGGCAAGTGTATAGCAAGGTCTGCTTGAGTTCATGATTTTTGTGGAAACTATTTATGGCAGCCCTCAGAGGAACTTAAGACAGTAACAATACCATTCTGGGCTGGCAACCTGGTATACAGAATCAAATTTATTCAAACAGAAGAAAATATGTCTTTGTACAGTTTATGTAAACAAGTTGGACCAACAAGTTAGCAGGACAATACAACACCCAAATGTTGTAATACATTAATGCGGTAAAAAAGAGGTTTGAGATCTAAAACGGGTCTGCATGACATTTGTCCTTTTTGAGGCGGAAAATATGATGCGTGAAGAGAGTAGTCCATGCAAGTGTGCTTTCATCGTCCGGCTCAAATCTGACATCGCCCTATTTTTAACCGGAGGTATGACGTGTCAAAATGGAGTACACAGTCATTTGGGTAGTTCCCCAGCATTGGTGTATATGTCTTAAAATGCCGAAATTAATCAAAAACACTGAGCTGTGTTTTGAATACACCTTAAATCACTTTAACACAGTTCATGCCAGACGTGAGCTCTCATTTGTATGTTAAAGTCACAGTAGTGGAGGTGGGTTGTTTAATCCCAACATACCAGTCAGTAACGTTTACACTCCATGAAATAATTTACAAAAGTGTTTAGCTTTGTTAATAGTTTGTTTCAACGACCAATTTTACTATGTTAAGATTGAACAACTTGACTAACTGTGCGTATTCGGTCAACAAACCGGCCAAGTCATCAGCTAGCTTAGCATGCTAAGTGGGCAGCCTGAGTGATTAGCCGCAGGTAGCTGTGATTGAAATACGTTATAACGATTTTGTGAAGTGACAGCTGCAACGACATATTTCAAGAGGGGCTATACAACACACAGGGCGTTTTTATCCATCAAAAATAAATAGTTCTGACGATGTGTAGTGGTGTACTCCTGTGAGACCTTTTACATGTCACGATAGCCAGCAGAACCCACCAAATGGCTTAATATCAACCCAGCAAACGTTACGCTTGCGGAGCGTTTGAACACATAATATGCTCACAGTTACAGGTCACTAAGGACACACACAATACAGCTGTTTGTCACTTCATATGAAATCTAAAATATAAGGGTTTTAGAGTTGGCAGGCTTCGTTGCAAGGCGCCATGAGCTTTTCGAGACGTTGCATGCAGTCATACACAGGACAGGTTAAACAGGGTCAGAGTATGCACTTTAATATAAAAACAACACAAATGTAATTATTTTATCAATGTATGCAGTAAATATACATGTCTATGCGTTTAATGTATATGATTTCCCAGTTGCATCTATTTACACGTTTAGAATGTCTGTATTTGGACAGTTATAGAATGTTCTGACGCGTTCTATTCAGGCCACTCGGTGTCGAGTTCGAATCGGCGGTGAGCGAGCCCAGGCAGTCACTGCCAGGCCCACTCACATGACTGTCAAAGAGCAATAGGCCGCGTTTTGAGCTAAGCTGGCCAAACCTACACCATTAATACTCACTCGGACTACAAAAGCTAACAGAGCTAATTACGTTTCCGGATTTAGATCACCGAAATATTCGGTTTCGTGCGATAAACGGGCAGCGGCGAAGTTTGTGAGATTTGGCCGTCCATCATGGCGGACAGGAAATAACAGAGCAAGCTTAAGCTACGAGCAGGAACATTCCACAGGAGCCGGTTCATGTTGCTGTGGCAGCACCAGGATAGAGCTAACAAGCTATTCTGGGTCTCTGATGGACACAATCCCCTTAAAACGGACCAAACTGAGAGATGTGTTTGCGAATGAATTAAAAGTCAGGGAAATGTGTAATGCGTGCTGAAAGACCGGTGCACAAGGTCAATGTCCCTTCACGCTAGTTAGCTTTACGGCTAACCCTGGATGTAACTATTTAAAACTGTTCCACCAGCAAAACATGCTCCCCGTTTGACCAAACTCAGGCTGTATTACTGTAAATAAACATACCACGACATGTAGTTGAAGCTTGTCAGAGGAAAAACAATGAGAGTTGCTGGTCACCAACCTGTTTTCTTCGTCTGCGTTTTCTCGTTCTGGAACTGACTGTGGTTCTGATCATTGTTTACCGATATGTTCGATCGATCAGGGTCGTTCTCTGCTCCATGACTGATATATACTCCGGTTGCCCCGTCGCAGGGACGTTCCTCCATTTAACGCTAGCGCAAGTGACAGAATGTGCTCAACCGGTGCTCGGTGGAAGAGGGGAGTTGAGACATTTGCACTGCCCAATCACAGCCTGCGTTTGGGGGTGCTAGTGAGAGGCGGGCGGTGTTTTGTGCGTCGCGATACAAGGCGTGGATGCTTCCCAGTCAAGGCCACAGGAAGCTGTCACGCAAACTCGTGCAATCACCCCAGAACCATATAGAGATATCTATAGGTTCTGAATCACCTAAGTCAGTGCTGTGTCAGTAAGTGCTGTCTGTAGGGTAGTTTGATAATGTCTCGGAGTCAAATCTATTTGTTTAGTGCCCATTTCTTCCAGTGGGTGGCGACTAAATTAGCGAGTCTTTTAATAATTCATTGCGTCAGGGGTAATAATGATAGTTTTTAACATTTGTAATTCTTCTGCCATATTTTTCTCTTAGTTCTGAACTAGACCAAATCATAAGATGAACTGAACAGTTCATGTAAGATGTGTTCATTCAGTTTGTGCATGAACGAGATGTCCCATAATTTAGGTTGTTTACTTTTGTTTACTTTTTCTCTTGTAGAACAACAAACCACAAACGGAAGTCATTTATTGGCAATGAAGAGTACTACGGGAGCTTAGTGGCATATGCTAAATTTAAGCAAAATTTAAGCTTTGAATGCTTTGAAATCTTTCGCGGCTAAACTGAATGAAGCAGTCCAACCAAATGGGATTTATTTTAATCGAAGGTATGAGTCCAATTTGAAAGTTCTAAGCAAATGTCACTAGGGGGCGAAACGCTGTAGTTGGAGGCTATTGCATGCATAAGGATGGCATTGCATGCGAGAGTGATAGAAATAGTGGAGAGGCGGCTTAGCTTAGATGGACAGTTCGCCAAAAAACGAAAATTATGTCAGTAATTATTGACCCTCATGTCTTTCCAGACCCGAACGACTTTTTCGTTCATCTTCAGAACACAAATGAATATCTTTTTAATGAAATCGGACAGCTTTCTGTATGTCTTGGCTATAGGCTACCACTTTGACACTTCAAAAAGTTCATAAGAGAGATCTTAAATCTAATCCATATGAATTGAGCGGATTAGTCCACATTTTCTGAAGTGACTCAATCACTTTATATGATGAACTGAGCAGATTTAGCCTAATTTAGGTTTATATTTTTTATTTGACTTTTTGAAATCTAAGTGGTAGGCTAGTTGCATAGCTGTGAATGGAGGGAGAGAAATTGCTCAGATGTAATTTAATGACAGAAATTTCATTTTCAGGTTAACTATCCCTTTAGTGCCGCCAAACACTACATGACTTTCCAAATTGTCGGATTGCTGTTCTTTTCACACCGCAATGGCTTTTTTTTTTATCATCACCTGTGTGAACGAGCACTGATTTACACCCAGTTTCGGGCTTTTGTCTGCAGTCTCCAATTAGCCTACTATCGATGACTGTAAAATCATAGTTTAAAGGTGCTCTAAGCGATGTCACACGTTTTTTAGGCTAAACATTTATGTCACATACAGCAAACATCTCCTCACTATCTGCTAGCTGCCTGTCCCCTAAAACACTGTAAAAAAAAATGTGGTCTATGCAGACAACCCAGGCTCCACAAATGGCAACAAAAACAAACTGCGGCAACCCGCTCCATGAAACATAACAAACTGTTCCAGCCAATAACTTACAAGAAGGCCCTGGGGGTGGGGTTTGGGGGGTCAGAGCAGATGAGGAGGAGGGAGGGTCTATCGAGCCTCAGTTTTGTTTGAAAATACTTTTAACGTCAGCAAGACGTCACGTCACCCGACATCGCTTAGAGTACCTTTAAATAATGTAGTGTGTGGGTGACATAGGCTAAGCAATGATTCTTTCAGTGAAGTTAATAAATGCGTGGAACTTAAAATATTAAACTTAAAATAATAATTTTAAGCACAAATTTGTCCACAAATGTAACACCAACACCGTTGTAAAGTGTGTAGGCCTAACTTTGGTAAATTTGGTAGTTTGGTCGACACCTCAGATACAGATTCAGTGTTTATCAAAAGCAATTGCATGTCTATTTAAACTTGGAGAGGTCAAGGGGATAGGATAAACCACAGATAGCCATGGATATCCTTCTAGAATGTTGCACTTTGGACTAGCTCTCATTTAGCAGAGTGGGGGTAGATTGCAGATCTGATGTTCTTTTAAACTTATTAAACTATTCAAAGAATTATGTATTAAACTAATCATAAGAAATGTTAGAATAGCCTATGTAAAATATACATTATTTAAAATTGAAATAATATTTCACAATATTAATGTTTTAGTGTATTTTTGAACAAATGCAGGTGCAGAATAAGAGATTTAAAAAAAAAAAATCTTACCGATCCCAAACTTTTGAACTGTAGTGCACCATCAAAGTAACTTTATTTACATATACACTACAATTTACTTTATAATAAATTGTAGTGTATATGTTTTTCCATCATATAAGCCTGCATTCAATGCATTCTCTGAAATTAACAAATTAACCAGAGGGGGGCAGACAAACACTGTTAAGACAATCTGTATTTTTAGTGTAGTCATAAATATATATATATATATATATATATATATATATATATATATATATATATATATATGACTACTGTGTATATGTATACTGTATATATATATATATATGACTACTGTGTATATGTATACTGTATATATATATATATATATATATACACACACATGTATATTATTTATACATACATATACTGTATATATATATATATATATATATATATATACACACACACTTACATACATACAATACATACATACAATACAATACATTTTAAGAACATGGAATCATAAAACAACATTGTTTTAAAATTTATGAACCTGTTGTCATTCATTATAATAAAGTAATACTAATAAATATAAAATTCCTTAAGTTTAGAGTCTCCAAATCCTTTGATGGGGTCAGATTTATCAGGATTGACATGGACAACAGCCTCTGTGAACTCACCTGGGAACGATTGAACTTCTGCTCTGTGTTAGTACTTGTCGAAAGCACTAAAAATGTTACATTGTGAGTTCCTCTCTAAGGTGAAACCAAAATAAACCATTCCTTTCGTAATCTCTGTAAACTGTATTTTCACTTCTTTTACATGTTTAGGTTAAACATTCTCTCTTGCCCTCCTGTACTCTTTGTGTAATCAGCATTGGTGGACCTTTAAACAAAATACTCCATGTTTGTCAGACACTGATGTGACTTTAATAGTCTATTCAAAAAACTATTTTATGGCTGAGCTTCTCGGAATGTCTCTTGGACCATCCCAACTGAAAATAATAGGTTGTGTGTTTTATAAGTTTCAAAGAAAACATAATGCACAACTTTTCATAAATGTGCAGTAGATCAGTAAAATGATACTTGAATGGGAAAGATTAAAACAAATGCTCAAAGATTAAATGTTTTAGGTACAATTGTTTTAAACTTAACTAAAATATATCTTCAGGGCAGTCTGAACCATGTGAAAAAGGTTACGGCTTACATTCCTGGACCATAACAAGTATTACCTACAGGCAATGTCATTTTAGAACCATTTTAGGTTCTGTCAAAACAGACTCCAGCCAGGGCATAAATCACATAACTCGGCTCTATTAATCTAGCAATCTAGCAAACCTTGAGTGAAAGACTGGCTCTTTTAATTGCAGAGAGCTGGCTTAAATAATGCTAGTCCTCTGTCTCTGTAATGCTGTTATACAGGTATCAGGGTGACTAGCCTTGAGCATGGCATAACCCTGAAAGGCCACAAGTGATTTCATATTCCCTGTGTCTTGTCAACACGCTTTCATCTAAATTCTGGTACCTTCTCAAAAACAAATATGAATATTAAGCATTTGCTATGAACCCATGCAAACATGATTATATAATGCTAATGTCTGTGGCATGTTGTGAAGACTTTTGTAGTCTGACATTAATGCGCTTGCTTTGGTAAACCTGAAAGCGAAATCATTAGGGTTGTTTACTTGATGTGGAAAAAATGAGGTGCAGGCTGTAAAAAGTCAGTTTGACTCTTGCACCCGCTGACTGTCACCATGGAGACAAGCCCATCGCAAATATAGCATTACTGACTGAATCTCAATCCTGGTAGTATTGTCTTCAAGCACATTTATTTTGATGAGCAAGATTTCGTTTTACAGCAGAACGTTAAAAAAAAAATAAGGCTTGTTAGAAAGCGGGTGAAACACACGCACAACACTTTTGTTTCTTCTCTGCATTTCTCTTATTCTCTAGCTTGCTTCATAGTTGTCTAATAAACCTGGTAGTATATTGTTGGGTCTTTGACGAATTGTGTTTAAGTCAATTTACGAAGAGTATAAATGTAATGTATTGTGCTTGTGCATAATGCCTTTAAAAAATCATAAGCTCTCTCTTGGAAGAAGACTGAATGAAAGCTTGTTTATTTAGTTCGGATTGGTTCCTTTTTCTAACTCCGTCTGGAAGTGATTCATTTTTTCTGGGCCGCCTCTTACTTTTACATCAGTCAGAGAACGAAGAAAGATCAGCCCATCCTCCCCTGACAAGACACAACACCCATCTTTAACACAACCTCATCAAACCTTAGGCAACCATGCCAACTTACAAGGGCAAGTGCAGATCAAGAGGCATGTGTCAACAATGTACTGTTGTACTTTTTTACAAGGGCTTCAATGAAGGGCCAAGGAGGTCCCAGACATTTCCATTACACTGTTACATGCGCCTGCAACAATAGTAGCATATAGTTTGGGAACCCCCCGAATAAACAAGCCTATCAAAACAAACTAAGAAAGGTTGGAAGCCTTGCTAAGGCTTTTGTTGTGTTGAAATCAATGTATACTGTAATGTAAAGTAATGATTATGATGTTTCTTGAAGCTTCAGGAATAGGCCTATTTCACAAAAATGGCCGCCAAGACCGGAAGTAAGGTAAACTCTTTTTCAGTGAAAGCGCTGAAAACGATAAGAGTTCGGAGGACAAAATAATGCAGAGACTATTGCGTACCTTTTCAACCCAAGAAATTCAAAAAGAAATAACCCTATTTATCACTTCATGGCTTTCCTTGTTTTGCGGGGATTCATGGAACAACTGGGGAGAAGTTAAATCACGCCAGACACAGACGGCAAAAAGACGGACGAAGCAGATGTTGAAATGGAGTGATGCCCTGAAACAAAACAAAACATGTTTATATTGCACTTGATTCTTATCCGATTTGCACGTCATTCTCTTTTATTTATTATAATTAATTGTTGGCAAATTAAAATTGTTTGTAGAAGTTGTTTTCTGTAACTTTCTTTACCTTTTTTTCTTTTTACCTGGGTGCGCTTTGCCATCCTGTTAACAAAATGTTTTCATGTTGTTTTCTTTAACATTGTATATTATCAACACTGGTTGTGAAAGGCGTGAATAAAAAACTAGAGCAGAAATACTAGCACTTTCATTAAAGCATTAGTGGCCAGTAGCCTACAGTGACATGCAGTTAAACATTTTTTTTTCCCCCAAGAATGTTGTAACAAATTCATGTTTTCTGCGTGGACCTCTAATTTCCCTGCATATTTCTCAAGCCTCACCACCCCTTTAAAACCATGTATCCAAATAATTGTGGCACTGTCTTCTAATAACTACCAGAAAGCAGCTTCTCATTATCTATCTTCAGACTTAAGATTTACAAATCTTTAGACAATTCACAGTTATGGCCGAGCTATCTCTAGTTCGAGCACTCTCCCAGCAAGTGCACGGCTATCAAAAAGGACCTTGATTTATACATGGCGACTGATAATTACTAGTGTCTAACCATTCATAAAATATATATATATGTGGGGATGGGTTTTAAGAGCATGCTTGAAGTTCTCACTACAAGACAATTAATCTGCCAACAATTCTTGTAAATCACTAGTGTTTATGTGTTGGACTACATCAGTTAGTTTGGGGCAGGATGTGATTTAAGTGCACAAATGTTTCCATTACAAATGAATCACACAGTGTTGGTTGTGGAGTCATGGTGTGGAACAACTGACTAAATTTAAATTCAAAGTCGTAGAGAAAATGAAACTCACATTTATTTTGTGAACTGGTGCAAATGCTGCTTCACTACATGGTTGTGAAAAATTCAGAACTGAAATATGGTCTTCTTTTTTAATTTGAGTTTTTTGTTGTTGTTGTTGTTGTTGCTTGAGTTGAATTGAACACCCGTATTTTGAATTTTGCATTGTGTTTGTGTCCTGTTTTAGGATTAATGGAAATTCCGTAAACTTAAAGGGATAGTTCACTTTGAAATTAATTTTTGATGTTTTAGCTTACCTCAAGGGCATCCAAGATGTATGTGTCTTTGTTTCCACTGTATTTTCAATTTTGATATTTTTAGGTCAAACCGTTCTTGTCTGTCAGTCATATAATGGAGGTATATGGGGTCCACCTCAAAGAGACAGAGAAGTCCAAATTAAACATGATTTAATGACTCGTAAATGTAAGTACACATTGATGTCCTAAGACATGAAACGAGCAGTTTGTGTGAGAAAACGAACAGTATTTATATCGTTTTTACCTCTTGTAACCTCTTGTGCATGTTCTTTGAGATGGACCCAGTGTGGGCCCCATAACCATAAACCTCCATTATATGACTGACAGACAAGAACGGTTTGACCTAAAAATATCAAAATTGAATATACTGTGGAAACATAAAAACATACATCTTGGATGCCCTTGAGGTAAGCTAAAACATATCAAAAATTAATTTCAAAGTGAACTATCCCTTCAACGGATGATGGGTTAAAAGTATTGATCTATCTTTTTATAAAGTCTTTAAACCTTTAAATTTCGGGGCTTTTTCATTCCAGCATTCAGACAGTTAATACAGGTAATATATTGTATGTTATATTCTGTGTCCTGTTTGCTAACTTAATTCAATTTAAAAGGCATTCTCAATTCAGTTCTGAATATACCCCTACCTGCTTTGCTAATAATGGATTTGATGAGCTGGGAATCCATTCTTATTGTTTTAAGGGGCAGTTCAGGTTAAGTGTCCAGCTCAAGGGTGCTCTTTAACCTTTGACTCGACCATCAACAGTTCAAAGCAGTTTCCATTTATAAATGACTTTCTGGCTGACAGTTTAGATATCAGGAGAAAAAGTGGACATTGATGAAATGTAACTTTTTAAATTCACTAAGCATTTTTTAGAGGTCTATGATTGTTATGTATTACCTGCAAAAGAAAGAAATCCAGTTATTTTCAGTGTTTTCGTTTCCAAACCTTGCAAACAAACCCCTTAATTAAGAAGTACTTCGGTCTCTCCTTTCTGTGTTCATGACCCCTAATTTTTTCTCACATAACCATTGAGAAAAAGCGCCAAAAACAATTACACTGACATTCCCACGCTCCCTCTGTCTGGCTTGGTGTTTTTTACCCAAAAGTGTTATTATGTCAACCAAGTCAACAGAGCTGTCCAACACCCAAATTGTCATTGATTTTATTCCCGTTCGAATGTAAAACCCCAAAGCAGCCTATAATTAAAATGAAAAGGTTGAGGGATTTTACAACTAATTTCAAATTATAGAGCAAACGCAGTATGACACAATACAGAGCCCTGTGTTTAAACAAACCTGCCTTTTGGATTATAATTGCACAACAAGAAAAGGAAGAGGATGTTGTAATTCCTACTTAAGCAACTATATTTTCCACTAACAAAAACCAATTTGCCTTTCACTGCAACTGGAAAACACCCCACGCCCATGAGGGGCATCAAGTCAACACATCTACTGGCCAAAAACAGTAGTTTTACAACTTACCCTTCTCAGCAACTAAGGGTTTGTATAACTTCAGGTGCGTTTTGTCTGTTTTTTTACAATTTAACAATGCAGACTGAGGTGCAATAATGAATGTTTGAATTGGGTAATTGTTCTGCTAATATTGTGCTATAAAACTTTGGTTGGAAAATGGTAGTTTTGGTCTAATATGAGCTATTGTTTGTTAAATGACAGTCAACCCCTAAACCTAGATGGCTGAAGTCATAATAGGCAGTAAAAGCTGGACAGGAAGGAAGCAATGTCCGAAATGGTGCCTTGTTTCTTGTTTAAAGGTTATTGCACCACCACCCACTGCTGATATGATCTGAGCTGAGATGGCATTCTTGAGCCATTGGTTTGACTGGAGGCTTGTTATCTGTAAAATAGGCACAGCCCAAGAGAAGATGGGTTGTTTTGCCATTATGACCGACCTGTCAAATGGCTTCCTCAGTTGATTGTGATTTTGTAGTTAATTATCAACAAACCTGTATTGATTTGTGCAATCGTGGGACTGTACATTAAAATGTCAATACCTCTAAAAAGAAGGTAGGGATCAAAAAGTTGGATGGTTTTAAAATGGGTCAAAATACTGAATGATAGAGTTAGTTCAAATTTCACTATCCACTTTCAGTAACAGAACAACCTGAGAGTTCAAGTAGCTAGGGGATACACAAACCGTTTGTGAGAGAGAATAAAAAGGCAACGGCACCAAAGCCCTTAACTCACAGTCATCACAGGTAATAATTGTAAAATATCTGTGTTCCTTTTCCCCAGCTTTGAAGTGAGGTGGCTACTGTCTGTTCTTGCCCGTAGGAAGCGCACATCAGATTTATGACTCTGCAGACAACCAAATTACACTGTCCCTCGTTGCAGCCCAGGAAGGCCAGTAATCGCTTAATACACAACAGCTAATTGTGACCATACAGAGATACAGAGTTTATGTGACACATGATAAGTGTTTTTCCATCCCTCTGGCAGAAAAGAGGTGTAAAGGCAAATTGGTAAAAGAGGCTTATCTGATAAAGCTGTAATTTGTCATAAATGTTCCCATTTTTCTCTCAACACCCAGGACACGGCTTAGACAATTTATCTGGATAGAGGTGAAGGAAAAATAGCAATGAAATTCTTTTACTCTGGTGTCATTTATGGATTATGAATGATCAATGATTGAATGGTTCAGAATTGGGAATTCTACAGGCTTCTCAGCACATTCGCATAGTCTTCTGTAGAGGTTCTTGTTGTAATTGTAGTTCTATTTAGAACCATTTTCTGTTGAAGAACCCTTTTATGCTGAAATGGTTCTTTGTGTTAGGGATTAGGGTTCTTTATACCTGCCCTTTTGTTTTTAATATCTGTAAAACTGTCAAGAAATTATTTGACTGGTTTTCTCGAGCTCATCCATACAACTATACAAACTGTCAACACTCTCTCTAGATTTGAACTTTCAAACGATAGCTGGTTGCAAACTGAAAAACCGTCATCTTGTTCTGTTTAGAACCTCACAGTCATACATTAATTTTTATTAACGGATAATAAAAATTAAAGGAGTAGTTCACTTAAAAAAAAAAAAAAAACTTTTGCTGATAATTTACTCACACCCATGTCATCCAAGATGTCCATGTCATTCTTTCTTCAGTCGAAAAGAATTTAAGGTTTTTGATGAAAACATTCCAGGATTTTTCTTCATATAATGCACTTCAATGGGAACCAAACTGTTCAAGGTCCAAAAGACAGTTTCAGTGCAAACTGGAAACTATTCAAAGGGCTTTAAACTATTCCAGATGATGAATAAGGGTCTTATCAAGCAAAACAATCGCT
Organism: Cyprinella venusta; assembly: GCA_038021265.1. Taxonomy (NCBI): domain Eukaryota; kingdom Metazoa; phylum Chordata; class Actinopteri; order Cypriniformes; family Leuciscidae; genus Cyprinella; species Cyprinella venusta. The sequence goes on along the minus strand of CM075881.1, from coordinate 14,606,206 downwards.
CATTTAAAAAGTCTTATAAGCTCAATGGTCACCTTGCTGTGTTCACCTGTGATACAACGTTCGTAACTCTCCTGTTCGAACTCGTTCATCAAAATGAACGAATCTTTTCCCGAGTCAACTCATTCATTTCGTTTGTTGAATAACCCAAATGACACGAAAAAAGATTTGTTCATTTTGATAAACGAGTTCGAACAGGAGAGTCACGAACATGCATCACAGAACAGAGCAAGGCGACCATTTGAGCTTGTAAAACTTAAACTTGATAATTTTTTTTTAAATGAGCAATTGTTTCACTTGGTAAGACCCTTATTTGTCGTCTGGAATCGTTTAAAGCCCTTTGAACAGTTTGCAGTTTGCACTGAAACTGTCTTTTGGACCTTGAACCATTTGGTTACCAGTAAAGTGCATTATATGGAGAAAAATCCTGGAATGTTTTCATCAAAAACCTTAATTTCTTTTCGATTGAATAAAGAATGACATGGACATCTTGGATGACATGGGGGTGAGTAAATTATCAGCAAAAGATTTATTAAAAGTGAACTACTCCTTTAAGGTCACAAAAGAACCTTTTGAAAAGAACCATATTTTATCTGTGGAGTGTGAAGAACATTTTAATAATCCAAATATCTTTTTTTTAATTTTTTATATAAAGAACCTTTTGTGCAATGGAAAGCAAATAAGTATGTTAAAGTTTCCTCAGGGATATGCAAGTAAAGAACCTTTATTTTTAAGAGTGTATCCCTCTGAGAGTTGTTTTTCCATAATATTTCCAAGCAAGAATCATCATGCAATGCAATATCAATACTTAACTGTCCAAGCGTCAAAACCAAACATAAAATGCCTCGTTTTTACACACCGCATAGTTATCCGCATCTGTCAACTCTGCAATTGTCATTCCTCGTTTTCGGCATGGTACAGTTGGAGAGATCAGATCCTGTGTGTTGAGGAGGTGTGTCAAAGCCTGTTGACTGATGTCTACGCTTGCCTGGAGGGCACTTGTAAACACAGAATACACCTTTGCTTACGTGACACATCTACAGATTGTGTTTAAAAACCCCTCTCACCCTCTCTGAGACTGACAGATCTGAACTGGTAGGTGAGGAGAAGATTTCAACATGCGGATGTTTAGCAAAAAAAGCTGTTTGTAGTTCACACGGACTGTAAGAGTTCTCATCTCTCATACCAAATCCAAGATCTGTGTTTTGAAGTAGACAAAAGTCAACAACAATGAGTTTGGGCAGCACCAGCACAGAATCTGAAGTTTCAGAGGATGAGATGGAAGATTGTCCTTTGGGTCAGGATGACGACTGTGACCACGAAAGCCCAGGAAAGCTTCGTTCAGAGCGCTCAATGTCATCCGGCCCAAGTGACACGGAGGACGTCAAAGCAGTTAAGAGCCGCACTCGGCCAAAGAGGTCCAAAGCGCGGAGAGTTGCTGCCAACGTCCGAGAACGGAAGCGCATCCTGGACTACAACCAGGCCTTCAATGCATTGCGCACTGTCCTCAAACATGATCTTAGCGGAAAGCGCCTGTCCAAGATCTCCACGCTCCGCCGTGCCATCCACCATATTTCAACTTTGTCTTTGTATCTGAGGACACATTCGACCACAGAACCACGAGCACCTCCGTGTACCCATGTGGAGTGCTACCGGCAGCCGGAAGAGAACAGTTCTCTGACTGGGAAGACAGGAACTTTCCAGGAACCGATGGATAACTACATTCCTCATCAGCCGGAGCTCACAGTCTCTACACAGATGTATCAGGACTCATCAAACTCGACACCACCTCAAAACTACAACCACTGTGCAACCAACAGTCAGGGACACTGGGAGGACCAAAGCAGTGATTGCTATGGTGGAGGACCCGGATATCAACATGGGACAAGGGTCACCTGTCATCAGAACAACATGGAAACTTACGCAGATTCTGCAAACCCGTCTCTGGCTCTGCAGCTGAGTTACCTTCAATGTCATGGATACCAGCAGTTTCTGAGTATGCACTGACTTTTGCTATGCTAGTTTTGATGAAAAGCATTAGCATTTTTGTTTAATATAATAGTGTACATTAAGAGTATTTTTGGATACATTTCTCAGGATAAAAGATATACTGTATATTACAGCAGAAATCCTCATTTTGACTCATTGTAAATAATATTAAAATAAATATGTCACAAAAAGAAATTGAATGATTTTATTGTTACTTAAGGCTGGTTTCAAGATTTTGTTACCACCTTCCACCATCAAACCCTCAAATAAAGCAGCTTATTATTAAACTGACCCTAGCTCTTTTTAAACAACTGTCTTTACACTGGAAAGAAAATATTTTCATGATTTGTAATCACAACGTTTTTTTTCTTTTGTCAAATCAACTTAGATAATTTATGTAGTTCAGATAACATAATATTTTGAGTTTCTGGAGATTAAATTCATCTCCTTCATTGTATTAACTCAATTTTTCCATTTCAATGAACTTAAAATTTAAAGGCAACCAGGTTACTTATTTTCTTTAAGTCAAACCAACAATATTTAAATGTAAATGTAATGTAATTCAAGATATTAAGTATTAAGTGCAATCCAATTCATTTTGATTAAACCTTGAGAACATTCAATACGATTCACATGATTTCTACACTGATATCATGATCTGAGAGTAATTGTATTTTATGTCACAATTGAACTTTACTTATCTTCGTTGTGATTTCATTTCTTACAATAATAACTTTAAACATCTTAATGTGACTGTATTTTGTTATATGACTGATTTTATTTATTATTTATTTTTTATTCATTTAGTACTTTGAGGTAATAGTGGATTCCATAATGTCTTGCAATTGCTACAGAATGTAGAAAAGTTAAAAGTGGTGTTCATGCAGTTTGAAATTCTTGTGGGTGGTATAGAGAAAAACTGGTTAATCTGCAAAATTCCTTGAAGTGTGAAGTGTGTTAAAAACACCTGACACATGCATAATTGTTGTCAACGTTAATTATGGCTTAAGTCAAGCAGGATTTCTGCTAGTGAATTAGTTGGAATTATTGCAAAACTTTTCAAATTTCCGTCAATAGTCCGTCAATAATACAGAAAATGTAGACAAGTCTTATATAATAAAAATACAGATACAAAATGGTATCATTGTGTAGCCCAAAATAATTGAGTGTAAAGCTTTATTACTGATGACTGAATGATTACTACATGGTTTCACAATCAGGTTTCTATTGTAAAATGTTCTATAATTATTCTAATAGGATTTGTTGTGCATCTTTGCAAAGAAGTCTTATTATAAGCAAATGGAAATTTTAGACCCTTTATTCAGTTCAACAGCTCTACTCATTCTCTTGATTCCTTATACGACCTTAGGGGTGGAGCCCAGTTTCCTTAGGCCATGGCAGGGCAATTAAATGTCCTTTTTTAACCATTTGAGATTTGCAAATTAGAAATAGTGTCTTAAAAATAGCAATGTATTTAATAGAGAACATATTTCAGCAGAAAGGGGGAAGTGACAGTCTGTCTCAGGAGGTTCTCCCCCCTTAGGACTGATAGAGGGAGTTGATTCCAGTAATATGGGGGAACAAGGAACAGGAAGGTGTTCAGCGCTCCCTCAAGGCAGACATGACTCAGTTGTGTCTCTTGATCTCGTCCAGTCGGGGGAACTTTGTCAGATTCTGTTCCTCTCCGCCCCATCATTCACATGATGTCTCTCGTTATTGACAGAACTAGCAACCAAACTAGTAACAAACTGCTTATTTTGTAGACTTATTTCAAAAGCCTTGCCATTTGAGTCAGAAGAGCTGATGTTCAATCAGATTGAACTAATTACAGGTTCAAATTGCAAGGAAGGATTGTGGGAAAGTATGAATTTTGACTTTTTTTTGACTGGCAAGCTAAAGGGTTTTTTTTTTTTTTAAATCATTACAGAAAAGGGCCACTTGAGGGCAGCAATTACATACATACAAGACCAGTTGCAATGTCAAAACTGCATTTGTCAGATGATTTCTTATAGATTATTTTTAGCAGACTACAAACCCAGTTAACTTGTAGATTGTGGGTTAGTCTTGCTGAACTCTCAATCTATTGATGGATCAAAAACTGTTTGAATTTAATCAGACTTTTTTCTGATCTGGAACAAAAATTAGTTATTTGCTGTGTTAAAGGCTGTTATTTGCTGTAATGAATACAAAACCTGGTGTGAAAGCGTGTCTTGTTGCCTCTTATTTGAATGAACACAAACAGCAATGAGATTCGAGCGCTGCCTAGGTGAGCACAAACTATGCCCTTGACCTTTGTCTTTACCCTTCCCAAAAATCTTACCATTGCTTCAGTTTTACCATTGACTTGTATGAAAAGGATAGTTCACCCCAAAATGAAAATTCTGTCAGTATTTACTCACCCTCATGTTCTTCCAACCCCGTAAGACTTCCGTTCATCTTCGAAACACAAATTAAGATATTTTTGATTAAATCTGAGAGCTAGTTTCAACTACGTGAAATCTCATGGCCCACAGAGACAGAATTTAATAATTGAATAATCGTGTTGCTTCATAAACTTAAAGGACAAGTTCAGTATTTTACAATCAAAGCCCTGTTTTAAGATCGTTTCTGATGAAATAGAATGGTTAAGATTGTTTTTTGACAGATGCTGCTGTCCCGAGAATTTCGGGTTTTGTGGTTGCACCCCCTCACCTTCAGGTCCACAGGAACAATCCTTCATAAAACGCATAAAAATTTAGTTTACAAAGACGTGAAACTCACCGAGCGGTCTGGGGTGTTGATATGCTCACACAAAAATAGCTGCAAAACAGGCTTTCCAACAGGTTTTATCGTAGTTATTGAACAACGGAAATGGGGTTGTTTGTATTCTTTCTGCAGTCGTGGTATCATAGGCTACACAAGTGGTTTGCCTGCAATTGGCAAAGGTGCATTATCGCCACCAACTGGGCTGGAGTGTCTATTATTCAAGCTCTCAACAGAAGAATGTACGGTTGTGAGGCGTTCGGAAAAATAGGTCACGAAAACACCTGTTGGAAAGCATCTTTTGCAGCGATATTTGAAGAGTTTGGTTCCAAAACGCTATAAATCCATTTTGATAAATTTGAATAAAACTGTGTTTTCTTTAGCAAGAAAATGGGAAGATGAAAAAACACTATTTTCAGTTTCAAATTTTCACATAGCAGTAGGTTATAATATCAATAAAAAATTAAATCCATGTTTTGATTTTCAAAGATTTATTATAAAAACAGATTATTTTTTCCCCAAAATGCAATAAATCCATTAACTTATTTTTTTCAAAATGCAATTAATCAAAAAACTTTTATACACATTGAATTTCTTGTGTAATCCTATTGCTTTAATATAACAATATTCTGTAACACTTTAAGGGTACAGGTCATGAATTATCATGAATTCACGGATAAAATGAATCATGCATGAATTATGCATTCATTCATTCATTATTTTCATCAGGAACTAACAACATTTTTTTAACAGTTCAACGTTTTTCATTCATGACTTCATGGATGAACAACACCTTAATTAAAACATTAACTAAGATGAGCACATCATCATGAATTATGATTTATTAAGCATGATCTAACGTTACTTCTGCATATCGCTGTTGTCAACCCTGGGATGTCGCCGCTGAGCTTTTTTTTTTGACGGCGATCAGCTGTAAAATGGCTTGGTCCTGCTCGGTTTTCGTTGACTTTGAATAAAACAACTGAAAGTTTTTCAAAAGATCCCTGGGGTCAGTGTGTCAGCGTGACAGAAGTTTGATGCTGTCGTGTGAGAACAAGCAACAGCCGGCACTTCCGTTACTGTTTACATTGCGTGAATGGTGCGTTGTGATCGGTTAAGCGGATATGTTGCATTTTGCAGAAAAGGGAGACTGGCGTTTGTCGCGGTTTGGAAAGAAAGGGAGAAAACATTACATAATAACACGGCGGATATCGCATTTTACGTCAAATTAAACATTGTTTTGTATCTGGTCGGTATTGAAAAGTCCGATTTTTGCAGTAACTCATTTTTTTTAAATGGCGTTTATCGCGTTTTGGAACCAAACTCTTCATTTGTGTGAAGCATATCATGAACACCCCAGACCACCCGATGAGTTTCACGTCTTTTTATGTGTTTTATGAAGGATCGTTCCTGTACACCTATGCTACCATTGTGAAGGTGTGGGGGTGCTACCACAGAATCCAAAAATTCTCGTAACTGCAGCATTTGTCTAAAAAACAATCTTAGCCATTCAATTTCATCAGAAACGATCTTAAAACAGGGCTTTATTTGTAAAATACCGATCTTGTCCTTTAAGATTGAGCCACTGTCGTCACTTGGACTATTTTAACATTGTCTTTCATTACTTCTGGGCCGACCAGTTTCGATTTCGAGTTTCGAGGAGTGAAACCGCTCTCAGATTTAATCAAAAATATCTTAATTTGTGAACGAAAGTCTAATAGAACAACATGAGGGTGAGTAATTACTGACAGAATTTTAATTTTGGGGTGAACTAACCCTTTAAGCCTTCACACTTGAATCCCATAAAATCCATCAGCACATTTATTTTTTGCCTACACGTCTGCTTATTATCAGTCCATCAAATGCAAGTGGGGAATATGTTCATGTCTCTGCCATGAATGAATTCTTTTTAGCTCTCTGTTCTCTCAGCACCTTCTTTCATACATTTCAAATGACTAATACAGCATGTCAATGCGAGCATAAACAGTTTAAGGCTAACAAAAGCCAGCTACGGCACACAAGACCGATGATTCCGGCAGCGCCGCATAAACAACCCTGTGAGCAGCGAGTCCAGCTGACATTGGAGTGCACACATTGCCTGATGGATTGGGCAAAGACTAACTGCTAGCCAGCTAAATGACAGATTGCACAGTGACAGTGGAGATGATCACTGTCTTGTACAGAGGAGGCTGTTTCGTCTAATGAGCCCAAGAGTTGGAAAATGACCCATGTGACATTGTTAAGAAACTGCTTGAATGGAAATATAAGGAAAAATGCAGCTATGTTTGTTTTGAAGTTCTTTTTTTGTAACGAGAGTTTATTTCTAAGGACATGAGCGGCAGCGCCTGTGATCATGTTCAACGACACAACAAAGTTCAGAAAAATGTAACTTTATGCAAATGAGCAGGATTTTGCTGTGGTGAAGTCAGTGGAGCTCATGTGATCCATCTCTGGAGTGTGTAAGCAAAAAGATGGTTGCTGTGAGCAATTTCACTGTTCCATATGATTCGCCTCTTCCCACACACATTACTGATCAAAAGTTTGGGGTCAGTAAGATTTTAATACTTTTGCAAGAATTCATTAACCCCTTGAACTCAAAGTGTACCATCTCTTGCGAAAATATTCATAATCAAAAAATTACCAAGCAACCACTGAATTGAATAACAAAGAATGTAGTTTCTAAGTTATTTATAGTTCGTAGAATGTCTAAAGTGATCCATCAAAATAAAATGTAACCATGGGGACCTTTTTCTAAAGCTAACAATACCATAAAATCAATTGGGAGATGAGGTCACCTACAAATCAAAAGGTATTTTCAATGCTGTTGACTGCAGTTCTGGCACAAGGTCTAACTTAATTTGCAATTTTCTCCCAAAATAATGCACGGATGAATAGAGAGATAACCGAACAAGGCTATGGCGTGTCCATGGAGAGATATTAGGTATTCTCAGCTGTTTTTTTTTCTTTCACAACCCCCCTCCAGCTCCCCTTCTTCGTATTTGTGGAGGCCATTCAGGAGATTTGTGTGAGAGCCTGACACAAAATCCCAGACTGTTCTGTTGCAATATTCTGAATGTGTCCTTCCTTTACCTCCCACAAAGTCATTCTTGTCATTGAGCTTCTGTGACAGATCAGCAGTTATTCCCACACCGCACATAGTTATACGTGCACAAAGTTAATTCTTTGATTTATTGCCTTGAAGTTAAGACAGAGAAAAATATGCAGGGAGAACTTTTCAGTGCTTGATGGATGACAGAAGGAGAAGAAGGTGACATATCCATCAACCTGTTCTGCCTATCCAGATCTTACCCTTTGCTGACCACACTAACAGTCATCATTTCCAGGTGATCGCTTTGAAAATGATTGGCAATAATTGCTACCATCTAACTTATTACATTAGATTATATTATATGTTATTAGTATATATCACTCACTTTTGTCATTTCAAAACATTATGATTTTCTGTTGAGAAATATGTGTTTGTGAGTATGTGCATGTGTGTGTCTGTGTGTTTTGCTACACGGAGTGGTTTAATAACAAACTTGGCGTTTCACAGAAGAAAGAAATTCAGTGAGGTGAAAGGGTAAAAAATCTATTATATTATATTCTTATTATTATATTATTACACTACATGATACTTGAGTAGAATATTTTTTATAAATAAAATAATTATATTTTGATTGATAAATCATGGCATTCAGTGTTCTGATGTTTCCTGATTTAATAATTATATTTATTCTATATTCTATATAGAAATAATATATTATTATATATATTTATTCTATATTCTATATAGAAATGATATATTATTATATATATATATATATATATATATATATATATATATATATATATATATATATATATATATATATATATACTATTATAATTATTATTATTACTGTAATAATATTGCAGTGTTCATTTTGTTACTTGGCTGATTTGTTTTGAAGTTTTTTTTCCTGCATTAAGATGATACAGGCAGTATTATATCAACTCAAGTCTAATGTTCATGTCAGCAAATGTAATGTAAGAAAAAAAAAAACATTTTCCAGGACATTTTCCGTTAAGTGTACAGACATTTCTTTTAACCGCAATCCTTCAGAACAGTACATCCACAAGAGCCCCTAAAGGGACATGGTGATGAATAAAAATATGAGGTGCAAAAAAGGCAAGTGTTCCCCTGAGAAACTTTGCCTGCACAAAAAGTTTCTCGGGGGAACGCAAAAGCATTAGAAATGATACCCCTCCCCCCGACCCATTTCATTTTTTCCATCACCATGTCAATTTAGGGGCTCCGTAATCCATGATGCATTGGACCTTATTTTTATGGATTTTTTGTGTGTGTGTTTATTTTCTGAGTAGCTATGTAAAGGCCTGTTCACACCAAGAACGATATAGAACTGTATAGCGTTTTAATAATCGTTCTAATTACGTTAGAAGTCCACATCACAACTAAATTGAAAATGATGCAGAGGAACAATATTGTTGGAATCATTTTCAGAATGATGATCTGAATGATAAAAACTCTAAGAATCAGAATCCAATCAGAATCCACATGCTCACATTTTAAACCTGAGCTTGAGCATTTCAAGCGGCATTTGACAAATCTGCCCTGCGCTTTTAATAAACAGAATGTTGTTATCCATTAGTGTGGAGTCTAATATATGTATCATTATCTTTCTTGGTGTGACAGGTCTTAATGGAGGGGTAATTAAATGTTGCTTTCGCATGCGTTCTGCAACAGGCCTTAGTCCCACATAAAGAGCGGATTGTATTGATAGTCGCAAACTCCAGATTGAAACTCAACATCCGTTACACTTGCCTCTGATCACTCACTGAGAGATAAGTGAGCCTGTCAGCACAACAAAAGCCCAGTTTGTGGCCTATCACAATAAAGACAGGGTCTGTTAATCATTAAATAGCAGTGGCATAAACACAAGGCCAATCCACAGAGACGTGTCAGATTCGGACTGACAGACAGGATGAATTAGTTATGCTCTGTACTGGGAAACGGACAGCATGTTATTTCAACATGACATCTCATTCTCTAAAAATTGGACTGGGTTTGTGATTCCAATGCCAGTGTGATGTGACAGTATAGGTAGAGGAGATGTGTTTAAGCATCAATGGAATCAGCTATAATTCATATTGTCATTACGACAATTGACATTTTGTCATTAGATTTTGGAATAGTTTGGATTGTTGTCTATTGCTGTGATGTCATGTGAGTGACAGGTGGTCCCGCCCTCGCGCCAGTAAACACATCCATCAGAGAAGAGACTTACATATACTTCCCTACAGTAGACAAAAAACAGTATGTGACAAAAGAAGTGTGTCTGAATTCACAGTACTCATAAAAGAATAAGTTCCTGGATGACCTTCTGCTACAGGGGAGATTCATATGATGGACACTTTATTATCCCATGAGGCCACGGGAGAGGATTTGTGAATGGCAGTGAGGCGTCATAACTGTCACTGATAGGTCACATGATAATGGCAACGGATCTAGTACGCCTGGATTACTTGCACACATTAATACTATATATATATATATATATATATATATATATATATATATATATATACACAATATATTTTTTTAGCGGTCATGAAGTAATTACTTATAAATAAGCCTACCTACATAAGAGAGTATGTGATTTCGAACACAGCCGAGATGGTGTTGCAAGAGGGAGGGGAAGTTATTTTGCTAGTCATTTTGCATTGTTCTCCAGGTAGCGTCAGTCGATTCAATCACAGAGACAGCCGGAGTCATCTGTCCCTCAGTCACGGTCTGTTCAGAGCAGCGCGGCAGGGGGAAGATATGTTCCTCTGATGCTGCCGTGGCTCCAAAGAAAGCCGACACCTGATTTTATATCAACCTGCCAGAGCTCCTGACTGATACCATTACGCTCTTTTTCTCCATTACCTTTTATCTTTCAGGGGCATTTAAGAGGTTTTGCCATCCGTCCAAACTGTAAATGCACCGTCCTTGAATCTAATGTTTCCTTTCTCTCGCTTCCTTTTTCCCATGTCTCAAAATTGCTTTGTTTGGCTCTGTGTTTTGCAGCTACTCAGATATAGCATGAGAAATTCAGTGGCATCAATATATATATATATATATATATATATATATATATATATATATATATATATATAAATATATTGTATACATGTATATTATTTGTTACATTTAAATTGTATCATATACTAAGTTTCCAAGTTCCAGGTTTAGAGTCAGTAAGATTTTTGATAGAAGTATCTGATGCTCACCAGGGCTTCCTTTATTTAATCAAAAATACTCTAAAAATGTTGAATATTATTACAATTTAAAATAACTGTGTTCTATTTTAACATATTTTAAAATGTAATTGATTCCTGTGATGGCAGATATGAATTTTCAGCATCATTACTCCAGTCTTCAGTGTCACATGATCCTTCAGAAATCATTGTAATTGGAGCTCAAGTAAACATTTCTTATCATTATTAATGTAGAAAACAGTGGTGCAGATTAATATATATATATATATATATATATATATATATATATATATATATATATATATTTTGTGGAAAGCTGATACATGTTTTTTCATGTTTTTTCTTTGATGCACAGAAAGTTCAAAAGAACCGAATTTATTTGTAATAGAAATGTAATACAATGGTTTAATTGCAACAATGGTTCAGGAAAGTCAAGGCAATTCTGAGCCATAGTATCATATGACATTCAGACATTTTTATTAGTTACTAGTTTTTTGGGTCACTGTATCAGCTGCCACTCAGGCTGCTTGGTGACATGAGCAGCACAGAGGAAGCAGGTATAAAGGTTTCGAGCCCAGTGCTCCCGGGCGCTGTGTGCTGCCTTCTGCTGCCTCCCTTCAAGCACAGATTCTTATCTCTTTTTCCACCCTGGGGACATCAAGCTTTGCCTATCTGCCTGGCAGGCAACACCAGGGGATGAACCCAGCTGCTTGGTGTTATTTGTAACTGTGATATGCCAACTGGGGTAGCACTTATTAACAGCCTGCAGTTGGAGAACGAAATAATATCACAGAACTTTCAATGTCATTGCTTCTTTAACGTCCAACGCATGACGTGTGCGTTTAGTTGATGTCATTATGTAGTTGCATATTTTAAAGAATTTGAGCTGAAAATTGAGATGTGAAAGAAATCAGCTGTGGATAAATGGATTTAAGAATATGCAATTCGTTAATCAAAAATTTGTTAAAAACAGAAAATTAACAGATACAACGTACAATGTCTACGTTTTAATTAAATGTATTATTCTTTCATCTACTGATCCACGTGTTGCTTACTTAATTGATTTTTCAGTGGATGTATTGTTGGTTTTCTCACTTGATTTCTCGATGGATCTATCTTCAGTATTTGTTGTGTTTCAGTTCCTTGTAAATTTTGTTGTGTTTTGAAAGTATTAGGGCTATTAATAGCTTCTCAATTGAAAACTGGGTGTTACATTTGGGCTCTTACTCTTCGTATGAATACTAAACCTATATAATGGATAAAAAGGATAAACAAAAAGCCAAAAGAAACAAAAGAAATAATAACCTTGTCCATAGATTTCCCCCTCGAGGTATCTAAGAAATAAATCCCCAAACAAGTCCAGCTGCCGCAGATGATGCAATGCGTTTCAAGAACAGAGAGTTTTTGACAGTATCTCTTCATTAGATTCAAGTGACTCACCTTCCTGCTTGCTAAGATAGACTCTCAGTCTTTTCTCAATGCTTATTTACAGAGCTGCCAGTGGCCAGACATGCAGTGATAACCTTCAAAGCTCTGCAATCCAATTTTCCTGCAGTCTCTCATTTGCATGTGCTGTGCCCGTTCTGATATGTTAGAGCATTTGCTACATATATCCACTTGACTTTTACTGCATCCTTATAGAGTATAAAGCACACGCAGCGCTCAGGCAAAAGTAGCTCGTGTCTCATCATGAAATGCTGCTGTTCCCCAGAGTTACTGTCTACAGCATGGTATGTCTTTGTTAATTAAAACCAGAGAGTAAAATCAGCTTGTTAATACCCACAGGGCAAGTGGAAGGGCTGTGGTCATCTGCTTGACATAATCTGTAATCGTAAGCAAGGTTGAACTGTGAGATGCAGTCATGTAGAATTGTCAAATTGACAATAACCAGTGCAGACATGGTGTTGTTATTTTTGTGTTCTCAGGTCAATTAATGCACATCGGATTCATGAGACTCCAGTCTGGTAAATTGTTCTGCTAGAACAAACAACTGCCTCTCCAGAGATGAAATCCTAATATTACCTTCACTTTCAAGACGATACGATCTGTGTTATATTATTTGGGTCCCCATTTGTCAACCATTACCAGTATTGGATGCACTGAAATTACAGTTCTGGTCCATACAGATGTGGTCATCTGTAATTTTATGGTATGGCTATTGCCAGTGTCACATGATCCTTCAAAAACCATTGTAATACGGTGATATTCATGCCCAATAAAATTTGCAATATCAGCCGATTTGTTAATTTGGGATAAATCAGTACCAGTACAGATATATGGTGCATCCCTGGCTTTTCTATTAGCCTGTAAAATCCCAAGCAGGGAGACTAGGAAGTAATGCAATTTCGTATCAATGACAAATTAGTTTTTCTTTTCTTAATTCTTGACCCACTGTTCCATTCTGATGCAGGAACCTATTTCCCAGAGTGTGCTTCTCATTAGGGAAAGCAATCAGGCCGTTCATTAGCCCATGGCCAAGATGGAGGGCTTCAATCTACAGGGGGAAACGGCAGCTGAACTGCGTTCTTGCGAAGTCTGTGACCCGTGCGGTTTGCTCAATCTGCAGTGCTCCATTTATAATTAATTGCGTGCACATTTCCTTTCCCGTTTGCCCCATTCCACCTCCCTATTCTCCAGCAACTGTGAAATCAGCCTGAAGCAAAACTATCGATTAGAAAGCAGAACTCGTGGAGAGCGCTGCATGTTTCAATTAAACACTCATAATATATCTGCGAGTGAAAAGCTTCCCATGCATTGAAATAATTTCCTGCTATCTTCATCATTACATCTCCCATTCACGTTTGATGGAATAACCTTGTTTCGCTGCAGCCATTCTCTCATAGATTGTATTCTCAGCTGCCTCCTCCTGTGCTACATGTTAGGATAGATTAACGTTTGAAAGGAAAACAGGGTTTTGTTGGTACTTTGTCAGCTCTGGCTGCCGTTAGGATGGAGTTTCTCTCAGCTATTGATTTGTTATTAAAACATAGTGCCCTCAGGCCTGTCAGATAGTGAGGGTGTGAAAATGAAAGCCGTCATCGCCTGCTGATTTCTTCACTGGTGCGATGGCAGGGGGTGTGGAGGAGAGCGAGTGTAACCCTCTCAAGCTTTAGTCTCTGTGACAATAGACTCGGCTTGGTAACTGGAAACAAACCCCAAGCGAAACTCCACCAGTCGTCTTAATTCTGATGTATTAAGAGATCCGAATCCACGGTAAAAACTATAGACATTGGTCATAAGATAATAAGCCCCAAAAATGCACCAGGCCTTGTTATTGACGGTTTTAAAGATGCACTCTTTTCAGCTCGCATACTTTCTACCTGACATTGCAACGTCCCTAATTGGTCTCCAGTAGGGCCCTTTGTGGCTGTTTGGACCACTGTCTTTTCTCTGGGGATCTCATTGTGAATAGGCTGCCTTCCAGCCTGCATGCAGTCCAGGTTCTTCTCCCCACAGGGAGGAATGTGTCTTCTCATTACTAAAGAAGACGGTATTCCTGATCGATTTGGCTCATTTGCTCCCCGAGCTTAAAAACCTCAAGAGTCAAACTCAGTGTAAATTGGCCCTTAGTGCAGCTCTGAGTTGTATTTCTTTACTGTTGCACTGTGGATTAAAGGCGAGGTTAGGAGTATTGCATGTCATCCCAGAAGACCTGGTGACAAAATAGAAGCAGTCAAGAAAGGAGTTTTGTGGGCGGGAACAAAAGCAGTTGAACAGAGTGGAAAGCTTGGAGTTCAGGTTTCAGCACCACGGACAGCTCCAAACAGACCTGTGCTCATACAGAGCGAAATGGAGGAAGAGGCAACTTTGCAGGAAATTGCAAAGACTGCACAAAACCCAATAAGGTGTGAACTGAAGCATTCAATCAGAGATTGTAATAGCAATAGGCTGTGAGTGTGAAAAAAAGATGACTGGGGCATTTGTCTTCCTTTTTCTTTGTGTCTTCCTTCTTAGGGTTGGACAAAATTCAGAATAAAACAATTCACGTCCTTTCAATCCATCCATCCATCCGTCCGTCCGTCCATCCATCCATCCATCCATCCATCCGTTCGTCCGTCAGTCCGTTCATCCATCCATCCATCCATCCATCCATCCATCCATCCATCCATCCATCCATCCATCCATCCATCCATCCATCCATCCGTCCATCCATTCGTCCATTCATCCATCCATCCATCCATCCGTCCGTCCGTCCATCCATCCATCCATCCATCCATCCTTCCAGTCGTCCATCCATCCATCCATCCGTCCGTACATTCATCCATCCATCCCTCCGTCCATCCGTCCATCCATCCATCTGTCCATCCATCCATCCATCCATCCATCCATCCAACCATCCGTCCATCCATCCGTGCCTCTGTCCGTCCGTCCGTCCATCCATTCGTCCGTCCATCCATCCATCCATCCATCCATCCATCCATCCATCCATCCATCCATCCATCCATCCATCCATCCATCCATCCATCCATCCATCCATCCATCCATCCATCCATTCATCCATCCATTAGTAATCAGGCTGATAAGCCTTCAATGGTTTAAAGTTAAAGATTAGAGTTATTTGATTTTCTTTGATATCATTTTATTTCTACTTCCTTACATTTTAATTCCAATTATGTGTCCTGTTTGCTACCTCAATTCAAATTCAGTTCAAAATGTATTTCAAAAATTAGTCCACCACCCTGGCATGAGCAAGTACCCTCTTTTTTTCTGCGAGGCATTGAAGCCTGACCTCTCTCTGACCACACACATTCAGATTATGGAGGTCCTGAATAGGTCACTCCGCTGAGGCCTGACTGCTTGCAGATAGTGTGTTGATCGGGTTGGCAAAGAAATGTTATCACGGGGGCATGGCTACTGTCCTTGTCCTCGACAACCTTCTGGAGGAACCCCTCTGACAGAGGATGGGTAGAGGACCGAATCTGGCAGTAAAGAGTAAGAAAGGCACAAGAACCGGTGTGCCATTCCTGCTCGCTTGGCTCCCTGGCTTGAGTGATGAAGTGGGCGATTGTTCCTGACAAAGACGGATGGCGAACTTAAAGCAAGTTTTCTTGGAGCAAATTGATGACTTGTGTACCAATCCATTTAAGAAAAGGTTAATAAGGCTGGTACTCAAGAGCGATTATAGTTTATGGCCTCTATCAAAACAGAACAGCACCAGTATAATAACATCCATCCCATAATGTTGCTATTACGCACATCAAGAAACAAAATATTGAAATACTTGCATTAGTTAATTATGTGGTTAGGATCTAGAAGAACATGTTTAATGTTTAAGCTTGGAGCTATTTGAAAGTCTCCTTGCCTTGCTCTTTTCTAGCTCCAGCTCAGTTCAACCGATCAGTGTAGCACTTGAAGCTAATCACATTGCTAATGAATTATGCACTGAGCTCAAGGCTTTTACATCGAGTTAGAGAGGGCAGGCTGGCAGAGAGGCAATTCATCTGGCATGAATCAACAGACAAGCAGTAGGAAAAGAAGAGGCGAAGAGCACTGAGTTTAACAGGGGGCCCTCAACTTCTTTCATTACATTAATGTCTTTTGCGACATGCACCGCACACATTCTTGCCTTTCCATCTACTCAGGACCAAGAGAGAGGAATATTTCAGCTCTCAGATGGCACCCGCCACCATCATGCCCTGCTTGACATATTCTTTTTCCGCTAACAGCTGCAATGAAATGTGCGCCGCAGCTGCTTTCTTAGCATTGCTCGTTGATGCAGGCTCTGAGATTTGGCATTGGAAAAATAGTCAGGCTTATAAAGGTTGATGACGTCTTATGCTGAAAAAAGAAAAGAAAAAAAAAAGTAATTTTAAAGTGACAGCCATGAAATTTCAGCTCAAACAGCAGAGGCAGCTTATGAAATGCCTGGATGGACGTAATCAGATGGAGGTCATGGTGTTCTTCCTTTTTATAGATCTATACAGTATATGTGGTGCAGAAGCTGTGTAGCTCTTATACACAAAACAATCTAGTAAGCTTTGAAAAGGGGTCATTCAAATGCATGTATACAAATGGCTTTTACAGTATGTTAAACATTTTTCTAAATGCAGCTACAATTATTTTATTTTATTATTTTTTAGAAGCAACTTTTAGTTCCACAACCATCACAAATGTGTGCAATTTCTATTTATTAAATGTATTTTTTGAAAATTGTCAACCATAATTATGTGCCAGCAGATATTATTTATAGAGATTATTTTTAATGAATACATTTAGCTTGAATTGCCAATTTAATAACACTAAAACACTTTCTTTTTTATATCTCATCGATTTTTCTTAAATCTTACAAAGATTTACTTTAAAAATCACCTCATCAAACCAGAAAGGCACGGTTTTATAGAATGACCCAAAAGCTCCTTTGACTAAACAGGCTTTCCCATCCAGATGCAGTACTTGTGATAAAACACAGTGGCCGACAGAGAAGATAAACAGCGGAACATATTCATCAACCCTTCCTTCTGCGTCCGTGACCTAACTTTCGAAAATTTCCCTAGTGTTAAAAATAGACATGACATACAAGCAGTCCGTATATCAACATCAGTGAAATGACAACGAAGACCTCTACTCGCAGACCACCACTGCAGGGATTTGAAAGTGCATCTTTATCACTGTCTCAGCTTGTTGTGCCTGGCGGCTGCGAGCAGGTTAGTTGTCACCCTGATGAGCTATCTGAGTAATGTGCTGATCGAAAGAAATGGGACCGCACTGTCAGCCACTGCATCCAGTATCCCGCATCCAATGGCTTTTCCAATGTAACAGATGGGGTACTGGGAAATGTGACTGCTCTTTGGATGGAAGTGAGGAGATATTGCCCACACAGGCTGGGCCAGTGTTATTTTCCTGCTGGCCTTCTCCGCTGATATGAGACCTTGCTTCTACCTAGACCCCTTGCATTATGAGGTTTGAATTTTTAATTAATTTTAGACCCCTTTTGAACCTAGAAATAGTGTAGAATTATCAATATTTCTAAAGTTTCATAACCATTTTTTTTTGTTATTTTATTTTATTTTTATGATATATTCTAGATTCAGTTTATTCTTTTATCATGAATGGTGTCTTTTTTGGCCTGTCCCCAATCATATTACTCTTTTTTTTTATTTTAGAATAGAATGTCTGTTCACTTTAAAATAGTTATATTTTGAATCCCAGATTTTCATTGGACTCATATTGAAACCCACTGGTTATGTGGACAACATAAAAGTTAAAGGCACACTATGCAAGATTTGTACCTTAATATAACATGCTCTGCGTGAGTGGTATTTACACAGTGAGGTTAACCCTCTAAGGACCAAGGTGTTTTGGCGGTCCTTGAGATGTTCTGACATGTCCTGATTTGTAGTTTTTTTAATTGCTTATAAACATAACAATGGCACAGGTGAAATTACACTATATTTAGCAGAAACAGGGCTACCATAATATATGGGCAACATGTATGTACATGTTTGTATTTTTGAGAGAATATTGTTTATGCGTGGTTATATATATATATGAGAAGTTCAGATGCAAAAGCCTCTTAGTGCCATTTGAAATCTTCTTCTAGAATGATAATTTTTATCGAGTAGGCTACTCCACAGCAACTCTAGGGGTCTCTGTTTGACAAAAACGGAATTCCTGCATAGTGTGCCTTTAAACGGACAGTTAACAAATCCCCCCATATTTTTTTAACCCATAAATGTATGGATGTTTTGCCAATCATTATTGAATCTTTGGGTCTTTAGCGACCCAGATCTATACTTAACACAGATGGATCGCAAACTTTGCAATAATCTAAAACTCTCCTGATATTACAGTAACAATTATAGAGAAGAAAATAAAGCTTTTTATTAACTTTTGGAGCTTGGAATGGTTCAGTTTGAGCAGATGCTTTATACCATCATCACTGTCTGGCACAGTGATGGTGTCATTATAATACTATAGTTCTTTGCCATAATCCATTTCTGGACAGGAACAGATGTTGAAATGGCGCAGAATCAATGTTTTCTCTCATCCTCAGAAGATGCTGCAATGCAGGGACAATCTCTCCTCCCCTGCTAAATAATGTGAAAACTTTCCCAACTCTTAAATTTGTTGTTCTGCTGATCGAGTCAAGCCCAGAGATCAATGCAGATGTAAAATACTGTATTTAAAAGCATTATTGGGCTCCTATAATACCGTTGCTGTGGCTGACAGAAAATCCATGCATTAATTAATATCTGAAGCGCATAGGTTTCTGCATGCGACTCCGGGCTCCAGCAACCCCCCTCAGGACCATCCCTATCAAACACACAATCAGAGCCATCGATCAGGCAGTTAAATTGTAATTATTCTGTAAACAGACTCCTTCATTTTGGGAGTGTGCAGCTCTTGTGCGGTTGCAGGTGCTTCTGGCCTGTTTACTGCAATAAACAGCAGCTATGGGATGGTTTTGATATATTAAAATTTCATGTTCAATAGCTGTATCTTGCAGGAGAGTGGTTTTAGATGGATATATCCTTTCTTGTGTTTTATTTATCCCAAGGGCCCTTAAACGATCAAACTGCTTTTCATTTGTGCAGTTCCAAAAAGTTATGCAGGGTTTATGATGTGCAAGTGATGATAGAAAAACAAACAGAGAAAAACATAGATGCATATCAAAGTCAAATGTTTTTATGCTCCCAGAAATATCAGTCTTGGAATAAGAGTACAAGATTTTAGTTTCAAGCACAAGAGCAAATACTGATTCTAAATTGCAGCGAACATGAAACAGGGACTTGGGAACATGACTTGGGAACTGGCAAAAGATGTTATTTAATATGATGGTCTTGTTCATTTGTTTGTCGATTAGAATGTGTCAGGAACAGGGCCGTTTCATAAAGAAGACATCTGTGTTGTAGTATTAGTAGTCTTGTGCCATTCTCACCACAATCAGTTCGGAAGATTCATATGCACAGTGTGGCTTAAACTGCAATCTGTTTTATTACATTATAATTACATGCTGAGTCACAGCTCTCGGAGATTAAATATTTAGTGACATTCCCGGAAAATTTGTTATTTTAATGTTACTTGTATCACACCGTGGACTCACTCTCTCTTGTTTCATTCAAACGCATCAGCTATTGATTGTCATATAAATGAGCACAGAAGCATTATTGTTGCAGTCTTCATTTGTTTGTTAATTCCAACTCAAACAATATTTGTTTTTGTTTAATTATTTATTCAGTGGTTTTATTTTGTGATTTTTTTTTACTAAACATTTAGTAGTAGCTATATTATATTTATATTTTTATTTAGATAGCTTTCAGCTTCAAACTTGTTGTGTCACAGTCGGCCACAGGGTATCTATGCATTTTTATTACATTTTGACTGGTATTGTGTTTAATGGTAATGACAATGGATGTAAAAATGGACAAATAACAGTCTTTCCAAACAAGATGCAAATTGCCCCTGTCAGAAAAAAAGGAATGTAATACCTCGCACAATTTTTGAAAAGATCATACCTCTTCACAGACGAATTGTCTAACTATCTGTGTCTTTCACCAGCTGAATTTAAAATAGGCAGCTTACAGGCAAAATTACAGCAATATGTGGATATGTGAACTGTGAATAACCTAAAAAGGTGTCATTTAATATCCATAACCATGGTGCTTGCTGCAATCAGAGTAAGTTATGAGGAAATCTTTAAAACAAACCGGAGGCTATAGCTGCTGATGAAATATCTGCAAAATCAAGAAACTAAGAGGGAGACAGAGTGAGACGGAGAGCAATGCTTTCATTTAGACTGATTCGAGGTGGGTGTGTATGTTCATCGAATACATCAAGCAGCACAGATGGATTGGCTGAGACTTGATTACACTCATTTACTTTCCAACAACCTAACACTTCCTTTTTAAGAAGGGACATTTACATCAATCAGAGGGAGTGTCTTTGTAAACTCTTACGAAATCTAAAGCTATTGTGCAAGGGGTCATCAAGATCTCATCACCCACAATTCAACTATACTTTTGTTGCTTTTTTTATCGTCTCTGTCTGTCCGTGTCATTTCCTGAATGCATCTTCAGAGATTTACGCTTATCCAGAGGATAAGCGTATATGTCTTTGGTGTTGGTCATAACCAGGGCCAGTTCAGTCCACATAATCATTTGACTTTTTTTTTTGTTTCAAAATGAAATGTGACACTTCACTCATTTAGTGATAAACAAAGTGGTTTCAATGTAATCGAGAGGTAAAATCACACACACACACACGCGCACACACGCACACACACACACACACACACACACTTT
This sequence comes from Cyprinella venusta, assembly GCA_038021265.1. Classification (NCBI taxonomy): domain Eukaryota; kingdom Metazoa; phylum Chordata; class Actinopteri; order Cypriniformes; family Leuciscidae; genus Cyprinella; species Cyprinella venusta. The sequence goes on along the minus strand of CM075881.1, from coordinate 14,584,976 downwards.
TGATTTCAATTCATAAGCAGCAATAACAGGAACTTTTGTGTAAAACTGAATGAGTCAGCGTGCACATAAAGGCACACATCATTGTTATTTCATAAAAAGATTAAGAACTTGTGCCAGCATTTTGTCTTTTCAAAGGATTTTGTTGTTAATTAGGCTGCATTTCCATCAAATCCAGGGCTTTAAACAGCGCCTGTCAATGATTGGATGACATCATTGGCTAGCTGCTAACAGCTCAATGGACCTAGTGACAGACATTGGCTGAGGAAAATCATCATCAATCATTTCTCTACACTCTAAAAAATGTTGGGTTGTTTCAACCCAAATTTGGGTCAAATATAGACAAACCCAAATGTTGGGTTAAAAATGTATGTCATTAAAAAAAAATCCAGCGCATTCTCATCCTAGGGCGTCATCTAACTGACACTTTTGACCATGCGTCTAAATCCGACGCACATGGCAACCTTTAGCATCAGTTAGATGACGCGGGTAGGTTTAGGTCTGGGGTAGGGTTAGGGCTAGACCACTAGGAGGCGCGTCTCATAATGACGCTAAAGGGTGCCATGTGCGTCGGATGTTGACGAATGGTCAAAAGCATTCAAAAGCAGAGAACAGGCTGAAAAATCACAGTTGAAAGTGAAAGTTGAAGTTGGGTTAAAATTTTAAATTATATTTTTAATCCAACATTTGGGTTCGTCCATATTTGACCCAAATTTGGTGTATGCACACTAGCCGCCATTGGTCTTTTTTTTTCCTACATCAAAATCTTTATATTCATCTTCTTTTCCACATCAACAGCCAGACATGGGATAAAATAAAAAGTGAATCATTTAGAGCGAGCGAGAGAGAAAATTGTCCAAAAGCATTTCAGTAATGTCCCATTAAACTCAATCACACCTTTCTGGGTGAAATAGCTCACTTTTGACAAATAATGGTAGAACAAGATATTCTTTTATAAGGTTTATCCAGGCTTTCTATCACAAAATCAAATATATGTATTTGGACTCTAAAGTGAGCAATTCAATACATATTCCATCGCTGTTCAAAAAGAATTAACATTATCCTCACATGGGCTGGAATTAAGTGTGACATTACAATGTGATTAAAACTGGCAAATCGAGGTATAAGTGCTTCCTTCCAACATCAGCTGAAAAGAGAAAACCCTCATTTAAAAGTGATTACAAGTGATAAGGTATAAGTGAAGAAATTGATCCTAATGTTTCTACAACCAATTTGCTGTGAACTCTGTTGTTACTGCCATCTCTTCTATGACCTGAATCAATAGTCGCTTTGACCCAGACACAAGTTTTGTGTTTTATGCACTAAAGTAAAAAGAAAAATTGTAGCTAATTATTGTTTCTCAGCAACGGGTTGGAGTAGAAATATTAGAAGACTTTCTTTTCTACTTTTGTGCATAAGTCTCAAAATGTGTTTTTGGGTTAAACTGATACAAAAGGACGTAGCAGACACACACACACACACACACACACAACATTTTTAGAACCATAATTGCAATATATAGCTATTGTCCATGGTGCGAATGCTGGGTTCAATTGTGGTTTTTCCTTCCAGACTCAAACAGCTGATTGGACATGTCATTTAGTTACAAGAGGATGTTTACAAGAGGAAGAGTGTAACGTTTCAATGAACCAATTGCTAGCATCAGGCTGTTATTTGTTGAGGCAGTGATATATTTGTCATGCACAGAATCTGGCCGATAGGAAAGTGCTATCTGACACCACAAGCATTTTTATCTACTTTGAGACATGGTTTATTCTGCAAAGGCTATTAGTTCAGCTGGAGTTTGTGGGGTTAGTGTTGTCGCCGATAAATCATTTCGGTGGAGGCGATGGAGAATGGCTGCACTTTAATCTGGCACTCCCCTGAGTTTTCATTAATGCCCTCCCCAGAGGTCCAAGGGACAACATGACCCGATTGTCCGAGACAGTGTGGAACTGGCAAATTGGCTGATATTTTGCCAAAAAAGGTGATGACAAACAGCCTGGCCCCTCTCCTGATAGCCAGCAGAGAGCTTTAACTCACAATGACAAGTGGACAAACACAGTGGAATGGCTGACACCCAAATCTTTTAGCTTGCACTTTCATTCAGACCATCACTGCCTTTTCCACGGCGTGACAAATAATGCGCATAGAGAAGAATAAAGTTGACATGTTGTTTTTGGATCTGTCATAGTTGGCTATACATAATGGAATGTATCCGCTGCTTGCAAACAATTTGGCCCTGTGTACAGCTTAAATTAGGATCCATCTTTCTTTTTGTGGTGACAAAAAAAAAAAAGAAAGAAAATTGGCACTCCCTTTCTCCTCAATTGTAATACTTTTAGTAATAACTTTTGATGAATACATTTAAACTCAAATTATCAAGAAGAATTCTCAGTTATTTCATCCCATATGGAAAATAATTAAAATGGGCATAACATTTTAGAAAATGTAAATAATTAAGCATGTATGTTTTCAATTGAAATATATTTTTATGGTCCAAAACGAATAAAAAAAAATATATTTAGCATTTTTCTAATATCCAGAGATTGGAAATGTATTTTCTTTTTCTTGCTCCGTTATGTATATAATTTAGTCATTTTAAGGTAACATATTTTCAACCTGAAAAATATTTTTTTTTTCTAAAAAATATAAATATAAAGTGTGTGTATGTACTATATAAAGTGTGTGTGTGTGTGTGTGTGTGTATATATATATATATATATATATATATATATATATATATATATATACTGTATACTGTTTATAGGGTTGTGTGTGTGTGTGTGTGTGTATATATACATACAAACATATATATATATATATATATATACACACTGTTTATATATACTGTATATATATATATAGGGTTGTGTGTGTGTGTGTGTGTGTGTGTGTGTGTGTGGATGAAACTTATGACAGGTGGTATCAAGCAGAACGGCAGATGTGAACGTGGACTATTGACTTTTAAAAGTCGAACAGCATGCTTTGAAACTGTAGTTATAATATTACTCTACAGTTTGAGTATTTGCCAACATGTCTGTCAATGCTAATTTCTGATGATACCATGAAAGAAAAAAAACATCTAGGAAGCATTTAATTTTTTATGAGGCAGGGAACGTCCTGGCAGATGTTCTTCTTGCACCACAGAGAGAGCAGAGCAGTTTCAAGCTTCCTTGTTCGGAAACAAAAGGACATCCGGAATGGAAATGGGATTATTCCCTAATGGGAATAACATTAGTGGTATAAGCCATCATTGAGAAAACATCACATCAGCTCTCCTCAGATGATATAAATCAGCAAAACGTCTACTCACTCGCATCGAAGCAGATTCACAGCAGGGGCCGTGTTGTTGTTGTAAAACGCCTAATAATCAGATCAGTGTGGGCACATAACACTTACTTTATCACACCATTACAGATACAGCAGGATGTCAAGATGATCAGGGACAACAGCATCTTGTCCTCAGGCGTGCATTTTCTTGCTTCTCATTTTTGCATGCAAACAAGGATGGCACTAGCGAGACATGGCAACACATGAATACGTTCACACGTGCAGAAGTCCACTCATTTCCACAAAGACATCACTATTCCTGAGAGAGCTTCAGTCAGACTCATAAATCTAAATGTCTTGTATTCGTCAGTGATGAGGGTAGTTATTCTTGCTCCTCCAGAGATGATGGCAGACGCGGTGTCCTCGCTCTCCAGACATTTATGACGATATGTATGCACATGCCGCTTCCAGTTAAGAGCACATTACGTGAGTAATAGTTTGATAAATTGCTCTTGTCATGTCACGCTTGCGCTGCACCATGAGCCACTGGCACGCTCTGTGGTAGTTTCTGGAGTCACATCAAGCTCCTACTGTTCTTGGACACCTGGGGATTATGGGAAATGAACTGATTCATAGTGTGTGCACTGCTTGAGATAAATTCCTGCTACAAAAGAAGCTAATGCGATTAAATTTCGCACGTTACATAACTATGTTTACAACTTAAAACCCAATTAATCATATGAATTTATGCAAAAGAAAGATTCATGTGGAACTGTTTTATGAAATGCATTGCACTTTCTAGATATTCTTTCAACACTATTAAAAATAAAGGATCTTTAATTGGCATTGATGATTCCATGAAGAACCTTTATTAAAACCTTTTCACACGTAAGTTTAAAATACTCTAACTGACCCCCCAGCGTGAGTTTTTCAAGACGACCGTTATTTAGAACTTGCCACTTTAATGTTTCCATGGTGACGCGTCATTGCTTGTCACGTGACACAGCACACCCAGAACAGAGCGCAGAATGAATGGTGATCTGCTTTTATGGCATTTTTCCTTTTTTATTAAAAACATTCAAAAATCTATTAGCTATATCATAAAACAATGATATTCCGATTGTCAAATATGTGCAAGTGGATGGGTTTTGTGGTTTAGACATCTTTATAACGATCGCGTTAGTTGAGCTGTATGCGCAATGGGCGGCGCCATTTTAGTTTCATTTTCAGTTCAGAGAATCGGATCTGTTGGTTTATAACGTCAATTCCTCCACTTCTCACGAAATACATGAAAGTAAGTGGCTGGTGAACTGGGAGAAGAATAGGGTCAAATGTTAAGCTACTTACACAATGTGTTTTTGATATGAATAAAACGTGTCGATTATTATTGCCGCTTCCATAGACAGCTGTGTGTATTTTACAAACTCAGAATCATTGTTTTGCTAGTACATATGTGTATTTAAATGTCTGAAACGTAAAATAAACATTATGTGGTTGAAAACACTCAATAGTTGTGATATATGACAGCACTGAGTGCGTCTGTCTCTGGCTGAGCGCCAGTCAACGCGGGAGAGCAAGTTTGAATTTAGCAGTTGATCACGTGACGCACTAAACGTTCTAATCACACCGGTTTGATCGTACGCTCCAGGGACCAGCCAAGACTGATCACACCGGTGTGATCGTACGCGTGAAAGGGTTAACTATGGAACATTTCCATTGCATAAAAGGTTCAGACTACAGGCAAATCAGATTTTTTTTTTCCAGGAAGACTGTCTGTCCTATTAATTGCTAATGACCAATAAGATGTGTGTTCAGACATAACTAACCTATCTGCATGGGTTGCATTAGGAACGACATAGACGTATGTGACGAGGCTTTCAAAACAGATGCGGGAAAAATGGAGATGCATCATCTCGCTCTCCAAATATGTGCCTCATCGAGTCCTGATGCAGAACTCCTCTGTCGCACACTTGTTATGAATATTTTCCACATTTCCATCACCGGTTTTGACATTATTGTTGTGTTACCTCAAACGGGTTCAGCCAGAGCATCCAGACTGACACATCTGATTGGAATCGCAATTAAAACCACTTAAAAAAATAAAAATAAAAAACAGATTTCATGTTTTGTTTTGTTTTTTTGCTGCCTAGATTTTCAAAAACCCATCTGTGTAAAATCTGGAATATGCAAAAAAATTGGATATTTGCTTGCAGTCTGAAAATAGCCTTAAAGATAAACATACTTTTTTTTGCATTTATAGTTCCATGAAGAACTCTTTTATTGCACAAAAGGTTGCTCTCTGTTCAACTGAAAGGTTCTTTGAGGAACCAAAAATGCTTCTATGGCATTGCAACAAAAAACCTTTTAGAACATTACATTATTTTTAAAAGTAGTCAAAATATCTCCTTTAGATTAAATGTTTTTCAAATGAAGAAAAAAATGGTTCTTTTAAAGGTATCTTTAGGTAACGGAGCCCTCACTGCTGAGACCGGAGTTCAGGTGAATATGTGTAAGGCTGAAAAACTGGTTTAAGAGAAAATATCTGACAAAGGATCTTGTTGGAAATTAACATTTGACTCCCTCCCCCTCTTCTTTTGGCACCTTATCTACATTCTCTCTCTTTCTCTCTCTTTCTTTCTCTCTCTCTCTCTCTCTCTCTCTCTCTCTCTCTTTCTTTCTCTCTCTCTCTCTCTCTCTGGAAAGCCGTGTTTACATTTGAAATGAGGATCCTCTATATAAGGAAAACGCAGCGAGGGCTCAAGGCCTTTTCTGTATCTCAGATGAGCCCATGAATGCTGAATGATGTATTTCATGTTGGGTAAAGGATTTTCCTCTTTGTTCTACAGTATTTGATGGTTTGCATTGATTATCTTTCTATTAATTACGAAATTGTAATAATACATTTACCTGACATAATAAATTGTTATATTTGATTATTCTAACAGACTTTGATTTTATTTTCATTCAAATAAAAGGAACAGTCAATCATTCACGTAGATTTAATGATGCACATTTCATCGAAAAACCTTTTCATTTATGGAGTCAGATGAAATAACGAGTTAATACATAAGATAAAATGTATTGCATTCAATGAAAAATCCCTGAGAAGAGACGAAATACGTGTGAGACCTTCACCTCTAATCGAGTACCCCCACTGGAACGATTTAGACGGCCTTACATAAGCAAAAATGTTCTCCATGCTTTCCTCTCAATAAGAAAATAAACACAACAAAAATTTAGAAAACAGCAAGCATTTTTACAAAGCATCTGATCTTATCCTAACAACGTGGATGTTTGTCTGCACAAGCTCTGCTGCAATTCGGCACTCTAGTAAAGTCATTTATCGCACTTTATACAATAGATTGATTAAAATCAAGCAGCTTTACCGAATTAAGCACAGCCTGATTTTGTTCGAAATGATGTCACATTGGTTCGTCCTTTGATTTAAATTGAAGTATATCTGGGGCCTTAAACGTGCCTGGCTCTTTTAAACGTCTCCTGGCTCAAGGCATTTTTCTTGGTACCGATCTTCCCGTTAACATATAGCCTACAAATCCAACAAGAAACATAGGTTAATACAATTTAAAAATAAAAATAAAGACATAGTTAGGTGTAGTCATGATAAACATGACTAAACCTAATCTGTCCTTGACTAAACCTGACTAAAACCTAATACTCTTAGCGGACATAGGGAAAATACGTTTGATGAATTGTTGCTGCCATGTTCACTACAAACAGTCCATGCTTTCTGCTGGCGCTAACATCAAGGTAAATAGTGCTTGTGAATAGGATGCAAGCTAGCCTAATTTACATATAAGTGTGTTGCACTGGAGCTATAGACTACATAGCACATGGTTGTACAGTATTGTATGCGACTATTCAATAAAAAAGCACATTTTTACGTTTTTTTAAATGTTTTTTTTTTTTTTACTTTTTTTTTATTACATTTTTCACCCCCAGTGTTTTCAAACATTTGCTTTGACCGTTTCTGCGGCAGTGCTATGTTAGTGTGTTAGATAGCTTGTCTATACCGTTCACCATAATCTTGTGTGGAAACATCCGTTCATATTTATAGGGAAAATGATCAAAGGAAGCCAGGAAATAACAGAAGGCAGGAGATTTGTTTGATGATTACATCTGCGCTGCCTTCCTGTACTGCACAGCATCTCTCATGGCACATCTCCACTCACAGCAAATAAATAAAGCTGGCGAGGAAACACGACAGAATGCTTGTGCTGTGAACGTGCACTTATGGATGGCAATGGCATATTTAACTATTACAGTTACTCACATAAAATATCACAATTATGATGAAAGCATTTCCTAGTTGATTTCAACATTCAAAAAACATTTAAGCCTAAATTTAAGACTTGCATATTTGAATTGCATATCAAATTCCCATCATTTGGATTAGATAATTTCATCTTAAAAAAAAAGCCCGAATCAAATTAGTCAGTCATACATAAATGAAACAGCTAAGATTTCTGCATTTAAAAAAACAAAAACAAAAAAAAACATGACATTTATTTTATTTACTGTAATAGCTTATAATCAGCTAAATATTCTCATTGTGAACATTTTTATGAACAAGCAATTTTCAATAAGTTAAAAATAATGAACGAGATTGAAAGAAATTGGATATATTGATTGTATTTAAAACACATTTATTGGTACTACAGAAATCTTTGTTACTTCTACTTGTTTTCATTAATGACAAATCACTTTATTAATTTATATTATAATGTGTAATCCTAATATAATTTAAATGCAAATCAAATACATCAATTTTAAATGTAGGCCTTTTATTCATAAATATTACAGTCGCTCATTTAAAAAAGAGCTTAAGCAATGATATCAGTATATAATCATTATAATTAATGAAGCCTCTTGTTGCTTGATGTATAATCAGGTGTAATAAATTAATGCTTCATCTTCCATTCCAGATTATGAAAACATTGCTTTGTGCATTACGCGTATTTTCATTTTGTATTTCAGACTATCCACATGCAGCAAGTCTGAATGGAAATTTGAGGATATAAATCACATTTTATTTAAGTTTTGTAACAGGCTTGCTTGAGTCCAGCTTGAGTTTACTGATCACTGATTGTTTACATGGAGCTATGTGCAATCATGAAAGGGTTAATTCTAACAGCAGGCCACACTCGCTCATTCTAAAAAGAGCAACAAAGATCAGGCTAACTCTTAGATCTCTGCACTGTATTTTCAGGATCGTGTAGGATCGTGGCAAGATGTGAAGCGATTTCAGAGATGTTCACAGGAATACAGAAGCAGACTAGAAATGCACATTCTTCAGTAATGAGCCACTGTTGTTGTGTAGTTGAAACATACTTTATTCTAATGTTTTTTGATGATATTCTTCAGTTGTCACACAGTAACTGGACTCGAGGCGATCAGAGCAACACTTAGACACCTCTCACACTACTGTAGTGTGCACGAGTGTGAGTTTTGCCTACTCAGACATCAAGGGACTTTCTCTCCCGGCTGCTCAAGGACACAGAAAAGTGCTTTTTTTTTTCCAGACGTGCTGTCACTTCAGTCAGGCTTCAGCTCTCATCTTTCCGGTTGAAAGCAGCTGTTGGTAAAGATGTGAGGGGTCTGGGGACTGCTCCTCTGTCGCCATATCCATCACGATCCTCCCACAATCACATCGTCATCTTTACTGTCACAATCTTCCACAATCGTGCAGAAGGAATTTACATATTTTTGGAAAGATGTCAAAATCCACTGGGAAAAACAAACGTAAAAAACTTTTTTTATTTACATCTATATGATTTATATTGACACAACTGTTCAAAAGTTTGGGGTCAAAAAGATTTTTTAATGTTTTCGAAATAAGTTTTCACCAAGGCTACATTTATTTGATCAAGAAAAATGGTAATAGGCTACAAACTGTTAAAATATTGTAGTAATTTAGGAATAAACATTTTAGTTGATTTTAACATGTAATAAATTCCTGTGATGACTTGAGCTTCCAAAGTTACGGGAAGTCATTCACTTTCAATGGAAGCTGGCTTTTCTCAGCTGTAGCAGCAGCAAAAAGCGCCAGCAACCAATCGGAATATAGATGTCCTTCGTGCTGGGTGATTCCGGAGAAACTTTCGTTCCAACCAGTTTACAACTTAGTTCTGAGAAACTGGAGGAACAGTCTCAAAAGAATATTTACGAATGCTCGTTTTATGGGAATGCAATTAATTTGCTCACTGTAACACCGATTTGACCAATTTCACCATGCAAATAATAATAGCTTATTCTTAATAATAAATATTAAGTATTAATATTATAAATATTAAGTAAATATTAAGTATTAAGTATTATATATTATAAATATTAAGTATGAAGTATTGTAAATATTATTTAATAAATAAATAATAATAATTATTCTTTTTTCCCCTGACCAAATGTGACCAAAACGATTATAAAAATGCAGTCATTATAAAAGGTTTCTGTTGTCGATGTATTGCTTGTTCTTTCTGTTCACATTTCATGTTGTGACACTTCTCTACTCCCATGATCGAACACAGAACGCTGCTACATCAAAGCAGCCAAAGTGTCAACAAGCTTCCCAGCACTTTTTGACAAGCGTCCTTAACAGAGCGGCCAGAGTTTTTTTTTGCAGCTGAAGTCGGCGACGGTGTGCAAGTAAAGTAAGTGCATAAAGCGCACAACGCAAGTTCACTTAGGGCATGTCCGAATCCACTTTTTTGCTACTTTTGAACACACCTCGTTTTCAGACCAGCATGCTCATGGGCGCACAACTGGGTGCAAATGCATTTGCCATTTAAATAACGTGGCACAAGACGTGTAAATGATAACTGCGTCAGGCTGAAACTAGCGAAAAACACTTGTGTTGCGCCTGGTGCCGTACTGAGCCAGGTGTTTGATATAGGGCCCTCAGTGTCACATGATCTTTTATCATAATATGCTGATTTGATGCTCAAGAAACATCTATTCTTATTATCTGTACTGTTGATATATATATATATATATATATATATATATATATATATATATACACACACACACACACACACACACACACACACTCACTCACATTAAGGATTATTAGGAACACTTGTTCAATTTCTCATTAATGCAATTATCTAATCAACCGATGGCAGTTGCTTCAATGCATTTAGGGGTGTGGTCCTGGTCAAGACACTCTCCTGAACTCCAAACTGAATGTCAGAATGGGAAAGAAAGGTGATTTAAGCAATTTTTAGCATGGTATGGTTGTTGGGATTTTCACGAACAACCATTTCTTGGGTTTACAAAGAATGGTGTGGGTGATTCAAGCTGATAGAAGAGGAACTTTGACTGAAATAACCACTCGTTACAACTGAGGTATGCAGAAAAGCGTGAAGCCACAACACGCACAACTTTGAGGCAGATGGGCTACAACAGCAGAAGACCCCACCGGGTACCACTCATCTCCATTACAAATAGGAAAAAGGGGCTACAATTTGCAAGAGCTTCCCAAAATTGGACAGTTGAAGACTGGAAAAATCTTGCCTGGTCTGATGAGTCTCGATTTCTGTTGAGACATTCAGATGGTAGAGTCAGAATTTGTGGATATGGCTCCATGCACAAAGCACGAATAATTTCAAATTGGTTTCTTGAACATGACAATGAGTTCACTGTACTAAAATGGCCCCACAGTCACCAGATCTCAACTCAATAGAGCATCTTTGGGATGTGGTGTAATGGGACCTTCGAGCCCTGAATGTGCATCCCACAAATCTCCATCAACTAAGATGCTATCCTATCAATATGGGCCAACATCTCTAAAGAATGCTTTCAGCGCCTTGTTGAATCAATGCCATGTAGAATTAAGGCAGTTCTGAAGGCGAAAGGGGGTCAAACACAGTATTAGTATGGTGTTCCTAATAATCCTTTAGGTGACTGTATGTATGTATGTATGTATGTATATATATATATATATATATATATATATATATATATGGCTATACAGCAGTTCATACAGTATATTTATTAAATATATTTTATCATTTCCAGCACGACAAACAGGTTTGCCCCAATGTTGTTTTTTTTTTTATTTATTTTTCATATTGGTGACAAGAATGACAAGACATCAGTGTCAGTGAAGAGAAAATTTAGCTCTAGCAATACAAAGTTGTTTTGTTCCAAAGATGTATAAAATGTAATATCCATCACTGCCATATCCACTTCAGAAAGCTATTAAACACAATACATAATTTGAGATGTAACGGAAATTACATTTTGTAAATATTGGAGGTTTATTACAAAAATGACAGAATTCATTAATGTTCATTCTTGCTGACATGGCTGCAAGAGAGTTTAATATACCACACAATTTTCCAATGTGTCAGGCAATTTTTGTTTTCCTGAATAATGGCTTTGTGTGCCATCATAAATTTAGTGTGAAATATTTCTTACAGCATGAGAAAACCTTGCTCTTTTCAATGCAACACCTGAAATCCACGAGATTCTCGCATTAAATTAATTTGCTCTCACTAAATTGTCATAATCAATGGACATTTGTTATAGTCCATTTGTTTTATACCCACCTTAACGTGGAGATAAACCTCTTCTGTCCTAGTCCTTCACTTATAATTGGAGTCTGCCTCTGTCTGCAAGCGTTCCTTTCTCTTGCCTCATTAAACTGAGAATGGTTATCCTTAAAATCCCCAAATTACTAAGGAAAGCTTAGTAATTCTGATTATTTTCTCAGTAATGTTTGTCTGGCAGTTAACAAAAATACAGAGCCAGATTCTTAAAAATGACGTCAATCTTTTGTGACAAAAATGAGAAACATGAAAACAGCCGCAAATGATTTCTTTTAAACCAAAGCTACCCGGGAACTGTGAAAGATTACATTCCTTGATCCAATTTACAGTCCGAGGAATGTTTGCTAGGGTGTTAAGCCCAGAGAAGCAGTTATTACTTTCTGTAATGTAGTCTACGATATCACCATTGAATTTTCTCTTTTCTTTCTTCTGTCTGCTATGTTATCATCTTCAATATTGTATTGCTAAACACATCACATCCTAGAGCTATGGAGGCATGGAGCTTATACAAAATTACTTCATAATGAGTGCCACGCAGAGCCAAAGCGCAACCAAAACAATCTTCTTCTGATGAATGCATTCAGTTTTGTTTTTTAACCTCTAGAGGGCCAAAGGTTACATAGTGTACATTTAAAGGTGCACTATGCAACATTTCATGTTAAAAATCCCCTTTTTTCGACATGCTTATACAATTGCCTGATGGGCTGAATGAGCCCTTCTCTGATCACTGCGATCACCTTTATATAGTAACAGTTCAGATTACATAAAGATAGATGGAAACAAAACCCGAAGTTTTCTAACAACCCCCGTTTTCCTGTTTTCAGCAGGAGGATAGAGTTCAGTAAGCTGGGCTGAGTTGAGTGGCGAACTCTGAGACGCCAGAGTCACTGTCTTCAAGTTTTTAACATCTACTCTCGTGTAATGGAAATCATTATGAACAGTTGCTATGCTAATTATTTCCCATTTGCTTTTCTGCTGTTATCTCGGGACGTTAGTCCAGAGGAAAATGGCGTTCGTCAGCTCCAGTTTGTATCCAGCCTCTCACGGAGACTTCAGATGCCCCAACAACTGCGATGAGACAACTCGACGCCTGTGAAGAGACGACTCAACGCCGGCGATATATTATGCCCTTAATTATTACATGATTAAATAAAAGTATTTTTCCATGTACATTTCTGAAATGTACTTTCGGTAAAGCTGCTTTGAAACAATATGTATTGCGAAAAGCGCTATACAAATAAATTTGAACTGAATTCAATGTACCGGGTCACTAAAGACCCGAGGTGTGAATTTAAGGGTTAATTGCTAATAGTAAAGCGCCCTTTCGGTCATATTGCGGTGCCACCCCAGAACGTGATTTCAACTGAGGGGGACCACAACCACCAACGCAATGCCACCTATACCCATCTGTCTGTGCACGTCTATTAGAAATATATTTTGGCCATATACTTTCAAAATATTTCAGAGAATTTTGTATTTTCTTTTGGCTTGTTAAACTAGTTTTAAATCTAAGCGGTAAAACCAACATGCTAGAAACCAGCCAAAAAACAGTGGTGACCAGTGATGCATGTAATATCTCATCCTCACTTTGCTTCTCCTCTCTTCCTATATGTCAGTATTTTTTCCTCTCAATCTTTACCTCTTTGGTTGGCTCTAGGTCGGTCCCAAGGCATGATGGATCCACACATGGCTGATCAATAAAGTCCCAGGCATCAGACGGCTGAGGAGATAAGCCTCTGAGATGAGGTCACGGTGCCCTGGCCAACTTTATCTTGCTTGTCTCCGTCAGCAAACAGGCAGGTCAATGCTCACCACAGGGCAGCTTTTTTGTCGGTAACCGGCAAACGCCCGCAATATTGTGCAATTTTCAAACATCTCACTTTGAGTGCCTCTATTGATTTGTGTGTGTGTGTGTGTGTGTGTGTGTGCACCTGTGACACAACAGATGCGAGACCACCAGAGGAAACGCTGCATCTGCTCTATCATGGAGGCCGTACACATGCACCATGCGTTCGATATTCCCAATGAGCCGTAAAATGTAAAACTGACTAATTAGAAACATTAGTGCTCACAAGGGAAGCGATAATTAGAGATATAGAGTTGAGTCTTTAAAGAAGACCGATTTCCACACCTTCCAAGTGCTACAGGCTACAAATGATTCACTCTATAGACTGGCAATTCTTTCCGTGTTGCACTGCAATTAAGTTCGCCACACTGCAGAGTGTCACAGTAGGCAAGCACAACCCTATGGAAACCCATTTCCACCACAGTTGAGTAAAAATGTGATTCTTCCAGTCATATTTCAATTAGAAGCTTTATAATTATTACAAGATACTTTATCATATAGTAATAAATAAGCATCTAATTATATTTAGAAACCTTCTTATTATGATGACTTGGCATCCAATAATAATTAGAAACTTAGAATAATGACATAGCATCTTATAATTATCAAACTTTATCATAAATCTATCCAAATGACTCAAAATTTTGAGAACGTATCTCAAATGAAGTATAGCCTGCTATACTTAGGATATTTTTTTCCTCAGTATTGACATAATTCATAATTATGAGAACATTTTGACTTGCCCTCTCGTAACTTCTGCATCATTGAGCTCGGACTACAAAATCGGAGCGAGAAATAATAATGGCGGATTGCTCGAAGTGTTGGGCCGGTAGTCGATCTCCTTATTTGGCAGTTCCGCTGCAAATACGGTGACGTGATAGTTCAAAAAACGTCATAGATAACAGAATAATCTGAACAGGTTGAAAAATATGACCAAAACAGAATATAAAGATATAAACGAAGCACCTGAAGAGAATAATTTAATCTTTTCTGTACTTATAAACACTCCAAATATACAACAAAATGCATTCAAGGGCTAAAAAAGTGGATTTTGCATGATATGTCCCCATGATAAGTGACTAAAGCTAAAGTTAAGTGGTTTCTTAAGTTTGATATTAATCTGCTATGTCATGTTTATGACTGGTTATGATGCATTGGTTTATTTCAAGTTGCCACAACAAATACATCTCAAACAATGCATATATTTGCATTAAAAATGTCACAATTGAATGAATGACACTTAAAGACAGTTGTCATAAACATGCATAAAACCCCCTTCATATTCATGACGTGTCATGTCAGGATTTTGAAAGTGTCATGTCAGTGGACACCACTTCAAGTAAAGTGTTACCTATTTTTTCTTAGTTATGACTTATTTATTCTTAGTTATGCGAAAGTCACTAAAATATTTTTTTTTTCAATTATGAGAACTTTTCCTGTTATAATGATTTGCAGAATCGCATTTTTTACTCAGCTGTGGCAGAAACAGGTTTCTCTACAAACCCAGCAGCCTCAAATTTTAGAACTTGTTTGTTAAACACTGAAATAAATGATGTGTTCGATTCAAATGTGTTGTTATATTCAATTATATGCCAGACTGCCTCAATATCACAAGATCGTTCAGGCATGTGCAAAATCTTCTCTCAATGTGATGTTTTAATCGGAGGGTGGGCACAGCCGATACAAGTCTGCCAAGCATTAAAGCAATTGTAGCTTACAAATACAATAAGTTATACTTTATATAATTGCCTGACAACAGCCGACAGAAGGACGAAAGGAATGTGTAATTAAATTCTCTTTACAGCATCGTAATTTTTGTGAATAATTGCTGCACACAGGAAGGGAATACACAGTAAAACGAGTCACCAGAGGAGATGGAGGCTGTAAAACATTAATACTTGCAATTAAGCTAGATCTCTGTGGCATGCTAATTATCTGTTAAGACACTCAGAGCAGGACAGCAGTGTCGGGCACGGATCAAAATATGGCAGCAGTCGAGCTAAATATCGCTGCTTGGTTTGGCCACGGAAACAATATCTAAAGGCACATGGGGTTTGAGGGAAATGTGCTTGAGCAAAAAAGCAAAAGTGACCCCTTTTTACTCACTCATCCTTGTCTCATCAACTGTTCTAGAGTCACTGCTGATGTCTGAAGCTGTTAAAGAGGAATAGCTTGGCTCTGGTTCAAACGTTAATGACACAAGGGTTGAAATGATGTACTGTACATATCACGAGCTTTCATTTTAGCTTTCATTTTTTCTCATTCAGTAAGTTTGCATGCATTTGTACAAACAACAGAAATTCTATGTTTACAATTTAGAAATGTCTTTAGAAACAGGTTTAGCTGTGACATATAAACACTAACATTAAAAATGTGGGGTCTGTAAGAATTTTTGGGAACTTGTAAAAACTTGTACATATACAGTACATTTCAAGTAAATATTGTTCTTTTGAACTTACTATTCATCAAAGAATTCTGAAAAAAAATGTATCGTCGTTTCCCTTAAAATATTAAGTAGCACTGTTTTCAACATTGATAATAATAAATGTTCATTGAGCAGCAAATCAAGATATTAAATATGATTTCTGAAGGATCATGTGAAGACGCTGAAGGATCACACTGAAGACTGTAGTAATGATGCTGAAAATTCAGCTTCATCATCACAGGAATAAATTACATTTTAAAATATATTAATATCTACCCTATCTCACGACCAATTCGTACAAATTCGTACGAGTGATTCAAAAGTGGCTAATTCGTACTAATTCATACGACCTCACTCGTACGAATTCGTACGAATTGCCTAAACCCACGTGACGGTTATGTTTAGGGGCGGGGTTAGGGGTAGGTCAATCGTATGAATTCATACGAATTGGCCAATTCGTAAAATATGTACGATTTCACAAAAATCGTACTAATTCGTACGAGTGAGGTCGTTTGAATTGTTACGAATTAGCCACCTCGTAAAATTCGTACGAATTCCCGTGAGATCGGGTTGATTAATATACAAATATATTTAAAGAAATAGAGTTACAATATTTCTGTTTCCATGTGTTTTTGATCACATAAATGCAGCCTTGGTAAGCATGATTTATCGTGAATAAAACACAGCTATTGACCAGAATCAAGCATTGGAACTAACCGTTATTACATAGAAATATTTGTAAAGGAACTTCATTTAAATAAAATTCTCTCAGCAATTCTAGTTTGAATTCACAAAATTTTCAGTGTCATTTGTCTTTCTATTTTCTCGCCAATAAAGATATAGCCAACTCAAAGTAATTTAGTGGTTGGTGTCAAACCAAGTGGGTTAGTTA
The DNA here is from genome assembly GCA_038021265.1 of Cyprinella venusta. Lineage (NCBI taxonomy): Eukaryota > Metazoa > Chordata > Actinopteri > Cypriniformes > Leuciscidae > Cyprinella > Cyprinella venusta. Next base: position 14,567,976 of record CM075881.1, on the reverse strand, counting down.
GAATGTTTTGAAGCATCGAAAATACATTTTGGTCCAAAAATAACAAAAACTATGACTTTACTCAGCATTGTATTGTCTTCTGGTTTTGTTGTCAATCCGCGTTCAGTGACGGTGATGACGTGTTATCAGGGCGCCGAGCTTCATTCACAGTCTGAGGGAAACGCACACTGTAAACAAAACAATCTTCGCAAACATGTCTAAGGATTTCGACACAAAGCGAGACTTGCATTTTTTTGCCCAGTCATATTTCAACATGACATCATGACTTTTGCGTAAACATACACGCCACTTTCGAGTCAAGTGGCGTATTATTTCTACGCATTTTGAGCTATTCGCGTGTATCCGCGTGTATGCGTGTATGTCTACGCCATTAACGTCCGCGTCATCCCGCGTGTCAGAACACGCGCGTCAAATATCCAGTCATAAATGCCATTAACCCCAGTGACGGTTAAGTTTAGGGATAGGGTTTCAATAGGATGGTAAGGGAACAGTCAAAAATGCTATTAACCCCAGTGACGGTTAAGTTTAGGGACGGGGTTGAGGTAAGTCCTATATTTATATAACGTTAAGTCAACGGCGTTCATAAACACGCTGAAAAGCGATTATGCGTCTTGATAACACGCCAAAAATGCAAATACGAATTGGTGTGTCATACACACGCTACTTCATGAGATCAGCCTGCATATTTATTTGAACCCGAATAAACGGACGCACCAGATACACGTCAGCAGCGTCTTACATCATCAGCATCACTGAACGCAGATTGAAAACAGAACCCGGAAGACACACAATACTGAATAAAGTCGTAGTTTTTGTTATCTTTGGACCAAAATGTATTTACGATGCTTAAAGCAGGTGCTATCAACTGCATTAGAGACTTCTCTCTGACGCAAAAAGAAAATATTTTGTATGTCCCACAGAGAATGTCAAAAAGAGTGTGTGGGTGACCCATATAGTAACTGTTTATTGAATAGGCCTAGTTTAGCTTTTATAGCTTGTAGAAATTTTTGATCATCCTTGACAGCATGAACTGCCACTGAATAACATGTTTTCATGGAATGTTTCAAAGGGCCTTTTAAACTCTTATATGAGAGAAAAAGCAAATGATGTGGAAAGGATAATGGGGACAGTTTGGTTCAGCGCTTCATCTTAATGTGTTTTTGGACTTGCAATAATTTTAGAATTGGACAAGTCCAAATGCCAGGTGTAAAGGTATACTTTTTTTTAAATTCAATGCTGTAGGCTATAATAACGTTTAATAAGGCTCTACAAGGCTAATAATTGAAATGTTACTGATTTTTGAACATTAGGTCTCGGCTTTTACTGCATTTGTTTTGATGATGAAATGTCCCTGTTGTGCAGTCAAAATAATGGTTAGACTTCGTCTGGACCCAGTTCTATAAGATAAATGCTTTTTCAAGTACAACATGAGTAGTTTGAGCTTGGCGCATTAGTGTAGTGATATTACAGATTGAGCTGAACAGCAGCCCGTGACTCAGCTGCACTCCACTGAACAGGATTGCTTCTTTCTCTGGACCCACAAAACTCCTTAATAACATATTTATCTTAGAAATATGGAAGAAGAAAAAAATGTCAACCGCAAATATAGATTAATTACAGAATCCTCTCCAATGACATTTACATTCCTGAGTGAACCAGCTCCCTTACGGTAAACATAAGCAATCCTGTATGCTAATGATAACTTTGAGGACATGATTTAGAAAGATGGCATTATAATTACAGCTGTTCTGTTGTGTTTTCTCAATCTAGCTGTGTTAATTCATTAGAATACACATTTGGATTCATGCCTCATAAAAAATGTAAATGACAAATAATTCAAAATGTGATTTTTCATGCCCGCTTTCAAACACGTCTGTGGAGTTTTTGTCATCGCTAGATCATTTTTATGTCTAATTATGAAGCAGGACACATTTTCATCATTAAGCTAGCAGGAGCGGTTCTCAGTGGCAGCTCACAATGGCAGACAAGCACATGCTTCAGCTAACCTCAGAGGAACGTTGCCTTAATGAGGCCTGTAATTAGTGCAAGTCATAATATGCAAATTGGCATGCGCATAAAGTGCAAAGAAAAGAGGCTGGAAGTTTGGTGGATTTTAGATGTTTATGTGTGTCTATACCTCCATCGTGATCAAGATTGTGTAAATCTCATTTGCTTAGTGCATTTTACAATGTTTACCTATAAATTCTGATTAAGAGTGAAGCCAAATACCATGTGTACTTGCAGTGGTGGCAAAAAAAAAACAAAAAAACCCCAAATATTACTGGTAACAACATTGAGCAACTACACAGTGAATACTGGAGGGATTTTGGAAGTCGGAGCATTCTTGTAACTTGAATAATAAGGCTGAATACTACGAATATAATTGCTACGAGGTGATGTTGTTGGGTAAATTTAACCATTCTGTTTCTACCTTGGGGATCCACCCACAGTGTGTGTGTGTGTGTGTGTGTTTGCTTGTGTGTGGGTGTGTAGAAGAGACAAACTACTTTTTAGTTTGATGTGCACAACGTGGGCAGATTTTCTCGCTGTTGAATGTTTCCAAAATGTGATTGCTGTTATGATTATCTGATTTAATTGTGAATCCAAATACAGCATGTATAGAGACATCGTACAATTTGAGTTAATGATTTAAACTGTGTATCTGTGAGGTAAACAAGCACAATGCAGCATATTATCTATAACTTAAGCTACAGTATTTTTTACATCAATATTTTCCATCAGAAATAATGTTTTCATAACTAAATGGCAACGTTAGCAAAACGTTCTTTTTGGCTGGTTGCAGCAAATGCTCCTCTAGTCATATTGGAAATTTACATATGGGACATTACAGGTGCTTCACAGCCAGAGATCTTCCATAAACATTTCTCTCTATATAGATGAATCTCCTTTACAACACCATAAGCTTTAAATGTATGAATATTGTTCAGTAATGAAACTTTTCCCCTCCAACCCAAATTAAACACACATGAACAAGGCAATCAAGGTTTTCCCTGCTCTAGAGGATGAATAAAAGAGAAGCACAATACACATGCATACATATTTTCTAATTAAGCAGATATCACTTTTAAATGGATTAAAAGGGCAGCTTTTTGTGCATTATGTATGCATCATTGATAAACACAACACATGGTTTATTCATTTAACATTATTATTTATTTACATACATCTGTCGCATCATAGCATTTAGTATGGATGTTCCTTCTTGCCGCATTCATTTCAATGGAACACTGTCCAAGAGACACTGAATCAGCAACAAAGACACTGTTATTTGTGAGAAGCTTTTAGCTTAACAGGAAAGCTGAACCCCAGACACTTTCAAGTACTCATTTTAAACGTTGTCAGCATTTAAGATAAAGCAGGTCTTACACCTCACCTTCTGATTCTCGTTAATTTGAATCCAGTTAAGTCTCAGTGCTCTTGTCACTTTCTAATGGTGACCTGCTTTTGTTTGGTTTGCTTAAGACCTTGGTTAAACATACAGCCACGGACAGCGTGCGTCATATTGTTGATTACAATTCAATTACCTAAGATGAGTGCTAGGCTTCAGTCTAGTACAGTAGTAGCTACACCTCAAGCTATCTGCTAAAATTAGCTATCTTTTCTTCATAAATACGAAATTTAAAAATGAGTCAGCTGTAACTGTAGAAAACATAGCCATACCAAATGATTACAATTGATTCTATCACAGTGCTTTCAAGTTACTCCAAGACACAAAGAATAAGGCAATTTTTTTTTTTTTTGCTGTGTGTCATTTTGAAGGCTGTGTTGTCGCATTTGTTGGCTGCGTATAGTATGTCATATATATATGCAACCATAACATTAGAAAGCAAGAAATAAATTACAGTAATTACGCCTTATGTGGAATAGCAGTTGCTCTACTGAAATGAGACAGCTTCAATGATGTACACAGCCAACAAATGTGAGGGGGCATGTCATATTCCTATTGGTTGATTGTCTTGATTGTTCACAGGTGTTTATTGTTAGTCATTATCCTTGGTGTATAAATAGCCCTCATGCTTCCGTTGTATAGACCTTATGCACCAGAGAAACGTGGGCGCCGGCATCTTTAGAATATTGTCTTTGAACTTCCGATTCTCTATATTTCTATGGCATCGCTGTCGAGGAGTAATTAGCTGGTGAGGTGGATTTACTTATTGTAGAGTTAACAAAAGTTATCATGAGCATTGTCATGTTTATCATAAGCATTGTAAAGCAGATGTCTTAACAAATGTCGAACGGGATTTTTTTACGAGCAGTTCATTCATATCTACGCAAGATCGCTGTGGTAATACAGACCGGAAGTCAAAAGACCACGAGCGCAACGCTGAAAAGGGGCGGGGCTACATAAGGTCTATATTGTTTTGTTTGTGTAACAGATGTTGGTGAATCTCATATAATCAAGTCAAATTCACTTTTTTATGATGGTGTGTCCGTGTCCGTGTCTGTGTCTAAAGTGAAAGAAAACATTTAGGTTTCCGTGCCAGTGCTTTTGTGTCAGTGTCCGTGCCAGTGTCCATATCAGCATGTCGTTGTCCGTGTCGGGTTTCCGTGCCGGTGTCAGTGTGTCAGTGTCCGTTTCCGTGTACATGTACGTGCCTTACAAAATAATGACAAAGATTTTTATCTTCACCACTAGCACTAGCAAGTCTGCCATTCTTTATTTATTTAAAATGTTGTTACCTTGTAATGCTTTGTTTTTAAGAGAGGAACATTAGTTTGGCTGTACTGCTTAGTCACTTACAAATAGTAAAACAACCAAGAAAAAGAATTGTGATAAAATCATGCATCGTGATTTTCCGGGAAAAAATTGTGACATGATAGTTTTGCCATATCGCCCACCCCTAGGGCAAATGAAATGAGACTAGTTCTGAATCTGAACCCCTTACATAAAATACAAAACACACAACTTGATGTATATGTGGCCATTATGATGTTCCATTGATGCATCTGTATCACTGGAAAGTCCGTGCTTGCTTTCAAGAACAAATTTCATGGCTTCGCCATTTTCATTACCTCTTGTGCCTCTGCCTGCTTAGTGGAGACATATCTGTATTATTCTGTCCTCAGTGGAGGACTTTATCGTTCTGAAATATGCAGAGCCATATGGCTGCGCATCAATGCTAGCCTGCGTTTTATTTCTTTCCGTCTTCCTGACTTTTTTTTCCAGCTTTTCCCACAGGACTACCTAAATTCTTGACAACTGTTGCCTGGGTTATTAATGGAGGTTGTGCTGTCTATAATGTGAGGGATTTGTGCTCAAGCGGAGAGGAGGGTACGTCACATCTTCCGCCTCCACACTGCAATATTTCACTTTAATTACTTGGAGCATCCGACGTGACTCAAGGATACAGCATGCTAATTTGCCAGTGCCCTTGTGACTATGTACAAAACGAATGGGAAGTTGGGTGTTGGTCTGGGCATATTTGGATGGTTTACCGAATCTCTAGACCATTAAAAATACAGTATTGAATGTCATGCAAAACAACTTCCATCGCAATAAAACACTTCTCTGTGACACCAAGCTAAGTTAATGGAAAATTAGAGTCACAAGCCCAAGACCATTTTTTACATTGTCAGTGTCAAGCTGAACAAGTCTTCAGGCGAACCTCTTGAAGGACTCAGTACTTCAAGAGTTACTTTCAGGATTGATGATTCATTGTTAGCATTCAGGCCCTTCACCGCAATCCAGTGTTCCTATGTGCGCGAGGAGGAGCTGACAGTGGAAAAGGAGAGGTTTCATTTTCTGCCTGACGAGCTGAGAAGCGCATATCAGTGGCACAGGAGTATAGTGTTCCATGTATGTATTATTCAGACGTTGTTCTCATGGCCCACTCAAAGAGAGAGAGAGAGATGAGAGCCGAGAAGTATAGCAGCAGTGAATTACAGTGGAGAGCGATGTCATCTCTAATGGAACATTGTGGATCTCCACGGATATGGAACGAGGGAAAGAGTGGGCCATGCTGCACATTGTGTGTTCTTTGGCATAAACGAATCTGTCTTAAAATCTTGTGCCATTTCCATCTTCTGTGGAAGGGAGGAGGATTTAAAATGCAGGTGGAAGATTGGATCAACACAGTCAGAATCACTTAGCTTAAACAAAATGGAAAACAAAATATGTTTGGTGGGCAAAGGGAAAAAAAGTAACATAAGTCACACTTACAATTGTAGGAATGTCATTGCATTAGATAAAATATCAAATTAAGCGGCAACCAAATAAAATGAATTAAGAATTAAGCTAACCTTAAATGTATACATTAATTTAACTATCTTTATATAAAACTAACTTTAAGTCAAACAACAAAACTAAACAAGTTTTTAGGAGTTTTGTCCAATAATTAGAATCTCTGTTGTTTTTTTTCTCTCAGAATTAAGAAATTACTAGTCATCCATTTTTTAATATCAGTTATGCATTCCATTAATTTTGTGAATTGGTAAGTTTCTTCAGGGCATGGAAAAATATATAGTGCTGAGTATCATAAGCACAACAGTGAAAACTAATGCCATGCTTTCTAATGGTATGTCCTTAGGGTAATATGTACAGCACCAAAGGTACACCAAACACCAAAGGTCCTAGCATTGAGCCTTGTGGTACGCTATATTGAACTTTTGATCAATAAGACATCTCTTCATTTACTGCTACAAACTGATAGCAGTCCGATAAGTATGATTTAAACCATGCCAATGCAATTCCACTAATGCCAACATAATTTTATAGTCTATTTAAAAGAATGTTGTGGTCAGTAGTATCAAAAGCAGCACTAAGATCAAGTAACACTAGATACATCCACAGTCAGATGATAAGAGCATTTGTGACTCTGATGAGAGCTGTCTCAGTACTATGGTACGGTCTAAATCCTGACTGGAAATCCTCACAGATACCATTTCTTTCTAAAAAGGAACATAGTTGTGAGGATACTTCCTTTTCTAGTATCTTTGACAGAAAGGACAGTAGTTTCGAGATGTAATTAACTAATTCTGCAGGATCGAGTTGCTTTTTTTAACAAGCAATTTAATAATAGCCAGGCCAGCTTAAAAGTTTTTAAATTAAAAGTACAGTATCCTAATGACAAAGATTTATTAATGATATTTAGAAAAGCATCTATGGCCCCTGGAAAAAAATCTTTCAATAGTAATCTTGTAAGTAAAGAAGTTCATAAAGATATTACTGTTGTGCTGCTTGGAAATGTCTGGGTTTGAAGCTTTATTGTTGTTAATTTAGCCACTGTTTCAAATAAATACCTAGTGTTTTGTTTATTTTCTTCTAACAGGGTTAAAAAATAAGCAGATCTAGCAGCTTTTAAGGCCTCTCTGTACGCAATTATCATGCTCTCTTTCCATGAAATGTGAAACAAGTTTTGTTTTCTTCCAGTTGCGCCGCTGCTCTCTTAAGTACGGTGGCCGAGAGTGTTCAACGCGCTGCAGATGAGAAAACACATGCAAATATATAAAAACACCAACGAATTAAGAAAACATCGTCATCAATTTTACACAACACGTGCGCTCCAAATAATCACAACACAACCAAATACGGAACGCGCTGCAAATACGGAAACGCGCTGCAATTACAGAAACGCGTTGCAAATACGGAAATGCGCTGCAACTAAAGAAACGCGCTGCAAATATTCACAACACAACGGAAATGAACGGAAAAAGACTAACAACAGTGAGCATTACATACATTTTTATATTTTTTATTTTTAATGTTTGAATGATTTTTCACATAAATATTAATTATATGATAAGAATAAGACCGTTTCTTTTTACTGACTGAATAAATGAGAAATTGAGCAATATGTTAAAAATATACAATTTTCAATATAAAAAAACCATGTAACGTTATTTTGCTTTGAGATATTTCCTGAACCTTGATGTTATTTAGTTGTGATATTATTAATTAATTGTGATATAACGAAGTAATTATACTAACGTTTCCCAGTTATTTCTGTATTTCAGAATATTTAGGCTAAAAATATCCAAAGGGCCAATGAATTATTCGATCAGAATTTTAAAATAAAGTAAAACAAACTCACTTTTCAGGTCATGGACAGACGACGACACCACTGATGAGGTCTTCGCCAGCCAGCCGGGTCCGTCACTTTTTGTGGTCCCCTGGAATCATTTCCGTTGTGTTGTGAATATTTGCAGCGCGTTTCTTTAGTTGCAGCGCATTTCCGTATTTGCAACGCGTTTCTGTAATTGCAGCGCGTTTCCGTATTTGCAGCGCGTTCCGTATTTGGTTGTGTTGTGATTATTTGGAGCGCACGTGTTGTGTAAAATTGATGATGATGTTTTCTTAATTCGTTGGTGTTTTTATATATTTGCATGGGTTTTCTCATTTGCAGCGCGTTGAACACTCTCGGCCACCGTACTTAAGGGTCTGAATGTGCTCGTTCTACCATGGCGTTGGACTTTTTTTCTTGAATCTTCCTTAAGCGGAAAAGAGCAACTGTGTCTAAAGTAGACTAGATAATGATCTGAGATGTCATCGCTGTGTTGTAGAAGTTCAACGGCATCAACATTGATTCCATGTGATAATATTTGATCTAGAGATTATGATTATGACAATGAGTAGATCCTGACGTGTTGTCTAACTCAAATAGAGTTCAGAATGTCTTTAAATGCCAATCCCAATGCATCTTTTCGTTATCTACACACAAAATCAGCAACAATTACAAGGACTTTATCTGCAGCCAGTACTAACTCTGATAGAAAATCAGCAAATTATTTGATAAAGTCTGCATGGTGTCAAATGTGATTTATTATTTACACTAGATAGTGTTGCATTAAGCACCAGCACTTCAAAAATAATTATATTTAAAACAAGACTTCTCAGTAATTCTAAAGATATTACTATAAATTACACCAAAACCCCTGCCTCCTTTGCCTTTCAGACGAGGCTCATGTTTATGACAATAATCTCAGACTGATGTCATGAAGTAGCGTGTGTATGACACGCCAATTCGTATTTCCATTTTTGCCGTGCTATCAAGACGCATAATCGCTTTTCAGTGTGTTTATGAACGCCGTTGACTTAACGCTATTACTGTATATATAAATATATGACTTACCTCAACCCCGTCCCTAAACCTAACCGTCACTGGGGTTAATGGAATTTATGACTGTTCCCTTACCATCCAAGGAAAAAAAAAGATATGACTTACCTCAACCCTGTCCCTAAACTTAATCGTCACTGGGGTTAATGGCTTTTATGACTGGACATTTGACGGCGTGTACAGACACGCGGAATCACTCGGACGTTAATGGCGTAGACATACACGCATACACGCATTAGCCTGGTTCTTTTGAAGTAAGAGATCGAATATTCAGCAACCCAAGCTTTATCATTTGTTCATCTGTATTATATCTGTTTTTATTTGTTGAACATCAATTTAATTTTTATCCTCAAATGGGTTTAGGAGTTTTTGTATTTCCTAATTCGGGGAAAAGACAGAGTCTTTATATGATGATATCTAGGTAAAAGAGCATGCATGGGATTTATCCGAGTGAGACAGATAGCAGACAGTCGGTTTAGCCAGTCTGTCTGCTTCCTGACCTAAGCCCCAATTCAAATTTGGAGAACAAAGCGCCTTCATAAGGGTGACATAAGGGTGGCATTTGTGGTAATAGGGCCGAGACAATGGAATGAGTTACCGTTGCCTATTAGGTCTGCAAAATCGCTATCGATTTTTAAGCATTTGTGTAAATCACATCTGATGTCCTTAGCCTATAATGAGTAGATGTGATATTTTATATGTGATGTATTGACTGGTTGAAGTATGTTGTTATTTTTATCCTTCATGGGAATCTGTATGTAAAGCACTTTGGTTCAACCTGGGTTGAGTTTTAACAGTGCTATATAAATAAATAAAACAGAAACAGAAACAGAAGTTTGAGCTCTAAGTCTAAATGGACTGCATTTATATAGCACTTTCACAGACCCAATGGCCACCAACATTTTGCCTCACATTCACCCATTCACTCACTCATTCATACACCATGCTCATGGACACGTCTTGCTCATGGACACCTCGACACTTGGTTAGGTTGAACCACCAACCTTCTGGTTTGTAGACAACCTACACGAACCACTGAGCCACTGCCGCCCCCATAGTCTATAGTTGGTTATAAGCTAAATGTCTTTGATACACCAAAAAGAAAAAACTTTCCAGAATCATGTGTCCACTGTAACTGTATGTTTTTGATTTTCTAATAAAAACAAGAATCGATCCATAAGAATCCTTTGTTAGGGAATCGGAATACACTGGTTGCGCTGTATGTTTACACAAAGGCAACCGAGTCAAATGGTCTTGTTATATCCTGTCTTCTGAGAGACCTTCATGATTGATTTTTGAAGGCTGCCAATAAGATCCCACTATCTGTGTGTGCGATTCCATGACAGTTGAACTAAAAAATAAAAATGGCACCTGAAAGCTGCGGTTGGTGATCAGTTTGCTTGTATGTTTTTGACCAGCTTATATAATAAGAAAGGATGAATGAAATATTAAGGGAAAATGTGCTTAGTTACAACTAAGCTCTCTCTATTTTGTTGTAGATATTCAAACTGTTTTATCAGAACATATTTTTATAAACAGTATAACCTAATGATAGAATCTCGTGAAGCATCATAGGAATAAACACACACACACACACACACGCACACACACACACTTAGCAGTGCAGGCAAGATACTTTTATCTAGTTACACAAAGCATCTCTAATAAGCCTTACAAATGATACCCCAAGGCGGGTGAACCAAGCTTAACAGAGCATGGCGCTGAGAGTACATGCTCTTCCTGAGAAGCTGTGGGGCATCAGTGACTAACAATAAAAGCTTTTCAGTATACTGTTTCGTTAGGTCTAAATTATGTTTAAAAAAAAAGCTCTTGACGTTCTGTTTTAGTTGATAATGTTTTGTAAACAACAACAAAAAAGTATACATTTTTAAAATGTCTGCATATTGAGAAACACAGTTTGAACAAATGAAAGGTCTACTGTATGTCTGAAAATAGCCATAATTATCTGAAGTTGCTTCACTAAACTGAGCTGTCATGGGAATATCCAAAACTTGAAAGGCTTACAACAACTACCACAAGTCTGGGCTAAAAAGTGGTCCAAATTCAGGAGGAATAGCTAAAAATCACATTGCTTCTTTATGATTTATAGATGAAAGAGCAACAGGATTGAGATACCATTAAATAGTCACTATTCAGAAAACATACCAGATCAATATATAGCTCATTTGCTTCATTTTGAACTTCTGGAGAAACTACAGTATTCTAATTTGCAGAAAAGAAAAAATGACTCATGACTGAGAAAAAAACATGCATAACGTTAATGATTCTGTTTCTAGTTTTACATGGCAAAAATTAATTTAAAGAAGCTACAGATCACTACGGTAATTAATGTAAAGCCCAGCTTATTATGGATTATGCATAAGAACAACAGAGGCAGATAATTGAACTGATCATGGAACAATGACATGATAATCCCTTTGTGACTGCTGCCAGTCTAAACACAATATGGTTTAGGGATTAAATTAGTCAGCCTTTGATATGTTGTGCTACTGGCAAGCTTTGGCTTTTCTGTGGTTGTATTAAGTTGTTCTGTTGACAGAGATGGATCCTGAGGGTGCAATACCCAGCAAAAAAAAAAAAAAAAGGAGTACAATTTATGCATTTTTTCTTCTTTTTTATGTTTTTGGTTCTTGTCTGGGCAAAGCTTGCTGAATACTAGAGTTTTCTAAGTGGTTACCAGGGTGTTGCTATGTGGTTGCTATAGTATTCTCTGTGTTTGCTAACTGGCCATTTCAACAGAGTCTGTTTGATATGCATGGGCTATATACACTCACCTAAAGGATTGTAGGGTCTGGACCCATCAGACACACACTAATTATTCATTATGGTTTATGAAACTCTTAAACTAACATCCCAAATGAAACGAACACCAGGGCTGAGAAGGAGATTTTACCCCATGCAAGAGACAGAGAGACAATGGGAAGACAGACAAATCTGTAATACAGACTTTGCTGCATTAATCATAGACTAACTGATCTATAAATGAACATGCAACATAGCATTGTGTAAATGATTTACTGTCTTGTGTACGATTATGTATATTCTATGATATTTATTTTATTATACAACCAGCTAACGGTCAATATTACCTCACCTGTATCATGCCTCTCACCTGATTAATCCTCATTTAATGACTCACACTTTGATGTACATCACCTTCTCTTAGAATGCAATGTGAATTTGTTATGTCTATTTGAGCATGCCATAAATCAAGCAAGACCATAAATCAACTAAGAGCTGCTTTCCCTCTCAGACATCTCACCTTTCTTATTGGTCATCCAACTCTTAGAGGCTTTCTCTGGCTTTATTAGAGAGAGTCCACATGTGACCTCTTTCTTTTTAGTTTTCATAAAGCCGCAAACACTGTTTCTGGTGATACTGGGGAACCCCCTCCATGGGGGCTCAGAGGGCTCCCAGCAGGCCTTACGTCCAACCAGACGGCCTCATAGAGGAGAGAGAAGACTCTATCACAAACAACCAAGGACAATCTCAGGAGTTTGGAACCAGGACTCCAACCAACAATGACTCCAATCACCCACTCTTCTGACTTCCTCACTTCTCCTGGGTGCTCGGCGTGGCCTCAACAGGCCCCAGGGCACCAGGCCTTGACCAAACTGTGGTCATGGAGAAAGATGACTTTCAAACAACTTCCATGTGCCACTGCCGGAACCCTTAACAACTTCAATTTTCACAACTTCAAGAATTGTTCCCACTACAAATGCAAGTATTCAATTCAATGAAATGTGAAAATTAAATGCTGTTGGTTCTTCTCATAGTTAGATGGATCTTCTCCATCGCTACATCATTCCATCTCTCACTACTTTTTCCTACACATGTATTTATGTGTTTGTTTAGGTTATTCATGTTTATAATTGTTTTTGGTTCAGACTCACTGCTTGCCAGCAATGTCTCTCTTAAGATTATGGTCTGGCTACTTGCTCAAAGTGCTGTACATGCTAAGAAATAATTATTCTTCTGTGGCCATGGAAGATACCCTTTTCTTAAAATAAATTAATAATTTGTTCGTTGAGATGACGTGATTAATTGATTGCAAGATTAATTTAGCCATGTCAAGTTAATCCAATTAGCGGACACAAATATTCATAATTAATCATAACAAGTTATTACTGATTATTAACATTTCCTTTTGCTGAGTTCCTTACAGGATTATTAGGAACACTTGTTCAATTTCTCATTAATGCTATTATCTAATCAACCAATCACATGACAGTTGTTTCAATGCATTTAGGGGTGTGGTCCTGGTCAAGACAATCTCCTGAACTCCAAACTGAATGTCAGAATGGGAAAGAAAAGTGATTTAAGCAATTTTGAGCATGGCATGGTTGTTGGTGCTAGACGTATTTCACAATCTGCTCAGTTATTGGGATTTTCACACACAACCATGTCTAGGGTTTACAAAGAATTGTGTGAAAAGGGAAAAACATCCCTGGCGAAAATGCCTTGTTGATGCTGTAGGTCAGAGGAGAATGGGCTGACTGATTCAAGCTGATAGAAGAGCAACTTTGACTGAAATAACCACTCATTACAACAGGTATGCAGCAAAGCATTTGTGAAGTTACAACACACACAACCTTGAGGCGGATGGGCTACAACAGCAGAAGACCCACTCACTCAGGGTACCACTCAGTCAGAATTTGGTGTAAACAGAATGAGAAAATGGATCCATCATGCCTTGTTACCACTGTGCAGGCTGGTGGTGGTGGTGTAATGATCATAATTACTCCTGGTGTAAAAATCATAGGTGGTGGTGTAAAAATCATAATTACTCCTCAATGGATCGAGTCCAGACCGAACTTCCCGACCAAAAAATGTTGTGGGCGGAGCCTGGCATCCAGGCTAATATAAAATATAAAGCAATATAAAATATATATATATATATATAGAGAGAGAGAGAGAGCAGAGCATATATGTGTTTTCATTTTTTAACTGTTAAAAATGTAGGCGATTAGTAATCATTTGAAAATATGCCTGATTCCCATTTTATCCAGATTGGAACAAAATGTTTAGTTCCCTGTGATTGCAGCCGTATTTCCAAAATATTCTCTCTCTCTCTCAATGCATAACTTCATATAGTGAAGAGGCCACAATATTCTATCAGCAGCTCAGAGATCTTTCCGATTGGATGCATTCAGAGGGAAAACCGTGCGAGCGCACAGTAATTTGATGGGTGAGAAATCCTCTTGCAGAGATGGGATTACAGTTGAACCATGACATCTGCAGCACAAGGACTGGGATGGTGTGACTACAATCTTGGTACATTGATCACATATGGAAAACAAAGGCGCCAGCTTTATGGACGGCCTCTTAATATCTTCTCACTCTTGGGTAGTACATTTCCTTTCTCTGCATGAACAAAAGCAGAACAGAATAGCCACATCCTTGACCAAATTTTTTAAGAAGCGATTTTCTTCTTAATGCTCTCCCACAGTGACATGGCATTTCCTACAGGGCATTAAGAGAAATGATCTTATAGCTGTGCAAATAACTTTACAATAAATTACAATAAAGAGCAACTGGTTCTCGATTTTCTTAACTTTACCATTTAAATAGGGCTGAAATTGTATTATAATAATTTAGTTAGCATGTTAAAATGCCCTCTGTGAATGTTTAGGCTGTTCTTCAATGACACTGAAATATATTTTTTTGTAATGTCCATTCAGTACAAGAAGTCAAATTAAACTGAGTCCAATTACTGTTACTATTACTAATTACTATTTTCTCATTTGATGTATGCAATTAATCGTGATTCATTTTATAACCAGCTTTTCAAGGCTCTCTGACCACACTATACTGATGGGCCAATCGTGCCATCTATCATCCATATATTTCACAGTTATCCATTGCAAGCAACATTGTATAACGGTCTACTAATCTAAAACTGCCATTACTTATTCATTACTTATTCATGCAACTGTTGACATCGTCCACCTCAATAATCGATTGCAGTAAAAAAATTACCTCAGAGGATTTCAATATTAAAGGGGCCATGAACTGCATTGTTTTATTGTTTAATAATATTTCCTGGGGTGCACTTATACATTTTGTATGATTGTTCAAAATAAAAAATTGTCATAATTTAGAAATAAAAGGCATTTTTTCGACCCTGATTTTAGCCCTCTGGTTTGAAGGGGCGTGTCTGCTGTGAGATTTCAGTGTAAACATCCACTGCTGTAACATCTTTGCATATGAAATAGAAGTATTACATGTGGGACTCTCTATGAAACTTTTAGCACATTTTACAGATCTCAAGGTTAACTAATTGTGAAAAGTGTTGATTATTATATTATATTTAGATATACACTCTAGACCCCATGCCAATTGGGCATCGTGTAAATGCCACGGCCTATGTGAGCATTGAGTCTGACAATGTCCATCCCTTCATGGCCACCATGTACCCATCCTCTGATGGCTACTTCCAGCAGGATAATGCACCATGTCACAAAGCTTGAATCATTTCAAATTGGTTTCTTGATCATGACAATGAGTTCACTGTGCTAAAATGGCCCCACAGTCACCAGATCTCAACACACTCGCAGGGTTTCTCAACTCCAGTCCTCGCGACCCACTGCTCTGCATATTGTGTATGTCTCTATTATTTAACACACCTGATTCAGATACTCAGCTCGTTAGGATAAGATCCTCAGCTCGTTAGGATAGGCTCTATGTCTATCCTAATCAGCTGAGGATCTGAATCAGGTGTGTTAAATAAGGGAGACATACACAATATGCAGAACAGTGGGTCTGGAGTTGGGAACAAGGACTGGACAAGGACTGGAGTTGAGAACCCCTTCAATAGAGTATCTTTGGGATGTGGTGGAACGGAAGCTTTGTGTTCTGGATGTGCATCCCACAAATCTCCATCAACTGCAAGATGATATCCAATCAATTTGGCCCAACATTTCTATAGAATGCTTTCAGCACCTTGTTGAATAAATGCCACATAGAATTAAGGCAGTTAAAGGCGAAAGGGGGTCAAACACATGGTGTTCCTAATAATCCTTTAGGTGAGTGTAATGGAATAGAATCTTAAAAAAGTACCTTTGCTGTACTGCAAAAGGATTAAATATGCAGGAGAGGCTTTGTTCTGCAAATAGGCATTTAAAATAGGAATTGATTTTCCTTTTGAAATTCACTCCAGCATACTCTTTCAGCACACACACACACACACACAAAGAAATCAGCCACATGTAGGTTGGTTATTCTGAAAAAATGGGATTTTTGTTTTTCTTCCCAATCTGAATAAACTGCAGACTTCTGCAGCTCTTTGGTAAACACGAAAATACATTTCGGTCTCCAGCTCTTTTGAATAAAATCAAAGATCCTGGCTTGTCCGTGAGGCAAAACCCTTCAGACTGCAGTCCTTCACCGGATGCACTTTCAAACACAAACTTCATTAACATTGCTAATGCGGCTTTTCATCCTCGCTAATTAGAGGCTATGTGAAGTGCGTCTCGCTTTTCAGAGGAGAGAAAAAATGAGACGGGGCTACCGGGGTCTCTGCTCTTGATCACTGCTGTGTGAGGCTCGCTATACCAATCACAGCGACAATGCTTGAGTCAGTGACACTGAAGCAAAAATCTGCATCATCTCCAGGGCTTACAGCTCCAGTAATAAGGACAGGACAACTAGAAGAACACGACTAGATTTACACTGGTGGCGATTCGCTGACTGCATGCACATGAGTTCATGTGTATTCATGTTTAACAGTCACCGGCAAAATCAAGTAAATACAGAGGAGCCAATGCGACATTAGTGTGCGAGGGGGATTTAAGGGAAAGTAAACAAGTTGGTGAGAGTCACTATGAGAAAACCAACATATAGCTGCAAGACATGTTCATAGGTGAATACTTGAGGAACAGATCAAATGAAAATAAAACACAACCTGTAGTCCTAAAGAAACCAACTGACAGAATTTATAAAGGCAGCCATAATTGCATAGGAAAGATCAGAGATGTTTCTTCTTGACAGTAAGGGGAGAGTCTTTTGCCGTCTCTTGCTTCTCCAATTTTTTTTTCCCAAGCAATGTTACATACATCACCTTCAGATGAGATCACAAACTAGACTAAGGCAATTTCAGGCAGACTGTCCACACTAATTGCAAGTGATCAAATAAGATGTGTGTGTCCAGATATATTCAACCTATCTGCATGGGTTGCTTTGGCAATGACGTAGGCGTATCCACGTATGTGACGAGGCTTTCAAAACGGATGCAGAAAAAAAGTTGCGCATTATCTCAGTCTCCAAATAAGCGCTCTGTCGAGCTGACTGGTCACATTAAGAGTGACGCAAATGGCGGTTTGAAATCTGATTTGAGCAGCCAAAGCGTCCAGATTGAGACACATTTGCAGAAATCTGATTGGAATTGGATTTTGGAAATTGGATTTCAAACCACATTCAAATCAGATTGCATGTTCTTTTGCTGTCCCAGACTGATCTCATGAAGTAGCGTGTGTATGACACGCCAATTCGTATTTGCATTTTTGGCGTGCTATCAAGACGCATAATCGCTTTTCCGCGTGTTTATGAACGCCGTTGACTTAACGTTATATAAATATATGACTTACCTCAACCCCGTCCCTAAACTTAACCATCACTGGGGTTAATGGAATTTATGACTGTTCCCTTACCATCCTAGTGAAAAAAAGATATGACTTACCTCAACCCTATCCCTAAACTTAACCGTCACTGGGGTTAATGGCATTTATGACTGGACATTTGACGCGAGTGTACAGACACGCGGAATGACGCGGACGTTAATGGCGTAGACATACACGCATACACGCGGATAGCTCAAAATGCGTAGAGATAACACGCCACTTGACTCAAAAGTGGCGTGTATGTTTACGCAAAAGTCGTGATGTCATGTTGGCTGTCCAGACTTTCAAAAACACATCTGGAAAAAACCTGGATATACAAAACATCTGATTTTTGCAGGCAGCCTGAACATGGATTTAGATTTCTGTAGATTTTAAAGCCTACACATAAATTCAAACATTTCTCATTAAATTCTTTATAATGACAAGGTGCAAAATTCATTGTCAAAAATCGTGTCTCTTTGGACTAAACCACTCAATTCATATGAGTTAGTTTTATGCTAAAACGTCTAAACACCATTAAGGTTTCATTCATAATAGAACAATCTCTTTATTAACTTTTTGAAGCATCAACCCAGCAATAAAATGTAACGTTTTGGGAACGTTAGTTTTTGGTTCCCAGAACGTTCCTAGAACTTTCCCTTAAGGTTAAGGGAACGTTCCCGGAACATTTTCCTTACGTTATAAAAATGGAACCTAAAAATAGCCTACATGGAACGTTCCTATATCAAAAAAAATAACGACCATTCGGGAACGTTAGGGGAACGTTCTGTCTTTGCTGGGAAAGTGTTTGCTGTCAAAAAAAAGGGACAGAAATTGCTCAGATGTAAATTAAAAAGATCTTAATTTATGTGTTGAAGATGAATAAAAGTGTTCATTAGGCTGAGTAATTATTAATGACAGAATTTTCGGTTTCAGCTGAACTAACCCTTTAATTTATTTCCAAAATTCTACTATACAATTATGTATATATTACTTTACTTCTACTTCTCTCATTTCTGTCTTGTTAAAAAGAATCTCCAAACTTTCAATAAAGCTAACCAAAGACAATTTATCTGTCCACAACTCTAAGATAAATTGATTTATGGCTGGGTGCTGAAAGTATTTATATATATATATATATATATATATATATATATATATATATATATATATATATATATATATACACATACTAAATATTATATAGTAAATAAAGGTATTTTGTATTTTAAAATAAATGACTTTGAAATAATGATTATGAATTGGCTCTTACATTCTTCCAGTGGCAGATTATGTAATCCACTGATGTTCTGAATATGTAATCCACATTAATGTTGTATCTCTTTACCTCTGCTTGTCTCCATTGTGTGCTGTTTTATTTAAGGTGTTTTAGGAATAACATCTGAGACAAAGTTGAATGAACAAACTCAATGAAAGCGCAATCTCTGGGTAGTGTGAAGCATAGTAGGTAAATAATTGAAATCATAAACCACATTGAACTGCTTATATTCACTATGGCTTACTGCAAGTTTGAATTATTCTACTTTTTGCCATTCTTTCAGGACGGTATATAGTGTACATGTTTGGTCACTGGAGTCACTGATTAGTTGGGTGTATATTCAGTTTGTATTGGTAGGTGCTCTCTGGACTCAAGTTCATTCAGCCATGCTGAGGTCACTGTCTTCATCTTTATGTCTCTCTCTGATATGTTTTTTTCACCAGACCCAGTATCCTCAGGGCCTGAAACACATTTCAACCACATAAACAGACTGAGGTCCATGAGAGCTATAAGACCGCAATGTCTCAGCCCTGCCCCACATCTTTTATTCATCAAGGGGAAAGCCTGTTAAAACGTTGTCTGTGCTGATTATAGCCAATTTGCCATTAGAGTCAAAACACCTGAATTATTCATAACTTTTGGTGTTCCTCTTAACATAACATAAATGATAGTTTGAAAATGCATTTAGTTTTGATTAAAGCCCAGCTGTAGCCGAGAGCACTTCAGGACTTCCAACTGCTAAGATACTAATGAACAGCCTTAAAGGTGAACCAATGAATGTAACACTTTGTAAAATTTGTGTAAAAGTGTACATACTGTTGGGGAATGAGAGTTGGGTCTAATGGATTACTTATCTTTTGTAAGCAAAATTTAAATAATCTTTTTGCATATTGATGGTGTTGTAGAAGAAAAAACATGATGTTATATTGTACATTGTTCATTTGTCTTTTAGTTCTAATATTTTTATAACCAAACATATTGTTGAGAGCCTTCAATGTCACAAAATGTTTCTGTACTGTCTCTAAAAAATAAAAAAGGCCTTTACAGAACTAATATTTGTTTAAAAATTCGGGGCTCGTCCGGGATTTAAACCTATGCATACTGCACATTCTTGCACACCAGCCCAATGTGATCCAGATATCTTTGAAAGACGCATGGACTGATGTGTGTGAACAAAGGAAGGTCCACAGAAAGCAATCCCATAATGCCAAAAAAACAACAGCTGTCAGATCTTGGTCAGCAGAGAGGGATCAAGATGTTTTGGGCACATGTGGAGGATGGGCTGGAGTTAATGGTCAGCTGTTTGAGGTGATGCCACGTGGTTCATTTGCTCATCTGGTTGCCCCAGGATGTTTTGGAGGAAATCTAGGCCATGTCATCTGTGCACACATACTCCCCTGGTGCACTGCTTGATGATTACCAAGTCAAACACACACTTGTGTTGGCTTGAAAAAAAGAGTACTGCATCTGCCTGCGCTAACATGACTACACACACACTGGCAATCAAAAGAGTGAGAAAACATCAAGCAGACATCCTTGCCTCTTAGTTGTCCTCTGCGTTGCATCATTGTCTCTTGGGTTCTCCACTGAATTTTGCACACTGACATCTGAAGCGCTTAAGATTTGCAAACATCACAGCTCAGAGGATGGTAACCAATCCTACAGTAACTGCAGTTAAACACGATTAAAGGGTTATTTCACATGTGAACAGTAAGAATGGGGTAAAAGGTTTTTTATGACATAAAAAAAAACCTTTTAAAGGATTAATTCACCCCAAAATTGTCAATTCCATTTGGTTGGAATATAGCACATGATACTTATTGGCTATTTGGTGTCATTTTTGTCTTCATTCATTGTAATTGCATTGAAACGAGTGAACAGTTTTACAAACCATGTTTAAAAAATCAGTAACACACTGTTTAGTTCCGGTCTCTATAACTATGTTGACATTTTCAGTCCAAATCCGATTATTTTTTTGATTATTGATTTGTGTTTCTGATCGAAAGATCAAAATTATTGCCTGTTCACACTGTTTATCGCAACTGTTTGGATCTGATTTGTGTGTCCCTTGGCGCTCTTTCTTTTCCCAGAATATCTGCATTGGTTTCTATGGCAATGATTTTGCATTTTTTTCATCTCACTTTATTATTATTATTATTTATTTTTATTATTTGCTTATGCCTTGGGTAGGAATTATGTAAATGATATTGTGACATTTTGCATTCCTGGAAGAAAACTCAAATCTACAATTGATGTTTCAGAAACTGCTTACTGATAGACAGAATCACTGTCTTTAGAGTGGACTTTGTAGACCCATTTTAGTGCTCAAATAGCAACATTACACACTAAAGAATCTTGAAAAGGTACAAAAAAAAGCATAGGCTAATAGGATTTAAATAGGTTTTACATAAGAAAGAAACTCATACAGGTTTGGAACAACATCAGAGTGAGTAAATGATCTAATCTTTTATTCATGAACTAATGAACTAATCCTTTATCTTTCCTTTTAACCTCACACGGCAATAAAAATGAATGACGCAATGGACAGACAGCCTGCGAAATAAACCTTGTAATTTGGAGCACAGCTGGAACAGACATTAAGCATTACACTGAGATAATATCATGAGAGCAGCTGTTTTTTTCTTTTCTGTTGATGGATAGCTCAGAAAATACTCGTCGATACAATGAGCACAAAAGTGCCTGCCACCATCTGAGCGCTTCTGAGTAGGTCTGCTCTTGGATGCTGGATTTTAAGGATAAAGAGACTTAGGGTGTACTCACACTAGGCACGGTTGCCATGAACCGGGCCCGAGTACGATTGTCCCCCCTCCCCACTCCCCCTCTGGCCTGCACTCACATAGCAGGGTTTCAGCATTCGTGCCGGTGCACGCTTACGTCATCATTATGGTGCGACGGTTTCCATAGGTTTCGGGATAAACAAGAAGAGCGGCGCTCTCTGAACACTATGGAGTCCATCGCTCTGTTTTCTTTGTGGATAATTTTATGTCGTTTGGTCCACGGTGGTCCACAGCCCTCTCACAGCCTGTTGTTAAACAGATGTGTCGCCTTTGTGGCGCGAAAATTTTCACGTAATCGTGCTGCTCGTATGAGGAGGTTTGCAAGGTACCAGCTGAAGTGCAGAAAGGACTTTGCAGCTTTGATTACGGACTACAGTTCCTAAAAACCATGACTTCAAACGTCCTGTTCCGTGCTCCAGCACGGTTAGCGCTCACACTGCATGCGAACCGCGCCCGAGTCCAACTGAACCGTGCTCTGGCCCACCTCTTCCAAGCGGGCCAGGGCCGGCTAATCGAGCCGCGCCCGGGCACAGTTCGGAGCACTCACACTAGTCAAACGAACCGCGCTTTGGTGGTCAAACGCGCTCGGGCACGGTTCAAACTGGCTAGTGTGAGTACACCCTTAAGCAAGCAGGCACTGACACAGACACTTAGTTATTGTTGGGGCTCATTTAGAGATACATCAGTCAGCCCTTGGCTGTGTTTCTGACCACTAGTCTGCTAGATCTTCAATTCACCTTCATGAAGTGTAGGCGAACTGACAAATGTACACAGCATTGTACTCACAAAAAATATGCATGTACTATACGTATACACCTGTGTATGTCCATAACTACAGATACACAGTACAATTAGTTAATCTATCTGCCATCCATCCATCCATCCATCCATCCATCCATCCATCCATCCATCCATCCATCCATCCATCCATCCATCCATCCATCCATCCATCCATCCATCCATCCATCCATCCATCCATCCTCTAATAAAAGTAATGTGCATTTTCATTAACACAAACAAAGACAGGCAGTATTTATGTTGTTTAAATTAACAAATGAACACATGGACCATGCTTTATGAACACACCATGGTTTGAGTAATTAATTTTATGCTGATCTGATCTTCAATGCCCTAGTAAGGCTGAAAAGTCTAAATGTGCCCACCCAAGTTGTTCTGACAAAACAAAAGATGAAAAGGATTACAATTAATTTTCTCAGATTGCATAGTCAGTGCAATTAACTTCACCCGATTAATGCGTAATTAACTTGAATCCTTAGACCGCATGAATAACCATAGGTCTCATGGCAACAGGATTTTTCAGCATAATCCTCACAAAGTGCCATTTTAGGAGGTGCAATTTGCAATTGAACTGATTTGTTTTGCTAAGTCATGTATGTTCTTTTACTGAAGACATCACTATATTTTTCCCATAACTTTTTTTGTTTTTCTTGCTTGTTCTTTTTTTGTTTTTCTTGCTTGTTCAGGAGTGGAATTTGAGTTGTTCATTTATACCACATAGACTTGACATTAAGTCTCAGGAGCTGTTAAAGGTTACAGGTATAGTGCGCAATACCAGGACATCAGGAGAGACATGAAATTCTGCACTGAGTCTGCGTGTTGCATGTTTGTCCTCTAATATCTGAGAGCCCAAAGCCAGTAGACCCATGAGCGACACGCTTTATGAGAGAAATAGTGTCAAATTTAAACTTACTGTAAATATAAACAGCAGACATAGTCAACAAGCATCTACAGCCTTTGTAAATGATTCACTTAGTAGGGAATATAATTCACTGTAGCAATATAAGTTCCCCCGGATAATAGGGGGAACGTATATTGCTACAGATGGCTCATACAGACATCTTTCCAAAACTGCAATAAAAAACTATAAAGGTACTGTGCATATGGAGAGCAGGGGTTCTTCGTTCTTAGGTGAGTTCCACATATGAAACTTCATCATTATTACTGATGATGTCTGCAATTGGGTCACACCCCTCCTCACCTGAGGTCCTATCTCATATGCATAATAACCATTTTACCATAGTCAAGAGACTGGGCTGGGACCATCGCTACTAGAATTTACTGCTATTTCCATATTTGAGGGTCAATAGATTCCACTTCAATCACATTGTGTATATCTGTTTCAAAATCAAATCTAAAGCCATATTAGAATGGTAATGCCTTCTTATGGGAATGTAAGGTAATTTCAACATTTACAGGGGCTTTCCAATGATTTTATGGTTGTCCGTATCCAGAACGTCAGTTCTTCATGTTGTTTATATGTCTATGTGCATTCAAGCTATTTTAAGGTATCAATAAAACATTTTCACAAGAAAAGATCAGTTCCCCAAGCCCACAGTGTCCGGCAATCAGGACCCGGAGAACATTCTCCCCTTGGCCACACATGTAAAAGCATGGGAAACGATTACGGGGGTTTCAGAGAGGGTGCTGAGCACAAAAAGACAGGGCTATGCCGCCCCACGCATTTCGTTTCACGGACCGAGTCGACAGTGAGTCGACTCACTCCCTGGGAGTGGATGCTTGGCACGCACAGTGTTGAAAAGGGGTTCCCGTAACATAAGCTAACCTTACGTAATACGAGATAACCTCTCGTAAGAGAAGGTACTCGGTTACCTAATGTAACCTCTCAAGAGAGGGAAAGAGCAACCGGCCGTGCTCGCGGCACGAGCGATTTTCGATTCAGATGATGAAACCAGGGAAGCAGCCTCAGAGCCGTGCTTTTATATATGCTAAGCCACACCCACTTGACGGGCTGTGACGCGTAGTGGGTGCGAAGCGATAGCCAATGAGCGCACTAGACAGCCTGCTCTAGGTCTGCTAGCTGCTACACTGCGGAATGTAAAATTAACGATAAGAGAGAACCGAGGTTACGTTGGGTAACCAAATACATTTTTAGTGCTTTTCTCTTGTTGCTATGCGGTGTTTTGGTGGTTTTTATCTGGTAGCTGTAGACTGATTAAGCTTGTCTGTAGTCTGATTACTCTAAGCAAGTATATGGGATTTTTTTGTCACCTGTTTCTAATGCCCACCAGAAGTAAAATGTAAGTCGGATCACACCTCTCTTCATTCATCTCCATAGAACAGTTAGTGCAGGATAAGATTTGGGCCACAAATAACAGTGATGATCGCCTGAGCAAGTGGCATTAAGCCCTGCGACATGTTACAAATATAGTGCATTAAGGAGAGGCTCAAATTTTTCGATACACATTCAAAACTGTTTTTTTTTTTTTTTTTTTTTGCTTTGGCTTGAGCTTATTAGCATCTCTTGAGAGGAGGTTTCCATAACAACACCGAGGCCCTCTTTTCAAAGAAAGTCATTAATTTCTCCAGCAGAGTATGGATCCTTTGTCTCGTAAAACATTCTATCTGCAGACACTAAGGATAATGCTGGCAGTCTCTGTGTTCCTTTCATTCTTGCTTTGCTGGCAGGAGTTTAAAAAAAAATGCATAAAGGATTCGTTATATTTAAGGTCTTGTTTTATTTAAGGCCTTATTATTATTATTATTATTTAAAAAGATCAGTTACTCACTGGCCAGTATCTTATATACTGTGGACTCCAAGAGCAAGAGATAGATTTTGCGTTAAAGAACTCTCCAACCTTGTCAGACTACAAAAGCATGGTATTTATTATTGTCTGAATTTACTACTCCATAATTTATAAAGGCTTGTCTTTCCGTGAGTTTCTCACTCTGGCAAAACAGCATTTAAAAAAAAAAAATCCACATTCAGCTCTGTGAACCTGCCAAGTTTAACTCTGTCAATATGCAGTTAATTCCCTGTTCCTGGAGTTTGTGTGGTCATTTTACTTCCCTGGTCCAATTACTCCATCCAGGCAAGGGCGGTTCTTATCGGCAGAGCCTGCATGGAGGCACAGTTGCGTAATGAGTCACACGCAACACCCCATGACTGAGCAATGTGCATTGTGTCATTTTTCTTCTATCTGGCTAGACTAATATTCTCAGACATAAACCTGGTGTTTCACTGGCTGAGGGACTAATGGTCAGATTGTATTTGTGTAAAAAATTATTCCTGTATGTTTAAAACACATTTGACTGCAAAGCATAAAGCCATGTGGAGATTTGACTCACCGAAACAACTCATTACTGACTGGACATCAGCCGAGTCCACAACCATCATGGTAGATATGGGAATCTATACCTTGCAGATGCTGAGAGAAATAGGATCTCAAGGAAAGTAATATTGATTTTCTCAGGCTGTGAGACTCCCACAGGTCGCTCCATTTTCACACTTCATCTTCCATCTCCAGCCTCATGTAATCACATATGCTCATCAACAGACCTAGGCCTCCTCAACTGAAACCAAGAGAGGAAAGAAACATCAACCATTGACCTTGTAAAAAACATCATAGAGAAACACAATCAGTGATTGTCACATTTTATTTGTGTCCTGAACCTCAGTGGGACATTTGAATATGTTAATCATTAATGCAGATGACACAATATGTAAAAAATTAAACAAACAAAAAACACTCAAAATTGTGATCGAAATAATAATCCAATTCTATTTCCCTTGAAGAAGAATTTCCCTATTTCTATTGTTAGCCTTGAAGGGAAATGGGGAAATTGGTTATTCATGAATAACTGATTCATGTTCAAATTACAATGTTTTCTTAAATGAACTTTTAAATAAAAGAATATATGCAAAATACAGAAAAATGGCAAATGTTAAGTAACTTACATATATGTTTTGCTCTGCCAATGAAAACAGTTCCAAACAAAGCCAGAGCAAAATCATTATGTTGGAGCAATCAGTGTCTTATTTTATTTAGTGACTTAAAACAAATCGGTTGAGTGAATGACTCAATGAATTATTTGTTCCTGAATGAATCAACGTTTTGAACAAATCGGTTAAATGATAGATTCCAGTTACTTATCGCCACCTCCTGGCCTAACGATATAACCTACAGAAAGTATTTTTTTTAAAAAATGCAATCATCGGCTATGTATGTAATCTAACATCGCTCCTGTTGCCATATGTCCATTTGAAAGATTATGTGAGTTGCCTGTGACCTCTGTTCACAGCATAGCACATCTTTTTTGAGTCCCTTGTGCCCACTTACACTTAATGGAGAACATGTCAAGGTAGTAGGATACTAAGAAATTAGGATAAAATGGCTGAAAAGACACATGCTCGTAGCTTTCTTCCCTCTTTCTTTTTTGGGATCTTGTGAATCACTCAGCTCAGAGATATGTCCCGAGAGTGCTTCTACTAAAATAGCATAAAAATATAATTGCCCATTTGTGACTATATGAGTCTTATCAGATTAGACAATTTGCATGCAAGTAAAATCAGGTGTAGGTGTGTCTGTGGGCACATAAGTATGTTGTGGCATTTTTGGCTCTCTGTAGTCATCATTTTGGGCCACGGGGTCCACTTCAGTCAAGAGCAGAATTCAGCAAAAACAACCTTGATATTGACTAAAAATAAGGACCTCCACTATATAATGTAGTCTGTTGGATGTATCTGTTTTGCCAGCTTCCCATGTGATAGATGAAATGGAATATGATTACACAACAAATAAGTGTTTACAAGGTGTTCACTTTGTCTTGGAGACTTGGAGGAAGAGACAGAACCTGGTTTTCCAGTAGGAGAGCAGAAACTGTCCCATCTCCATTCACACTCACACAAGCAGTCTCTCAGGCTCATGCATCAATCAAAGGAGAGCGAGTTCATGGCAGCCCAGAACAACAGGTTCTAAACCTCCTCCTCATCTGATACTCAGATAGAAACTAGCTCAGAGCCCCCTGGCTACATTTCATCTCTCTCACACAAGAGCCACCATCTAATACGGTATGCTGTGTCTAGTCAAGTAAAATGCACAGTGAGTGCACCATAATACTATCTGTCCTGCACTGCCGAGTCAACCTGAAGATCTTTGAACCTTGAATGAAGACTGACTGAATTAAGTTTGAAGTTTGAAAGCCAAAGTGGACTCCAGTGGCTGGAGCTGAAAAGGAAGGTGAGAGCAACATTGCAACATTTTGTAATTGTAATTAAATGATTGATTATTAAACTGTTGTAGTAACTTACAGTATTATCACATTTAAATCATGATGATTTTTGGAGGAGAAAAACCCAAAAGGTTCCATGTAGAACCTTTTTCCTGGTTACAAAGAACCCTAAAGGGTTCTTATTATTGAACCCTTAAAAAGGGTTCTGTATAGAACCTTTTAGGGGTTCCAAATATGTAGCGCTGATAGAACCTTTTCTTCTAAGAGTGTAGAAGATATGGGATCACCATAGGGATCACAACAAATGGGACACATGCTAGCACAGGTTCCATCAATGCATACAAGTGTTAGGCCTGGCATCAGATGCTCCGCCAAGTCCGTTGCTGAGGGGTGTTGAGGAACTCAACAGGGTTCGGCTAATGAAGAACTCTACTGGAGAAAGAATGCCGCACGTATCCAGTCCAGGAGGGGAATGCTCCATTCCCCGACACTTTGAGTGGGGCTTATGGTGCTTACAGCTAACAGCTTTTATGCAAGGAGAGCACACGGGAAGCTATTATATTTCATACTATATTGTTTATGTGAATAGGCTTTGGACAGAGGTGGGACAGGTTGGGGTGGTTGGTTGTGCTGAAGAGCTTTAGTATGTATGAATGTGTACGTTTTTGGTGTTATCTTGAGGACCCCCTTTGAAAACGAGATGTTCCATCTCACAGGGTTATCCTCTAATATATAGAGTATATAATGCCTCTAATGCCCCCTTGAGGGGGCATGGTGATATCCCAAGACGATGGATAAGTTGGATTCAGTCTAGTTGTGCACCTAAGGAACCTGACGATGAGGTCTTGCTTCCCCAAGGATCTCCCATCAACTGCATCGTGATGTGCAGCAATAGCATGCCTATAGAGAGTGCCAATGTGCATTGGCTCATTTTTTTACCAATACTCGAAAATGACAAGCTCCCTGAGCGTGATCCCAGTCAGTACGTCCAACTACATCGAATGTGACCAAACTGAAAGGGAAGCAATAATATAAAAAGCGTTTCAATCATATTTGATTGCGCATTCAACTGAACTTTAGAGTATCAGCAAATGAAGCACATGTAACATCTTCTGTTATGAGACAAATGGGGAGCCCATTCCCTCCTTCTCAGTGCCTCTGTCTAAGGTGCCAATTTCACACAGAGCGTCTTGGTTTGTGACATTTACAAATCTATTCCAAAAAGGTCACCTTCTTATTAGAGCCTTTTATTAACACTGGAGAAGAATGGCACGGGAAATGTCATACATTTTATCTATAATTTTATCTATTATTCAAAGCTGCTTTTTGCTTCTGGCACTCTAACTGGAAGGGTTGTGTGGAAGTATGGGTGTGTGTGGGTTTACTTGCAGTAGATACTTTAAGGAAAGTTTGCTGATTCTGACAAAATCTTCCTTTCAGGTATTTTTCATTTGGATAGACATTCTAAAAAAAACTCTGGGCTAGTGTTACCTTTTGAAAATGGGGATATAAAATAGTGTTAGGTTATATTATTTATAAGTAATTGTTTATAGCTGCATTGTTTATCCTTTTGATTAAAAAATGCACAAATTCAACCTTTCATTTAAGTAAAATAATTGAAAGAAGGTATTTCCAAATAGCGTCACGTCACAGGCGATTCTTGAGATTTGCCTTCAAGGGCCAGGTGTATCAATACACAGTCCTGCCGTTCGGCCTGTCCCTAGCACCTCCTACATTTACAATGTGCATTGACGCGGGTCTCGCACCCCTGAAACTTCAGAGCATGCAAGTTTTGAACTAATTGGACGATTGGCTGATTCTAGCTTGATCACACTCAGAGCTCATAGAACACAGGACCATGTAACACAGTCTCATCCCAATTCGTCATATAACTGACGTTTTGGGACGTCTTTTGACCATTCGTCAATATACGACTTTTTAGGGCCCCCTTAAACGTCGGTAGATGACGATCCCGGGTCGTCAAACAACTGACGCTTTACCTTTAACGTCAGTTAGGTGACGAGTTGGGTTTAGGGTTAGGTTTAGGTCTGGGGTAGAGTTAGGATCCCATAATGACATCTACCGACGTTTCAGGGGGCCCTAAAAAGTCGTATATTGACGAATGGTCAAAAGACATCCCAAAACGTCATGTTACTCGAACATCTCAAGAATCAATGTCTCAAAGTCAATTAGCCGAAAAATTTGCCGCCTCCCAGTCAAAGAATATCTTTTCTGGGCATAGAACTAGACTCGCCAGAGCACAGACTGAACATTTAGCGCATCATGAAATTCTTCCGCTCTACTATAGTCCCGCTCAAAATGTTTCAGAAAATGCTGGGTTTTACTGTACCGCTCAGTGGAAACGAGCCATAAGAGGATTACAACAGCACCAAATAAAACATCAAAAAGAATAGGAATAACAAAGATACAGCTTAACGCATAATTACAAGCACTTATAATCCATTTGATACTATGATAAAATCACAGAGACCCCAATAGGGAATGACCAACATAAAAATGTATCAAATATATTAAATATATCTTCGTAATGTCTCCCCTCCTGGCATTGCTCTGAGGGTCATAAACGTGTCGCAGGGGCAATCTACTCCAGAATTTTTGGAGCCAGGCTGGTGAATCCTTAGGGTGTTAGAATGCATGATTCATCCTGGCGCAGCCCAGATACGCTACATATAAAACAAAAAGATTTGTCTGTTTGGTCTATAATGAGTTTGGTCTATGAAAGTACTTTATGACATGATTTTTTTTTAATTCAAAGAACAATTAAAGCACAATGGATCTTCTGTTCTAGACTTGAGAAGTGTTGACACATCTGGTAATGTCCCTAATTGTGTACTGTCGCTGTCAATGGGTGTTGGGGTATGTGTTGGGAGGGTGTTAGCTTTCTTAAGCAAAGCTATCCACCACTGTGTCTCAACATGCAGCTTTCCCATTAACATTTCATCTGCATGCATTAAGCAATCAGTTACAGGTCCCCTGCCATGACTGTCAGCCTCATTACGTCGAAATCTTCCCAAGGAGTTCTTCATCCCTGCTCCCAAGAGAACCCATGACATCGGAGCAGTAATAATGATTAAACTGCCATCAAATGCCTGGCGGGACTCAAGCCCTATACCAGTAAAGCTCACAGAGTATTCAGCATTGAGCACTTTTTTAGCTGTACTCATGGAGTAGAGAGAGAGAGAGAGGGGGGGGGTGGATTTAATTCATGTTTCTGTAATAAATGGGTATTTCATGGTTCAAGGGAGGGCTGCTAATGCAGGGACGGGGTCTACTTGAAGAGTGACATTATTTTAATTGAAGAAAAAAATCCACTCCAGGATGCATTCTAGTGTGTGCTGTCAGACAGAAAACGATACAAACAAGGATGGGAGCAAAGAGGTGCTCAAGTTCAGTAGTGAATGTTTTATGCAGAAGAACTAATGTTCTTTTTGCAAGAAATATCTAGCTGCTGAGTTTGGAAGGATAATCCTGACAAGAATGATTTTTTTTTCTGCTGAAAACAAATACTCCATGAATACTCCTTTCAGGTCATTGTCAAAGAATGACTAACATGTTTGACTTCAGTTAAACATCTGAGCTCAGAGTTGCTCACATAAGATCTCAAAGAATATTCTGACGTCATTACTAATCATGATCCCCACTCCCCCTGCCCCTTTATTTCACAAATTAAAGGGGTGGTTGATTGCGATTTCACTTTATAATGTTGTAGTAAATGTGTTGTAAATCAGTGTTGGTAGTATATGTAAATTTAACAGATGAAGGTTTACTCATTCTCTGTGTTACCCTCCGTTTGGCCTAAAACACTGTTCGTGGTCATTGAGTCGATCCTAACGTACTGGATTCTTCACGGTAAATGACGCTAAATGTCTACTCTTTAAATTATTGCACCCAGGGACGATACAGGTCAACACTAAAAGTTTGCTAAATATTTCCTAATAAAGCAAGGTGGTATTTGACAAGTTTTATTGAAAGTCCATTAATATAAATGTACAATAGTGTATATTTGACCTCTTGTGCTATACAAAGAGCCAAGAGATAGAAAGAGATACAGTATGGAGAAAGGAACATAACATTGTCATCTTCCAATCCATGTCAGCCATATCATTAGTTTATCCAGCACAGCAATAATACAGGAATTGTTTTCCACCCTTGGACATCAGCTGGCTGGAGTGATTGTTTGTGTAAGGGTTTGAGTAACCCCTTGTTATGAATGCCTCTAGACTCACATTGGAGAGGTCCAGATCCAGGCACCTGTCAAAGCATGTCTCAAAAGTTCCAGCTGTTTGGAGGAAGAGGCCTGTCAAAAAAAACAAGATGAAACTGCATTAAAAACGCACCATAAATTGTGTTGTTGACATCATAATTGCACATACACAGCTATGACTTTAATCTTGAGCTCAATTTAAAAATAAATAATTTAAAAATATAAATTCCCGGGCCAATATTATGACAGTTGACACAAACTCAACAAATAGCATTTTGAAGCTGGGCTATTTGTTTTTCTGACAAAGATGGAAGATGATGGGTGTGTCCAAAATAAAAAAGCTGTTTGCAAACAGTGTTATATTATTATTATTATTAGGATAGTATTTACATTAAATTATTTATATTTTTAGAATTTAAGTTTTAGTTAATTAAGTTTATGTTTTTTTAAAAATATATATTTTTAAAATTATTTTATTTCATCTTTATTTAAACTAACAAAAACATTTTTAACAATACTGTTTGTCATTCTTTTTAGAAATTTAGACATGGATCTATTTGGTTTTTCTTGTGATTAATCAGAATGACTAAAACTTGGGCAATTTAATCCAAAATAGAAACAGGTAAATAAAAAAATAAATAAAAAAAACTATGTAAGTTAAATCTTATTTGCCTGGTCTATCGAGAACAAAATGTTTTGACCTTGGTATTTTTTAACGGGCATGACATTTTTAAGAATAAAGTACAGCCCAATGACAAAACTGAGAATAATAATATCTTGTTTTGATGGTTCAGATCTGCTCAAATGAAGACCACACAATACTGGAAATTAAAAAGAGATGCTTCCTTGCTAACATGTCAATCAGTATGAACAGTGAACAGGAAGCCTCTCTGGGCTCTCAGAGGAGAGTGGAACGAGTGGTGTTAGCATTCATTAGTCACAGTTTCAGCAGTAATCACACTAGGATTCTGTCAATTACGCTCATCGTCCAGACCTGGTGTCATCGGCCCATCACACAGGCTATTTTCAGCTCTGGGGGTTCACAGTAGGGAGGACATGTCTCTGTCTCTAGTCCAGGAGAAAAAAATTCTGTGTCACAGCATAGGTAGCCAATGTCATATTTATAACCAGGGCTTGACATTAACTTTTTTGCTCACCAGGCACTGTGGCTAGTGGTTTTACAAAATTACTAGCCACTCAGCCTTTTCACTGGCCACAATTTTGGCATCAATACCATAGGGTAAAATCTACCATATAGATATTTTTAATATTATCTCCTAATTTGGCAGCAGGTTTTTTAAGGCTGAAGGTATTTTAGACCTTCTTTCTCAATTGCTGACTGTGAAACATAGCTGACTGTGAAAACTCACCAAAACCAGCATTTTGACATGATTTTGAGCGTATTTGACTGTTTAAGCACAATAAACAGTGACAAAGAACTCTATTTAGTAGGAGTGGGCTTTATGTGCACGCAGTTTGGGTGTGGGCACAAAATCTGCGGGAATATGTTAACTGTGTTAACTCGCGGTCGGAGAGACGACTTGTATCGTGTGTCTATTCTGCAGTAGATTTGTATTGGAAGTGCTTCAGATATTTCAGTAGCGATATCTATCAAAAAAATCGATATTTTTGACAACACTACATTGCACTTAGTTTATTCTTTCTTTTTACACGCCTCTGCTGAAATCCACCCACATTTGGCATTTTATAACCACAAATAAGCCATTTAGTAGGTTGATTCCCCAGTAAACAGTGTGAAAAAAGTGAAACATTGTCACAATCAATGTTCTGAGTTTTGGGTGGGACAGCTTGTTTGTCTTATCATTAGCAGGTTAGAGTGTTTGGGAACTGGTTTAAAAACATTTATGCTTATGCTGAAATGTAGGCCTATGTACTGACAGCATCTAAAACGTAAAAATTTTCAGTTAATAAACTTTAGAGAGATGTTTAAAAATATTTTAATTTTATGGAATTAAATTACTTTGATTTAATTAAGGAATAAGGTATGCTGTATCGTGAAAAGTCATGTCTGAATAGTGTTGTTTGGCACGACGTGAAGCAGAGTCAATTTCTTCTGCTAGAAAAATAGTTCCCGACAGCGACAGTAAACTGCAGAAGAATGTTACTTCCTAGATGTAATGCCTCATCTGATGTAGCACAAATAAACTCATTTCAAAAGATTGAATCTTTACTCAAGCCTAAGCTTTAAAATATTAAAATCCATCATTTAACTTTTATTTTGTTTTCACAGATGTGGCTAAATAAATGAGGAATGCACCATAAAGGCATCATAAATATGTCTCATGATTTATACAGTACATTGATACAGTCATTGATAACCCTGCAATTTCACAGATCAGAGTGAATCAGAATGAACATTTCATAAGCACTGTTTTTTCATATGAATTCAGTATTTATTGCCCCACTTATGAATAGAATAAGGGTCACATCAGTCTTACATAAGGTGCTAACAGCAGACAATGGCTATTATAATACTAGGGGCTAATCATCTGTCATCTGTCTATGAAATTCAGAGCTTTTCTGACATCAATTGAATAATAAAAAAGAGAAAGGATGTCCACGTTGATGATACAGGCCATAGAAACTAGAAACGTGGCCATGATTTCTGACAACTCCCACTTTTGATCTGGAGCTGTCAGTCTCAGGCACACCGCTCTCATATTCTATATCTGCTGATGTGTGTTTGATGTTTGTGCGTAAAAGAGTGGGTGTGCTCCTCCATCTTTATTGTAGCGGAAAACATAGCTCTTTGTACATCAAAAGCCCTGTTCCACTGTTAGCCCACACTCCGCTGACACCGAAGAGCACACAGGAGGAGATGAGAGGAAGAGGAGGAGGAGAGGGGGAAAAACAGGGCCGTCAGAACGGATGCGAGGAGCGAGACTGGAGAAGCACCTGAGGGAGGGTACATGGCGAGCACATCATTAGAACAATTTACAGTCAGTGCCTGATTTCAAAAGCCGCGCTAAAGCCGGATATGCACTTTACTGCCACATGAACTACTGGAAGAGAAATCACAAAAGTAAATAAATAAAATCATATAAATAGAATTTCGCAAGTCAAAATGTCAATAAAATACAATATAAAAATACATGCCCAAGCGTATCCCAGACCCAGACCATGCGCTCATAGGTGAGCATCGCACTGCATCTGACCTTGCCTTCCGGCTCGAGTGTTATGGCATGCGCGATCGGTCTGGCGGTGTCCACCTTAGTGGTGCAGGAGCGCCATCGTTGGCTCAGCCTGGTTGATATGGTGGATGTGGACAAGGTTTGGTTCCTGGTCTACCCAATTTCCCAGGTTGGGCTGGTTGGCGACGAGGCGGAGTACTACGTCCGACAGTTCTCTGCCTCCCAAGTGCAGACGGAGGCCATCTGGCACATCCTGCCGGACGGCCCGCTCATGCCTCCACCCCGCAGCCGGTGACAGTTCTTTCGCCTGCTCGTTGCCAAGGGTGTTCCCCTGACGCCACTCCCACTGCGCCGCTCAGGGATGGAGGAGGATGTTCTGGGAGTTGGTCACCGATCCACTCCCTCTCCCCCGGGTCAGGGCAGGGTGGAGTCTTTGTTTGTGTGTGTGTCTGTTCCTCCGCTGCTCCCAAAAGAACCGGTACCCACACTCCAAAAAAAGAGCAAACTCCTCTGTTCCTGGGTCCCAAGAGGGCGAGTCTGGCGGTGTGCGACCCTGTAAGCCTTGCACCCCTCAGCCCCCTCTTGTTCACCAGCATGGCAGCTGGGTTCAGTTCAAGGACCTGGTCATCCACCTTCTCACACATCCCTGGCCGTCTCGAGGAGACAGGTAAGTGTCGTACACCACACTCAGACCCTGCTTCGGGCCACCTCTAGGCCTTCTGAGCCAGAGGGCCATCAGAGGAGACAGAAGGCCAAACCAAATCCTTCCTCCTTACCAGCCTCCCTGACTGGGAAAGGAAGAGGGGGAGGAAGAGACAATGGAGCAGAAAAGTGGCAGGGAGACACAACACCTCATACACAAGAGGAGCATGGAGTTGGGTGGAATGGGCCTCTAGAGTGCCAGCAAAGGAGACTGAGGCCCACACTAAATCCTAGTCACTTTTTTCAGAAAACAAGATTTAATATATCTTAAAGGGGAAATGGGTACTTTTTTATGTATTCTATTATTTAAAATCAATATTTTTATTCATAAATACGTCCTCAATGGTGTACAAATACCTATGCCAATTATTTGACTTATCCACACAAACAAAGAATTTATTATCTTTATGTACATGGGATGGGTAGGTCCACGGAGGCTTCCATGTAGTTCTGTCCTTAAACTACAATAGCAGAGAGGGACAAAAAGTACTAGGCCAACACGTTTCCACAGCGTGTTTTCGTCCAGAGCCAGCATCACTGAAAGCAGCAGAAATGGGGAAGCAGAGCAGTGAGAGGTGCTTGTCACTGCCCCGGCAAGTTTAAAAGGCTGCATTGCAAATCCTCGTTGCCAGAAAAGTCCAAAATAGATTGTATAATTAAAACGTGACCGGAGATTACAAAAAGCAAGAGTTAATGTCAGGATAGCTTTTTCCAGGTGGATAGAGCTAATGCAGGAGAAAGATTTCAAAAGAGATGCTGAAGTCCTGTTTTCTTCTCAACGGGTAAGTCAATGTTACAGTCTTAATTATAAGTTTTTTTATTGTTTGGTTGTGTACTCTCTGGGGACACTAGATACTTATATAACATCTTGCAAAAAGGGGCATAATAGGTCCCCTTTAAAATATGAAACCTCAACCTTGATAATACTCAACACCACTATATGTTTAAAAACATCTAGTCATACATATGCCATCTCTCTTCCATGATCTGTCATGCAAGGTACCAGATCAATATAAGACAGACTCCCTGCTCATCTTTCCCGTCACACATCAGTCAAAGCGCTTGTGTAAATAACCACCAACCAAAAGCTATTAAAACATGACACTTTCAAAGCCACGGGCTGGGAATTTCAGTTATGATGGGGTCCTGACACTTAAAGAGAGAAGGAGATTTGACTCTGGGCTTTGTCCCACCTAATCCCAGATTAATTGCTCTCCAAGGCTGTGAGAGGTTTGGATGAATACATCTATCATATCTGTGGCAGCTTGGTTTCGTCTTCTTCGTGTGTGGATTTCTTTTTCTTATGGAATACATCACAAGGATTCATTGAAACAGCTTTTATTAAAGAAATCATGCCCATTGAGACTGAATTATTTCTGAAAAGGTTTGAGTCTGTTGTTTTAGCTGTGCTCTTTCTTTGCCTCTCATGGCTATTGTGATTGGAAGGTGTTGAATAGAGATAGGGCTCCACTGACTGACAGAAGTAGGCTCCTGAAGACTGGCCATAAATGCATGGCTAACCCAAGTGGAACTAAGCGTTGCCACACTCTCTTTCAGTCATACATCTCACAGCTCCATCAGAAGAAGTCTATTTCTCTCAATTCATAACAAACATTTCATTGGTCTACACTGTATAAAAGAGAGTTCTTCTTCTTCTTCTTTAAAAAAGTGTGAATTTTCTTGCATCTCAACTAAAAATTTGTCCTTGAGTGTAAGTGAGAATGTAATCCAAATATCAAACTAAGAGTCTATAGATGTGATTTTGTGTTTGGAGTTTTTTTCCCAAAGGAAATTTATTTATTTACAATTTATTTACTCTCATATTGTTTAAAAGCCCCATTCACATCGTCAGAAACAACGTAGGTCATGACTGACGAATAGGAATCCCTACCAAAGCGCCACAGCCGCTGCACCCCATCCAGCACCCCATGCAAGCCTCTACACCTTCTTGCCTGGAAGGACAATAGGAGGAGGTTTACACAGAGTGAGTCTGACACTGTTGTTCTGTGATAACCCATACAGTGAGATATTAGATAACATTGGGAAAGCGTCTAGGGTGAGAACACGGGAAGAGACCGGCTCTACACGTAGGGTATTATATCTAGCGAACGTATTAGGTGTTGCCCAGCCTGCAGCTCTGCAGATATCTGTTAGTGATGCAACACCTCTCGTGGAGTGTGCATGCAACCTGAGTGGGCAGGGCACGCCTTGTGCTTGGTAACTATCCAGTTACTATCCAGTGGGGCATCCTCTGCTTGGAGACAGCCTTTCCCCTCTGCTGGCCTCAGTAACAGACAAAGAGCTGGTCTGAGGTCCTGACACTTTGAGTTCTGTCTATGAACATACTCAGAGCGCGAAAGGGACAGAGCAGGTTCACTACCTGGATTTTGAAGGGAGTGGTAGGAACCTTGGGCACATAGCCAGGCCGGGGTCTTAATACCACATGCTTGTCCCCCGGCCTGAACTCTAGGCACGATTTGCAGATCGAAAATGCGAGCAGGCCTCCTACCCTCTTGACAGTGCAACCAGTAGCAAAGTCTTCATGGAAAGAAGCTTTAAGTCTACTGATCACAAAGGCTCAAACAGAACATTCTGAAGTGTTCAAAGCACCAGAGAAAGGTCCCAAGAGGGTATGGAGGGGGGTTGTGGAGGAAGGGGGCCCCCGTCTCTGAGTTAGAAGATCCTTCCTCAGAGGAATGGGCCGGGGAGGGACTGTCACAAGGAGAATGAGCTCTGGGAACCAAGTCTGGGTGGGCCAATAGGGAGCCACCAGAAGGACCTGCTCCTCATCCTCCCTGACTTTGCACAGTGTCTGTGCAACTAGGCTCACTGGGGAAAATGCATATTTGCGGAGGCCCGGGGGCCAGCTGTGTGCCAGTGCCAGCTCGTGATAGCTCGCCGTCCATACAGTTGAACACACCGGGGACATACATGGCTTAAAGCGACCTCAGATGCTTCTGACTCCAGAGGACGAGATGGCGGGCAAGTTGCAACATACGACGGGAGCATACACCACATTTTCGGTTGATGTACGCAACGGTCGCAGTGTTGTCCTTGCGGACCAGCATGTCCCTGGCCCCTGTAGTGGCCTTTTCAAGTGGAGCGAGATGTACTGCAAGCAACTCGAGGCAATTGATATGCCAATGCAGTTGGGGGTCCGTCCACACCCCTGACACTGCATGTCCGTTGTACGTAGCACCCCAACCTGTGGCAAAGGCATCTGTGAATACCACAGCATGCCTGGAGACTTGTTCCAAGGGGACTCCTGCCCGAAAGAACGAGGGGTCTAACGACGGGCTGATGGTCTGGCGGCAGGCCAATTTGATTGCCACTCGGTGAGTGCCGTGATGCCACGCCCATCTCGGGACTCGGCCGTGAAGCCAGTGCTGAAGCAGTCTCATATGAAGCAAGCCGAGCAGGGTTACCGCTATGAGTAAAGAAGGCATGTTTGTGTTGTTCCTTCGGTGCCAGGTTGAGTTAATCATTTATTCAGCCGATTCTTTCAAAGTAAAGAAATTAGTGACTATCTTTATGAGTGACTCATTGAATCTGCCATCGAAAATATTTTACTGATTAATAGAATTTAGTATAAAAAGTCAAAGCCATGAGGCCAAACATGGTATAGTAGCGGTATGCTTCTTGTAACCTGGCATAAAATAAAGAAGAAAAAGAAGCAGAAGAAATAAATAAAAATAATGTATATTGCCTGTAATTGTGCCTACCCTTACTAACACAGAATATGCACAGGCCTTCAGGAAAATTATGTGCTACAACTTTGGTGGCTAAAGTTGTTGCTTGACGAGAACATGAAAATGAAGCTGCGCCAGTAATCATGTTTCACTCTCCTTTCAGTTCAGCTCTGGAACTGAGGGAAATGGCAGAACTAAATGGATTTGCAAAGCCCTTGATAATCAGAAGGCCATGCTAATGTTTGGCTTGGATTTGCACATGGACAATGTCCCTTTTATTCAGATGTGAACCAATAGAAGAGGCTAAAGAAAGCACAATACATGTGGAAAAGGGATGGAAATGTCTTGACTGTCAGAGACAGATCCATTTGATGATTAAATATAAAAAAATATAAATAATACTCACCTTATAAACCTTTTTAAGTCTGTCATGTTCTGACAAAAGTGACTAACAAGAAGATTAATACAGTTGTCAGTTTCTTTGTCTCTTGTGTAACTTGCGATTATTCAAATTGCCTCTTTTGATAAAATATGAAAAATCATGTAATCTTTCAGTGGTCGCTTTTGGGGGTAAGCATGCATTCTAATTCATATTAATCCATTAATCCACAACAAGCATAGCATCTCTTACTACTGGTCTATTTCACAAGGAGCATACAAAACCAAAAAAACGTATTCCCTAAGTATTGTACCATAAAATACCAGTGAACAGTTATTTCCTTACACAGTGAAACAGCGATGATGTGCTGAACAAAGAGGTTGAGATGGGCGTCATGGATAGGAAGAGATTTATGGCAATGCTTATCTTAACTTAATAAAAATGTAAATGATATCACAAACAGGCCTCCAAATGCTAATATGCTCATTGTTTGGTGTGAAACTGACTTTTATATTTGAGGCAGGGATCATCTGTCTTAAGAATTATCACGAAAAATTTAATTAACAGCATGAATGCTGTGGTGCTCTAACCCATTTTGGTTAGAGAATAAATATCTAGGCTCCCTCCAATTATCCTCGCAAACATAATAAAATAATTGCGGTCTGGTTTTTGTACATCTGCTATATATCTGCTCATGTGTAATTTACATGCATATTCTATGCAAATGGCAGCGTAATGACTTCAGAGTCATTGTTATGCCATAATGTTCGCTTTACAAACCTATTTAGCAATCAAGGGGCCACAATCCACCTTACATATCTGGTGTTAGAAAAAGTCTACTCAACATTGTTTGGCAACCTTTTCCACCTTCCATGCATTAGACTGAATTCATCAGCGTCACAATCAATTTGCATACAATTTATCTTCCCACACCCAGTCAAGCACTGTCGCAGCACGAAGGACGCACAAGCACAGAAACCTATGCAGCGCTTTCATTCTCATTTCAGGGGACTTCAATTCAAGACCTCTGAATTGCTCTGCATGTGTGCTGGGAGACAAAAGAGGCTGCCAATGTAAACCATAGTCATCTGGCCAGTCATCATATCTCGTTTTCTATCTAAATGTTGGTGAGGGAGTCAGGTTTTCAGAAAATGCTAAATGTTTATGTTAAATTCTGCTGTCTTCAGATCTGCAGTAAACGGGCCCTCGTCCATTTTGTGTTTTCCATCTGAATACAGTCATTAAGTTACACCAACAGTTATTTTCCTTTTCTTTTTCTTGGCCAGCATTTATTTATTTATATAAGTGTAAATGGATGTGCTGCATGTGAGAGTTACGCAGAATCATTGGTGATTTCCATAATCTTAATTTCAACATCAGATTTATATATTTTCTTGCCTCTCTCAGCCACTGTTTATTTATTCATTCATTATTAATTTTGCGTCTGTGCTGATTTATGTGTGTGTGTGCGTGTGTGTGTGTGTGTTTGTGTACGCGTGTGGGGATACACAGACAGCAGTGTTTTTTTTGAGATGATAAATATGTTGGTACTTTCTTCAGAAGCATACGACTTACACTCTCAAACAACTGACCATAAATCTGACGAGAAGGCTTATTGTGCTATCAACACTTATGCTAACAATAATGGATAGTTTTTTATCATAAACTTTATCTGATATGAAATGATATGATAATCATAATGAAAAGGAAAAGGATCTGCTGAGTGATTTCTTCTCATTATATAGCATATCAGTGCATCACATTTCAAGCCTCATTAACTGTGAAAGAAAAAAAACTGTTAGACAAGATTATTATATTATAATGAAATATTCCAGATTGGGGACTAACTTTCCTCTTCAATGTCTATGGTTGTTATTATGGGCTGATGTCTAAATCAGAAAAGATACAAGATATAAATAATGAAGTATGGGAGAATACGCTGCATGTTATTTTATATACTGACTTTTCTCAAGCCATACGGAAATAGTATCGTCTCGGTTATGTATGGTATACCTCGTTTTCAGAGGAGGGAACGGAAACGCGAGTCAGAAGTGATTCTGACGAATAGGGATCGCTTGTGAGAGCCTATCTACTTTGAGTGAAATGAGTCAATGGACATTGGCATGCGTTAATTGCACCAGCTGCTGTGCATCACGGCGAAAGCATATAACAAGCAGCAGGTGCATTCGCATCTTTGTTTTTCCGCTGAGGAGCCGGACCTGCGACTTGTCTGTACAGCAGAAGCTCAGCAACATTGGCAAGGGGACTCACATCTCCGTTCTCTCCTTGGGGAACGACGGTTACAATCTGAGACATTGCAATTGTTTTCTGACGGGTAATATGGATCATGTTAGGAGGGGTCAGGGGATTTCTCCCCCTGAATTTTTTTAATTCTGGCTTCTAAACATACCATTCCAATGCAGTTTGGGAGGGACAGAAATACCTTAACAGAGCTAGCAGCAACCCTCCTATCTGAGGACAAAGTTAAAGTATCTATTTTTGTAAGTTTATGTACGTAAAAGACAGTTTGATGAAAGAACTGTAAGCTCAAATTCAAAAGCCTTTGAAGTCTATTTCATTAAAGCATGTTTACACACATACTTACTGTACACTTAGGCCTACTACACATGATTTTAAAAACGGTACCATTGCAGTTTTTATGTCATGATTTTAAATTGGTATGTGACCAAAGAACAATCTTACATTAAATGTACATAAAGGTGCTGAGGTCTGACTTTGTGGTACTCTGAAATTAAGTAATTTTAATATGAAAATGTGATGAGGGACTTTGAAAGAAGTTTGACAGATTTCAGAGCTGAATAAGGGTAACACTACCCCACTTATTTGTTAAATGGTTAAATGGTTAATATTTGACAGAAATGTAAAAAAAAAATCAAATATCTAACTACTAAAATAAAATTCATTGAAATACTGTAGTTACACTGCTCATTATTATATTTTAAATAAGGAACTTGTAAAGAGTAATTTATGATTTGAATTGGCTGCCTGATCCGTGAAGAACCGTGAAAAACATTCTATGGGAGAAACATCAAGTCGATGCCTTGATAACGTAAGGTTGGATTTTTCAGTTAGCCTACAACAAATTTAATACCCTTGTTTTCTATGAAACTGAAAACAATTGAACCAGCTGGACACAATACAAAACAGATAGTGTTAATATGGCTTATTGGCTTTGTATGGCAGGCAGTAATGTTAGCCAACTAGTTTACGGTTAGACTAGGCTAGGTATCGATAACATTACACTGACACAATTTAAAGGGATAGTTCACTTTGAAATTCATTTTTGATATGTTTTAGCTTACCTCAAGGGCATCCAAGATGTAGGTGTCTTTGTTTCCACAGTATTTTCAATTTTGACATTTTTCGGTCAAACCGTTGTTGTCTGTCAGTCATATCATGAAGTTTTAGGGGGTCCACCTCAAAGAGCATGCACAGAGAAGTCCAAATTAAACATGATTTAATGACTCGTGAATGTAAGTACACACTGATGGCCTAAGACACGAAACGAGCAGTTTGTGTGAGAAAACGAACAGTATTTATATAGTTTTTACCTCTTGTTAACAGCTACGTGCACTGATCTGAATCAGATGTCCAACTGAACCGAACTGAACCGTGTCCAAACGTTACGCCAGAAGTGATCTCTCGCGCGTCTACGTCACGCATTGTTTACACGGAGATTTCGGAAGTTTTACCTTTCACTAAATGAGGTTTGATAAACAAGGTTCGGGAGGAGCAGGTGCAGTTAATTAACCCTATCAGCACCAGTGGTGAGCAATCAGTAATCAATCTAGGACAAGATAAATATCAGCAGAACCCCCACTTGTTCCTTGACAGTTTATCAGCATCCCACCTCCACCCCATCTCCTCTCTTTTAGTTCCATCTCTAGTTCCATCTACTCTTACCAACGGGGGGAGTACTCTGGGTTCGGGCAGAATCCCGAGCTCGGAGCCCTCCACCCGGACAGCACGCCAAGTACGCATAATCTTTATCATAATAATTATATGTAGATGCGAACTCGTGAAACATATTTAGATATATCGAAATCGTCTTCCATTGCGATTTCCCATTGCGATTTTAATTGCAGCTGTAGCTTATGTGACCAACACTTCATTAACGTTAGCTAACGTTAGCTAATGTGTGTGTGAGTGTGTGTGTGTGTATACATGCAAAATTAATATATTATGTGTATGGCTTATTTGTGGGTGTTTTATGATGAATGGTTTAGTCAATGATTAAGGAAGGATGAAGGGGTACATTACATTGTCGCTACATTATAGTCATACTGAAATCAATCCCGTTAACAGTTATGAATCGCAGGCTATGTTAAAAAACATACATGTTATGGATTGTAAAATATAGGAACATGGTTCATTTAATCATTAACCATCTCCAGTTTAATTTTATTAAAGGGGTGGTTGATTCCGGTTTCACTTTTTTGATTTTAAATAGTGTGTAATGTTGCTGATGGTGCATGA
The DNA here is from genome assembly GCA_038021265.1 of Cyprinella venusta. Lineage (NCBI taxonomy): Eukaryota > Metazoa > Chordata > Actinopteri > Cypriniformes > Leuciscidae > Cyprinella > Cyprinella venusta. The sequence goes on along the minus strand of CM075881.1, from coordinate 14,523,572 downwards.
ACAGTATCTGCAAAGTTGCAGCGCTGAAAGTTCAATGTAAGCAGAGATATCGTCTTTTAAAAACCAGGAAGTGTAAACGCCTACAAAAACGACTCGATTGGGACTACAACGGGTTATGGTACGTCACTAACCCGCACATTTGCATCAACCACTCCCTTCGGAATATGCAGGAAAGGGCATGTGCATTTCTGCAGCACGTCGAGTGAGTTGTGTTCACGCAGCTGTCAGGTCTTCTGTGTTTCAAGCTTCCCACGGATGCTATACTTCATCAACAATGGATACAATTTATGTTTGATTATGTTCCTGAAAGTGACGATCGTAATCTAGCTCTCTGTGCCGCGCATTTTACGGAAGACAGCTTCCAGAATCTCCACGAGTTCAATGCAGAAAGAAACTGTTAATAAACAATGAAGCAGATCCAACTTTAAAACCAGAGGCAGCAGTTTTTGGACCACAACCTGTAAGTAGACTAAGACTTAATCGTTTTAAATGTATTTGCATGTATAATTCCAGACGTAACGATAGCCTGTGTTTTATTTATATTTTATTTTTTCAAAATGCCAGCGCTGGCTTTATAGCCACTAGGCTACTAGTTATGCTAGTATTTTGTGTCTACGACAAACGCGTACAAGCATTATGGACCTGAATTTTGTATAAGTACTAATGTTTTAAACGTATTTTTCATGTATATATGCTTTATGACGTTATTTTCGATTTGATCAAGAACGTAAACTTGCCAACGCTGTTTGTGCTTAACATTAGTAGCCAGTCAGTTGCTATCGTTGCCAGTCAGATGCTATTGTGTAAAACAAACATGTATATGGTTAAAAAAAATATGGCAAATTATCATTCAGAAACGTTTAGTAAGAGCTGTGTGTGGTGTGGTTCTGTTTGACTCGCTTCATCGCGGCTTTCTCGGTCTGATTCTGCCTCAAACTGATACTGCAGTTCGACACCATTATTTACATCTGGACCGGAGCTGGCGTTTCCCCGTACAGGTAATAGACGTTAACCTTCCGGACAACGTGAGCGACAGTTTAGCCAATCACAACACACCCGCCGAAACTAACCAATCTGAGCCCACGACGTGTTTCTGAGGGAGTGTTTCATAGAATCAGGAAGTAAACCGCTCGTTCAGGGGACAGAGGAGAGCGCGGCTGACAATAAAGGTGAAGTTTATGAAAAATAAGACTTAAAAAAAAGAAAAACCACGAATACATGTTATTGCACCCCATAAACACAATCATGCAAAGAAAAAGAGGAGTAAACCACCCCTTTAAGTTAAAAATTTACCGAAAATTGCTGCAATATGTTCCTGTTAATGCATTCTACGTTATGGGAGCAGTCCTTTTCCCTCTAAAATTAAGCACAAAAATGTATTAATGTTGTGTTTCTGTCATTCCCCAGAAAGAAAAATGCTATTATATGTATTTGAAGTAAACGTCAACATAATAATCAATGTACATTATGTGTCAATGTTTACAGATAATTGCTGCTATCGCTGTCTGTCCCGCTTAAAATCATTCAAACTGGTCGACAGCGCGGCTCCACATGACCGCGTGGTGGCGAGATCAAAGAGTGTCGCAAGCAAGTCTCATATTTAGCGGCTCTGGGTGGAACGTTCGAGGTGAATAAGGCGAATGACATGTTACAACTCACCTCCACCCACTCCCCGGTCTCCCCCTACATGTACGTCTTTTTGAGTAACAGATTCTTTGAAAGTGAATGCTCTGGTCCCAACTCTCTTCAGTGTGGTCTGGTCTCGCTCTCTTCTGTGACGCATGCGCACACGGGCAGCGCTCTTGGACTTAAAAACAGCTGGGCTCTTACGTGCGTTCACACAGAGAAACGTGGGACTGCAAAGCAAAGGGGACACGGCAACGGATTTAGATGAGGATTATCGCTGTTATAGTGGTTTCACAGCAATAAAAAAATGCAAGAGGATTAGTGGCAAACATCAAGAGGAGCAAAATAGCAAAACAGAGTGAGAAAGCGAGATACGGCTCGCCTCAGAGATGAAAGAGATGCTCGTGTTCATGAAGAGACATTCAACCCAAGGAAATCTCTGAAATACATTTAATGTGCTACAAGATTTGTATTCTTCACTGCCGAGGGGTAGTTAATTCAGGTAAGATAATTTCGTATGCTTAAAAAAATAAAGAAATGCCTAAAAAAGCTTTTTATCACAACAAAAGTATTGTTCTAATAATGTAACATGGTTAAAGACTTAATGCATTCCAAAGTTTTCGTAAATGATAAAAACGTCACTTTTATAGCCTACACCAATAAATCTATTCAAGTCATGGGCAGTTTTGTCAAAATGAATGCAAACAAGTGTTTATGAGCATGACGTCCAAGTGACTGATTTAGCTGTTTCTGCTTTTAGGATTTGTTCTCAAATTCATGAATATTTTCGCAGTGCTACTGCTTTATAGTCTAGTAGAAATAGTGTTTTAGAATCAAAGAAATTACTGTTTAGTATAATTGGTTAAAACCAATCGCTCATAAGTGAATGAAACAGCTAAGAAGTATTATAGAACCAGGAGTTCTTTGATCAATTTAAAAATATTGCATATAGGCTACATAACATTTCATGCCTCTTGGTTGGCTGAAAGTCTAAATGGGGGGTCCACATGTGTCTGGAATAAACATTTTTTATGAAAATTTGCAATAACTTTTTTATAGACCAGATAAGCTTATGTTTTGTGCTACAACGCATAACTGTTATACACTAGGTCTAATGGAGTTCTGTGTATAAATATGTGTGTCCAGTGATAGAATTTGTCCATACGAGCTGAATTATCTGATGAACTGCACTAACATGTGTCTTTTGAGTGCTCCCAGATGATGCTATAGATTTCATTAGTGATTCCTTCCCTCTTTCATCATTATATCGGTTCTTTATGGTTATGAAAAAGGAATATTTTCAGACTGACTGTAAATGAGTCAGTCTTCAGCATTCATGTCTCATAGGCTTAATCAAGATCATTTTGTCATGGTTGACCTTTCAGGCGCATACATTTACCGCCTATGGGGCAAGCCGCCTCATCTCCAAAGAGGCATCTGGCATAGAATAATGTATGAATACATACTCCTTAATGAATGCATTGGATCAGTCTGATTTTACTATATTTCATAGTGTTCATTTTGCAATTTCTTATCACTGCTCCAATTTTTGTTTTTTGTTTTTTCTTGTGCCTATATGAAGCAAATAATATGAAATTAATGGCAGACTTTTACATGTTTTAGAAAAAAAAATTGAAGTGTTTTGTTTTTTTTTCAGAATGTGATTACATCTCAGCTGCAAGGTCAAGGTTCTGAACAATCATTACAAGGAGACTTACTTTAAGCTAAATGAAGCAGTAAAGTGATTATTCAGCCTTGGACCAGGTCTTTATTCATATAAATACCTTTTATATTGCTTTGATTAGGCTGTCTTTTCCCCTTTAGATTTCCCATGCTTTGATGAAACACTGGTGACTGCAGTGTTCTCCAGCCTTGCTAAAACCTATTGTAAATAATGAATGCATGGAGAGTGGTTGATTATCCTTCTCTGGAAATATTTTGTCTGGCCTTAGCACAGTTTGCAAGAGACAGTCTTATTTCCCTTCCATCTCCCGTGGTCTGACACTGACAGAAGCATTCTAAATAGATTGAACCAACCTTTTTTGCCATGGCCATTATTATGTATTTGCATGTTTTGCAAAGTCGTTTAACCATGTTATAATTAATACTTTGTAGTCACGTGACTACCATGGATACCTGGCGGGCAACAAACGCTGTCAAAATGGCGACAAACAGTGGCCAGCCAGGGGAATTGCAGCCTTGCAAATTTCCAATACTACAATCAATTAACTAATTAGACCATATGTCACCGAATGTTAAAATTAGATGTCAAGAAAAGATCAACATACTCAGAACGTGTGATCCATACACAGCACCCGCTGATGTTTTCTTTGCTTTTGAAGCTGGCAAAGTCTCTACCAGATTTGGAGTTTGGAGATATTTAACATTACACATATCTTATAGAGAATCCGTCACCTTACACCGCACAAAAAAAAATGAAACCCTACAAAAGTACTGATGTACAACAGACAAAGCCTATGTCAGAGTAAAGACAGGGAGGAGCCATGGTGGAGGCGACTGACGAAACTAGGCGGACGACTGACAGAGACTGAGCCGATGGAGGTGGAGACCCATGCTGAGCCGATGAGACCACGCCAGTTGGACTAAGGACCAAGGTTGAGCTGGAGAGATGGAGCAGAAGAGGTGGAAAGACAAAGAGCAGATGAAAGCCTGGAAGTGTGTAGTGCAGGCTGACCAACATCTGACAAAGGGGGAATAGGAGAAATGAGGGAGCCTGGTGGAGCCGTAAGGACGATGGTCCTTGGTGGAGCCGAAGGAGGGAGGAGCTACGGCTGAACTGACTGGTCTACGAGCCGAGTAATGGGCTCGGCGGCCGGAGGTGGATCCAGGGTTACTCTTGCCAAGGCGGTGCTGGTAGAACCGAGGCAAATCCATACAGTAATGAAGTCAGGGGAGGAGATGAAGGAAAACAGTGAAGGCGGGGCCGACGGACTGACTGTTTTTGGAAGAAGGAGAAGGAGGCTGGGTGGGATCTCTGGAGACACTGGAGACTTAGAGCTATTTTTTTTTTTGACCTTTATTTTACCAGGTAGGCCGATTGAGAACAAATTCTCATTTACAACGGACGACCTGGCCAAGATGAGGTGAAAAATGTGCTAGACAACATAAAGTTACATAATAAGTACACAAAACACAGGAGAGCAAATTTACAAAATACAGTGAAACAAAATAAGGAAATACAGGGACAGGAGAACAGGGTAAGGTAGATGTAATTCTATTGAGTAACCAAGGCACAAATAAATGTTTGGTTTTTTTAAGATAAAAAAATATAAATAGATAAAATCATTTCTGACAGTAGTGCAGCTGAAAGAGATTGTCCACTGTACAGTGCAGACATAATACAAAATAGTCATAATGTAAGAAATTAACCTTTGATGCACGCACACATGCAAATACTCTACATTACAGCATAGCGGATGAACTGGTGTATCACCACTGTTAGGTCCGTCTTGCGCTATTAATAATAATGGTGATGATACCTGTACTAACCTGCATCAGCACCCGGGGCAGGTGTTGAAAATTTAGGGTGGGATTTAACTTTTCATTCGTAAAAACATGTCATCGCGGTCAGGATTGAAAAAAACCCTGAATATATTTCTCAAAATATCTTCTTTATCCCTTTAAGGGCTTATGCACTACATTTACTGTTGGTTTAGGAACTAATAAAAGTGGGAGAAAGGATAGTGATAATGCAGCTTGTTCAATTTCATCATTGTACAGAACCAGGAAGCAGAGTATGCACAGATGAAAGACTTTCAATTCGTGAGAAACCACTACATTTACTTACTGCAGCAGCTGAAAAAAATTGACATTACAGTTGAGAAAGAAAGGGCTACGTTTCTTGGAATGCAGTGTCCTCCTCTACAGCTGATGGTGATGAGTCCCTGCAAAATACATGGAAATAATGCTGCAGTCTTGTCAGTTTGTGTCAGCGAGGACTACTGGATATGCATTTGTGTGTTGCGGTTTGCCTGAACTTGCTTTATATCCCAGCAGAGGCCTCAGAATGATCACACTTACTTGTCTGTGGTCTGTGGGTGTAAAAGTGCTCCAGTGTCAGTACTTCGACTAAGCCGTTTCGTGCATGCATCCGTTGTAGTTTAGTGGTCAATAAATCGGTGTCCAGGGGCCAGCAGTCGCCATCTTTTCAGCCAGCATTTATTGAGCGAATTTTAGTTATAGTGCCTTGTTTATAGCCGGGCTATAAATCCCCAAATGTAAATGTGCCTCAAGCAACACAAAGCATAAATAATCAAAGACAGACTATTCCTAACAAAATTTTAATGCATTGTCTAATTTATCTCCTTTCCTCTCTTGCCGCTGTAAGTGTCTAGTAAATACTGGACGTGAACCAGTGAAATTGAACATGTTTGAAATGTATCCACAAAAACAACGAGTATACACAATCACGATACACTTATATGTGTGTTACTTTGCAATAGGCATTGTGTGTTTTAACCAAAAGCTCAGTTGGATCAAAAGCAAAATCGGACCAAATTAACGACAAATAACAGTTTAGTTTATATGGAGCTTTTGGACACTGCAGTGAAATCAATCCCTGCAGTGGATGATCAATAGTTTGAGTAGGCTGTAAGTAAAGTGATTGACAATCACCTGCTGTTCAGCTCACAGCTGGAGGTTCCTCCTTCTTCAGGATTTTTGATTAAGTATTACGAATGCTTTTAAATGACATTTTCAAATCAGATGGACACGTCTTGGCCAACATATAGGCTGATTCATTTGATTGAAATAAACTCACTTAATAGCATGGTGTATATTTTTTGGTTTATTTTCATGTCCTTTAAACTGATATTATGCTAAATAAAATGCAATTTTGATAAGTGAACTCTTGATTAGTCATCACAACTACTCTTGGGAACTTTGCATATAATTTTGAATTCGCTGACAGGCTGCCAATCAGTGAACTGCTGGAAATGTCTTTTTAAAGCTCTTTGATTAAATTATTCATTTGCACTGCAGTATTGAGTAATAAAGGGGGCTTTTACACTGGGCTCGTTAGCTGCGGTCCGAGCCCGAGCGTGTTTGTTTCCGGTGTCCCCCGCAGCGTTGGTCTGGTTTCGCACTCAACTTGATTCTATCGAACCCTGGTGCGTTTGCGTGCATCTTACGTCATCGCGAACATGCGCGTCGCATGATAGAAAGCAGAACGTGGGTAAATATTGTGGGTTTTTTATTAATGTGCTGCTATTATGAGCAGTTAAGTGAACAATACAGGTTTACTGTGCGTGTGTCACATAAGGTGGACTTCTGCTGCTTGCAAACGGACTCGTTTGAGGAGACAGTGGACTTCCAAATGTGTTGCTCTGATTCCATGCGCAATGCACGAATACACTGCAGGCTCACTCTCGCTCGTATCCAAGGTAAATCATCAATGCTATCATACAAATGTTTTATTTAACTGAATACATCACAATAAGCTAAAACACATGCGCAGGATACTTTACTTCCTGAACAAGTGCGCGCCCGAATCCGTGTTGCTTTCTCATTCACGCGAACCGCGGCACGGTTCGGAAGCAACCGAACTCAGACCACATCCTCCAGGTAGTCTCGGGTTCGGTACCCCAGTGCGAACTCAGGTCCCATAACAGCGTTCACATTAGCGATTTTTCATGCGAACCGTTCCCCGTTCCGAACTAAACTGCCAGTGTGAAAGCCCCCAAAAAGTTCGCTTCATGCGGTAACATTTAAATAAACAAAATTCATTTAAACCAAAGTATTATTTAACATAACTGAATCAACCACAATTTATTAGGTTACACTAGCCAAACTAAATGTAAAGGTTAGATCAGGGCTGCGTTCAGCCCGGACAAAACGTTGCACAACGTTTTTTAAACAGAAACGGTGATGCGTCGAACACCCCGTTCTGATGACGCAAGAGTTGCAACTATGGAGCCCGATAAGGCCATTCTCTGTGTTCTTTGTGAAGAATTTTCGGAGTCTGATGAAGGTCGGTATAAATATGTGTTTATAATATTATGAAATATACCCAATGTTAACTGCACTTGCCGCCCAGAGTAAGAGAACATCCCAATCAAGTGAAGGGATTTGTGGAAACTGAAAGCACACATCTTGCCTAATTCATTTCAGACTAAAACACATTCTGTTTTCCAGAATGTGGAAACCTATTTTCCAGAAAGAAACCTATTTTCTTTCTCATTTTTAGGAAAAGCACTTACCATTTTTATTTCTATACCAAATGTCATACACTTGCAATGAAGCTAAAAAATATAATAAACTATATCATGTTGGTCCGGACAAAGGGTCTGCTTGCGGCTGCTAATGTTGTCAGGGCCAGAGCTTGTACAAGACGTGTATATATTTCAAACTCCAAACATTTAGCCACTGAACCAGCTTATAAAATCTTCTTCAAGGCTGTGCTGGTTGCATTTGAGGCACAGGTAATGGGGTTTCTCGCTTGAGACCGGTATAAGCATTGATAGTAGTCGTGTCTCCTTCATTGTGTATTTTTATATTTTGAATATATCCCTCCACTGCATACTGTAACCCCTTGTGCCTCGATCTTGAGGCACAAGGGGTTACAGGATATCAAGGATATCACGATATTACAGGATATCGAGGATATCACAGCCTCGAGGATATCACAGAGATATTGCTCCAAAAAAGGTCACTGACATGCACGGGTATACCGCTTCCCGTCATGTCAATCTATCGCACTGGTCGTGTTTGACCATTTGTTTGATGTTAATCAATATTAACAACAATAACTAGGGGACGTGGCTTTTGCGAACGTTCAATTGCAGGTTACCTTTTTTTTTTTTTTTTTTTTTACAGTGCATTAGAAAGATGAAAGAAGAAATGCATTACATGTTGAGCATAATTTAAAAATGTTTATTTTTCCATCGTTTCTTGGATTTAGCCTTGAATAAATATCAAAGGAGGACAGATTGGGGTCACTGCGGACGAGGGTAACAGCGGGCCACCTGTCATATGTCTGCCGCCCCACTGTGACACTCTTTACAAGCAAGATTATGACTGTGGAAACCTTCTTTGCTTAAAGATTTTTTTACTGAAATACTTCATTCATAGTTACTATAACATCCAGATGGCCAGAGATGGTGGCAATATGCTTATATGAGAGAAAAGAGCTTTCCAGGCAGCATCTGAGCTCCAGGGTCAGTCCCATCAGCTTCTGAGATGGAAGTGTGGCTGCCCTGCTGTAAGTGAGATGATAACACGCTGGGAAAGCAGATGAAGACAAATGAGTGCACCAGTCTGGACCTACAGCACCCGCTCGCTGCTGTCTACCGACAGCCATGAAGACTCTGCCCAGTGCTATTACAACTCAAGAGTTTTGAGGCATATGTCACTAGAGCCACAGCAAAATAGTCCAATAAATAATACATCAAATAAAGGTGAATAACATTTGATTTCAAGCTTAATGCCCTCTGAAGTGCACCGTGGAGTCGTCAGACTTCTCTGAACTTAAATGGAAATGACCTTGGCTCGGCATTATTATTCATAAATGCATTTCTTTCTGTGTGAAATGCAATGCCATTTACCAGCAAGCACACAACAGAGCGAAAAGGAAAGATAAAATAAGATGAATTATGTGTCCCACGCATCTCACTGCTATAACATTCATTAACGGACCATCCTTATAATTAATTGAGCCGCCTCCCTTTGGCTCCATTAATTACAGTTATTTAAAGTGAATAATATTGCAACAAAAAAAAAGAGAGAGAGATTGGGACTACTGCCAAATGCTCCGGTTTACCAAGATGATGAGAAACTCATCTCTCATAAACATACAGTGGCCTCATTTCAGGTTCATTTTCAAAAGTGATTTTCAACTGAATAGATCTATAGTGAAAAATCCTAGTTGAGTAGGATTCATACCTTCACTTCAACACAGTGAATGCATACTGTAGCACCTGTTAGAGGTATTTTCATTTTAAAGCAAAAACTGCTGAGCATCAGCTATCAGTAATACCATATAATCAATGATCCCTATAACAAGCCTAAACACAGCAGCAAAAATAGGTAAAAAAAAAGAAAAAAATACGTAACATAAATACTCTACTCTGTTTGGGTAAAATAGTTAGTTAGTTGTATTTCATTTTGCATAATGTTAAAAAATTTAACAAGTATTTGTTTTCTTTCTACAGAGATGAAAGAGGAACAGAAGAGCCTATATAAATAAGTACAATCTGACCTAAATCAAAACACAAATGCCCTACGTTTGTGGTTTTAATCTCTTTCAATGTCTATATTTATTCAATAACTCATCTTAGGCGATTTATGTATTTATACTTGAGTTGTCAATCAATTAAACATTGTAATGGAACTGATTGCATAAATTAAAATGTCCATATCAATATTTGCTGAGGAAATATTTTTTTTTTTTTTTTTTTTTGCATTTCATTCCATGAGTGCAACATTTTTAAGATGGCATGCCTAGACAGTTCTAATGGTGCATGTATGCGACAACGATGTACTAAAAGTGTAAAAGTATTTCCTTTGGGTTTTTTGCGTACAGATGACAGCGTTACCAAAACGATCTTGTTCATATGTAAGCAGCTATGAAAAGTAGATTCATAGAGTATAGCTGAATATGACATGGTTTATTAGAACATGTCCTTGCATGTTAAAATCATTTAACATTTAACTATTGTTGTTGTTGCACGGCATTCATTGAATTCTGAATTTAGCACACATAATTGAAAGCAATTTGTTTGTGGATTGGACCTGAAAACATATCTGCAACATTTATCAAGCTCACGGATAATTGTGCATTCATTTCTTAATCAATATGATACTAAACTCATAATAAAGAATACAACAAAAAACAGATACAAGTCCAGAATATGAACGCAAAGCATTTAATTTGACGTTAAGCATTTTCCTCCCATAGAAACCCATTAAAAGAACGTTAAATGTAGCTTATTGCATATTCGAATGCCCCTTATTATGTCCTTATTATGCCCCTTATTAGATATTTATGTCGAAATAACAAGATATTATGCCGGAATAACGACTTATGTCATAACAACGAGATATTATGTCGAAATAACGACATAATATGTCGTAATAACGAGATATTATGTAGTGTAGTAGAATGGCAGATGCAGTGTGTGTTATTTTGATTTCTGTCGACTACATGCAGCCTCTATCTTGTAAAGGAGAGATTTGTTTGAAGTTGCTCTGTGTGCTGGCAGAGGGAGGAAAAACTACCAGACGCCAGTCACTCACTGTTCATAGCTAGAAGAATAATGAGCCCTCAGGCTGATTGACATTCTCAGCCGCCGCATAGTTATGGTTTCCTCTGGTGCTGGCTAGGACACCCGCCCCTGCATCTCAAGCGTTTATGCAAATCTAGGCATTTTTCCAGCACCGGGCCTAAAAAGAATGAGTCGGGGGCTCACTGACAAAACAATGGGTTCAATGAGCAAAGCTCTGCTTGTATAAAGAGCTGCAACAAGCCCAGTTATCTCTGATTAAGATCTGCCCCAAAGTATGAAGCTATAAAATGAGATTGAAAAAGAGTTAAAGAAAACAGCTATTTGGCTATTGGTTTACGTTATCCTAAGGGATTTTAGTTTAAAAGGAAAGTCATTTTAGAGGATAAACAAAATACATTTGCATTACCGAAATACTTTTGGATTGTTTAAGTACAGAAACATGTATTAAGAAAGTAATGTAAATGCAGTCAATTGACTTGAGGACCATCTTAAATAAAATGGGGTTAATATTCTGTTTTTACTCTTCTTCTGGCCTTAGATTCCAACACATTAAACCAAATCCACATTAATATTCATAGTCTGGTGATTATGCAATTAAGGCTCAGCCCGTGTTTTCATCTTCTGTGGACCCAAACATATTTCAGATAAAATAGACGAAGAGTATGTGGGGCACACAGTGGGCTCTGTATAAATTGCTTGATTGACAAGAATGAATGGAAGCAAGGGACTGCCCACCCCAGTGTTCAATAAGACTTGTTACAAGGTTTGTTTTTGCCACACAAAAGGATTCTCAGTGGAGCTGAAATAATGGGCTGAAAGTTTCAAGAGTGTCTAAAGCGAATGGAGGGGAAAAAGTGCTGCAAATTCCAGAAACTATTTGGCTTAGATAAGCAGTACTAAACCAGATTTTATTTGACAGTCAGCTAATGTGCATGTTACATGTCAAAAAAAAAAAAAGAAAAAAAAATAGAAACATTAGACACATGAAAATGCTTTTAAGAAATGGATATTAGGAATGGAAGAGTGTTTAATCATCTGTTGAGGACTGATGTAAAATCATTATATATATTAACATGGCTGCCTTTATTTGATCAAACATACAATAAAATCATACTGTACAATTTAAAATAACAATTAAAATAACTAGTTTTCCATTTTAAATATATTTTGAAATGTAATTTATTCCTGTGAAGGCACAGCCGAATTGTAAGCATCATTACTCCAGTCTTCAATGTCACATGATCCTTCAGAAATCATATCAAGAATTTTTTTTATTTTTGAAACCAGTTGTGCTGCTTAATATTTGAAACCGTAATATATTTTTTCAGGATTGTTTGATTATTAGAAAGCACAAAAGAAAAGAATTTATTAGAAATAGAAATAACATTAACATTATAATTTTTTTACTGACAATTTTGGCTTTCTTCCTAGCTGAAAACACTGTAAAAAATGAAATAACATTTCCACACCTTCATTTTGTTATACACACACATGCAAATCCCCAAATATTTGTGTATACTGCCTTTGGGTTGTCAGAGGATAAGCCCCCCCATAATTTGCACCCTAGTATAGGAGACTGTATAGTGTCCCTCTTCACATTTGTTGTGTCTCATAAAGACAGACAGGAGCACAAACAGCTAATGCTTCTCCAGCCAGCGAGCCCTTCTCTCTCCTCTTAATGGAGACATACTACCAAAATAACTGCTACACACTCTATATTTCTTTCTTGTCTCTAGAACTCCGGTCTATCTCTGTGAATAAAAAAAGTGAAAGATGTGCTTCGACTTGTGTCTAACTGCTTTCTATTTTCCCACCAGGTTCCCCGAAGTCTTTGAGGCGTAAGAGCTCAGAGTACATTCTGCCACAAGTACTTCTGTCATCTAGGGGATGTAACGCCACACTCAAGTTTTCACTTAATCCTCTCACAGGTAAAGCGGGACAATTTGCCGGAGGAATTTTGCGCTCAAAGAGTTTTAAAACAGAATGTGAATGAGGTATCAGTGGTCTCTACCGTTTTTTTGGTTGAAACAATGGCAGTATGAAACTGTAGAAAACATTTTTCTTCACTAACTTAGAAGGAGGGCAACATGGCAAAGCCCTTCCACAAGCTTCAGCGCTTTTTACGACGGACTCAGCTACTCTTCTTCTTCCTCGGTGTCGCCTACATTATGGCTGGAAGTGTTCTTCTTCTGCAGAGACATGGATTGGTGGTGTCACAGCGTGGGACAAGCAGTTACTTTCCATTACCGTCTTTGCCGTCTCCTCCCAGGTCCCTGGAGGCGCCTGCCCTCTGGACAAGATATGGAATAACGAGTGCACGGCTCAACGGCAAGGGGATGGGACACCAAAGCGGTTTGTCCGAAGACAATGCTGGACCACAGTGGCTGACGTCACGAAACCAGGAGATCCGACATCTGAGACGCCGCTGGTTCCACAGCCTCATGTCCGAACAGGAAGCGTCTAGAGTGGAGAAAGTGCTTCCGAAAAGAAAAATCCGACACAAAGGTGAAAGTCTATGATAAATGAGCTGTGTGCTTTTCAGGATGACAAATTGGTTGTTTATGATAATTGGATTATTTTCTCAATTATCTCGATTTCAAGCTGTGCTGCAGAATCTTCCCATCTGTTTGTGGAGAAAAAAGGTCACGCTCTGAATTTCTAATTCGATTTGTATTCTTCTCTCAGGCACTTATATCGGCTGCTTTCTGGATGATGCCAAGGACCGGGCACTCAAAGGGATGGTGTTCTATGACTTCCGGAAAATGACCAGCACCTTGTGTCAGGACACCTGCATGGAAAGGTATGTGATTAATACACAATAGTTAAACTGAAAAGCAGATGGACATCTGTTGCCTAGAGTCTCCTTTGTGCTCATCTTAAATCACGAAATAATGAAACGGTGTTTAGGGAAAAGAACATGCAGTGGTAATCCGTGTGCCAGCTGGCGGAGCTCATGCTGGGAATGGGATCAGGCCCAATTAATGGACCGCGACTCTGGACCTGGGCTCCGCTAATGCTGGAGGAGAAACATCTATCTGCCGTGATGGAGTATACACTTTCTCTAGTTCTTAGGCTGATGGATAATTGACCACCAGAGAACAATTGCGAGGAAGACTGACCTCCTGTAATTACCCCCAATGTTTCAGAGCTTATTTAATTACTTGGGTGACATTTGCAATGTTCAGGGAGAATCCAAGTAGTCCATTAGAAAACATGAAACCTAACATGAGCTAGAGATGATTTTCTTTGTTCACATTGACATAGTGACTTCCTATGAAGAAGAATTCATAATTAAGTGTTGGCTACTAAGGCAGTGCAAAATTCCGCCGTTTGTTTTACCTCAATTCTCTTGACCTGTGCAATATTATGGTCTTGCATTACAGCTAGATATAATGTCTATGGAAATTGAACAAAGAACAAACTTTATAGTCATGTTACCATTTATTTTACCATTTAACATTTAGTTTTATTATCAATGTTGAGTTGTGCTGCTTAAAGGTAGGGTAGGCAATTTTCGGAGTAACTAGCAATAGCAAGTTAGCTATGAGAGCATGAGATCCCAGAGTGTCTCCAAAAGCCAGCACAGTTTGCAAGCCATTACAAGTTGAGAGACGGCATTAAACTCAAAGCAAATAACATTACAGTAATAATGAACATAAACAACTCGGTGACTGACTATGCATAGCATGAAACAAACTGATGGTGTGTAATGTCTGTGCGAGCAGGGTGTACCCGTCTTTGTAAAGGTTACAAAATTGTGTAACCTTGTAAGACATCATATTTATGGAACCTGACAAAAGTTACTTATATCTAAGAATACATTCTATGCTCAGTTGGAAAAGGAACTGACATCCAAGCCCAATATTATCTTTGCAGATTGTTGACGGTTTGAAAATCTTCTCCTGCTCTGTGTCTGCTGGTATATGTCTTGTCAGACTGAGCGATTAATTCAGAGTGCAGATTAACAGTGGGAATGTCCCTGGCCAGTTTGCCATGGCAGTGCCAATGCCACGTTTTAAGCAGAGGATCAGGGAAACAATTTGCAGAGGGGCTCAAGCTAATACCTGTTGAGCCCTACGCCAACATGCTTGAATGGAATCGTGCTGCGCCTTTTTGCAACCTCAAAAAAGATTTTTTGAGGTTGCAAAGGGCCAGGGGACAAAAGCTTTGAGATGGAGGATGATCGTTGTGGTTAACACAACCATTAGCCCATTTGTTGTCTAAGTAATGGAACAAAAAAAAATTATTCTATCTAAAAGTTGAGATGGAGATGTATGTAGGAGTGTCCTGGACAAGTTCGTTACTGTGAGAGAGCTGGGCAGGTGGTACGCAATGGTACCCTGAGAAGGGCTGCCACTACAAAGTGGCTGAGTCTAGCACCACAGGGTATGGAAATGGTGAAACAGATGTTTGGCTCAGCAAGCTGGTCAATCACCAGCTGGTAAACCTCTGGGCTCACAGACAGGGATGGACAGAGAGATGCTGGTGGAGTTTAGCAGAATCCCTGCTGGGTCCAGGCTGCATTCAAGGGTTTTCTCTAGAAGAGTGTTTTTGAAAAATAAATCTTTTGTAACATTATAAATGTTCTTACTGTAACTTTTGATCAACTTACTACAATGCAGCCTTGGAAAAAAATAATATAATAAATAAATGATGTTTTATTAACAAAGTTCTGGAGGAGCACGTTCAGTTAATTAACACGAGTGAAGTGCACCCAGCAATCAATGATAAGAGGTGTAGATTCAGCAATCTCAACTCACTCCATTGATAGTTTAGCAGCATCCCTTTACCACCCCTTCTCCACACTTCCAGTCCTAAACACTTACATG
Organism: Cyprinella venusta; assembly: GCA_038021265.1. Classification (NCBI taxonomy): domain Eukaryota; kingdom Metazoa; phylum Chordata; class Actinopteri; order Cypriniformes; family Leuciscidae; genus Cyprinella; species Cyprinella venusta. The sequence continues at coordinate 14,507,875 of CM075881.1, read as the reverse complement.
GGAGGAGTACTCTGGGTTCGGGCCAAACTCTGAGCTCGGAGCCCTCCCCCCGGACGGCATGCCAAATAAGCATTAAATCTTATCCACTCTAATTATATGTGAACTTAAAGTGTGAACATGTGAAATAAATAAAACTTACCTGAAACGTATCATTTTCCACAAAAATAAGCAACAAAAAATGTTTTCAGCATTGATAATAATGAGAAATGTCCTGTGTGCATGAAATTATAATATCGGAATGATTTCTGAACGGTTATGTGACAATAAAGACTGGAGTACAGATGCTGAAAATTCAGCTTTGCATCACATGAATATAAATTACATTTTAAAATAGAAAGTAGTTATTTTAAAATAATAATATTCCACAATATTACTGTTTTTACTTTATTTTTTTATTTTTTTTTTTATTTTTTTTACTTTATTTGTGATTAATTAAATGCAGCCATTGGAGCACAAGAGACTATAATTAATGTATATAGTATGTCACACACACATGCACACACATACACCATATATATATATATATATATATATATATATATGAGTTTCCGCTCTAAATATTCATGCTATCCAACCAGGGTATTTGTGAGTATAATTAGATTTTGAATGTTTTGTTTAACACAGCGGATACCAGTTCGCTGGCCTTGAATATGGGACTGAATGTTACTGTGGCAACCGCATAACAAGTGCTCGGATGAAAGAAGAGGAGTGTAACTTGGACTGCAAAGGCGAGAAGGGCTCCATCTGTGGAGGTGTGTCCCGTCTGTCCGTTTACAAGGTGGAGGAGGTTCTTCCTGGCCAGCGGAGATGTGAGTGCTTGAAAAAAAGTTTACTTATTCTCAAGACAGGACTTTCCACTAAAGTCATGTGTAGCTTTACCAGTGCAGAAGCATGCAAAATCACTTAAGGAATATTAAATATTACTCAAACAAACATGCAAAAAGTTCTATAAACTGAATATGCTGCTCTCTAGCACTGCAGTTAAAACGAAGCTCAACTGGAAAAGCATAGTCTTGACAATGAAGGTCATGGGTTCAGTTCCTAGGAAACACAAAAGTAGAAATAAAAAAAAGTATATAACCTAACTGCTTTGGATGAAAGTATCTGCCAAATGAATGAATTTAAATATGAATGCACAAATCTGCAGTTCCTACACAGCACTGCTTCTGCAGGTAATCCAGTCAGGCAGTGGAGCTTTGATGTGGCCATATGTTTGAAACAGGTTCCTTCATCAGTCTCTTCCACATGCCGTTGGACCTCGGAGTCCAGACCCAGTGTCCCGCTGCAGTTTCGGGCCAACTGGATTCAGCCCAGCACAGCACTCACAGACACAGCTATTAAGCGTGGACCATATGTTTTGTGGCTTAAATTGAAAATACTATCCATGATTGTACCAGTTAATGTCTTGTTAAGAGAGATTTGTGTATTGTTTGGGTTGTTGGTTTTAAGAATTTATGTAATGCAAGAGAAAAGCCATGAAGAGGTCTCTATATGATTGTTTAAACTGTTATGCTAACTTTGCTAACTGTAAATGTGAAGGGGAAACGGGAATGTGAAGGGCACACGAGTACAAAAATACATACCTATAAACACATACCTACGCACAGGTCAAACACCAGGAAACCATTTACATTGATCACAGGATTGCAAGTAAGTTAAAAGGGCTGACTTAAAGAGTGAAAAGGAAGAGATAGACCATAGTACAATGACCAATAGACCAATACAATGTTTTTCAATGTTTTATGAAGTATGTTATGTTTTTCAAAGTAACTATGAGCTTTGGAAAAATGCTATATAAATGATAAAAAATATGCACTACTCTACACTATCACAGGAATAAAGGATTTTTTTTTTTTTATTCAAACAGAAAAGTTATTTTAAATTGTAATTATATTGCACAATATTACTGTATTTAACTAAATCCAGCCTTGGTGAGCATAACAAAAAATGCTATCCTACTACAATGGTAGTGTATATCAATTAAACATATTATCATTAATATCAATGTTGTGTACATCTGCTATCATGATAAGTTAATTCAAAATAAAAATGTCAATGTCATTTTAAAGCATAGTGAGTTTTATCAAATTCATCCCTCTAAAAGCATCTGCTAAAAGAAACATGCAGCTGTGCCTGAAAAGGGTTTAGAAAATGCTGAAGCAACTTAGAAAAAAAAGAAGAATTTATTTATATTAGATAGCGTAGTTTCCTTTTTCTGTGAAATGTGGCTTCTTTACAGCTTTTCTGTACCCTTACAGCCTCATTCCTTGAACTATTTGAAATCTCTTTGAAGGTCTATAAGGTTTTTTTCTCTCTTTTTTTACATTTGTTCCTAATTACGTATTCACTGCAGCATTCCAGACCTTAGAGCAATGAATTGAGTGTTGGCACAAAGTCTTGTTCCTCCACTATTATTCCCCTGTCAATCAGCAAAGTTCTCCATTCTTCTCTGCCATTAGACAGGAACGTGCGCTACCGGGGATGCTTCAAAAATCCTGACAAGACGACGGCAGCATCCCTGGCCCATGCCGTCCAGCCCAACCTCACCTCCCAATGGTGCATAGAGACCTGCATGGATCAGGTCTGACTTAATATATAGATTCATTCAGATTGGATATGATCCGCTTTAGTTGTTGTTCTTCTAGGTGTACAGATTTTTTCTCACAGTCTGCTTGTTTAACCTTTTAATGTGTCCCTAAAGAGTACAAATTCACTCTGTAATCAATCCTCTGCGCCACTCTATATCATCTTGATTGTGGTATAATTTGGCCCTCTCTATCAGATGGTCATGCTTTGTTCCACCCCATACGGAAATGTAATATATGACATATATGTCCCTATATCGCAAGTGACGCTGTCATATATGCTAAATATATGACAATATATTGCTATGACATATACCTATCTCTAGATATATGTTGATATAGGTTTATAACATATAAAAATTGTCCATATTAAATGAGTATATTGACATATATTAATACAACATATATGATTATTCTTTATATAATTTTGTATGTTATAACCATATATTTCACTGATATATTAAATTTATATATGCCAATATATATTTAAAAAACATACATATAATTCACGTGCTTATGGTTTCCTTTTTATTTTATTCCTTTTCCTTATTTGATCATCTTGAACTTTTAAACAAGTCTACACAATCTACATTTATTTTCAATTTCTATCCCATTTTAGAATTAGCAATTTTTAATTTTATTTTTAATTTTACTATCTTAACTTGCTCATAAAAATAAAATACTAAACAAATTATATTTGCAAACTTTACTTTTTTCATACAATCAACCATATATCAATAAAGTCAATTTCTATATGTAAGAAAATATATACTTTAATACATGCACTACATGATACAGAATAATACACAGTTAATATGTCTCCAACAAAGCATGATCGAGCTGCAAAAACTGATGTCACTGATGAGAAAAATTAAAATTTTCCTTCATATTTATTTAGAAAAGTCACCAGCATATACATTGAAGCAATTCATTGAAGAAACATTTACTGACAGCAATTTTTGTAACCTTTTATGTCATTTAGTCTGGAAAAAAAAAATAGTTAGCTCTTATTATTATTCTTTGCTGTCAAATCGGTGTCACTGTGAGCAAATGACTTGCATTCCCGCTTTAAAACGAGTATACTTTTCAAATAAATGTTGCATTCATGCGGTCCCTATAAGCAAATAACAAAGTCATGTCATAAATTATAGGAAACCTGTAGGAAACCCAGCAACGGCGATTATTAGCTTCTCTTTCATTTTCTACTAATGTTTTGGTAGGAACAAAAATTTACTTTGTATGTTTCTCCGGAACAGCCAGCGCGAAGGACGTCTATATTCCGATTGGTTGCTCGCGTTACGTCATTACCTAGGCGCGCCAAAATTCAAACGTAATTAAAAAAAAGACTTACGCGCATTCCAGAGACAATACAAAGACCAACGGATGAAGAATGTTCGCTTGTCGAGTGGAAAGAAGAAGCAGCACTGTTCCAACATCACACATAAAAAACTTCAATATGAATGATGTCTTAGACGGACTTGATGAGATCTGTAGGCTTTTAATTGAGTGGAGAGGTGGACTGAAGAAAAACTAAAGGCGGATGGCCGTACGAATCAACTGTGTTGCAGCCTTGTTGCAGGTAAGTTAATTTCTGAACTTTTATTATAATTCAAACATTAATATTGCACATTAATTAAAATAATCGCTGAATTGCATGAGCTATTTAAAATCTACTGATGATATCGAAACTAGTACAGATCGGATAATTGAGTGTTTTATTTTTTTATTTTATGTATTTTTTTATGCTAATATTATCGTTAACTGCTTTATTGTGTGCGTTGCATTTTCATGTTCTCATTTTCGTGGTCATGTTTACAAGCTGTAGGCCCAGATTAACGTTCAATTTACACTGGCTGCAGTGCATCATTCTAAGAAATTTATGTTTTTAATGTGAGAATAATATCTTTTAAAAAGTAACGTTAAGTTTTAGCTGTCAAACACATGTAAGTTAGTGGAGGAAAAAAAAATACAATATATGCCTTTAGAGTCTAGAACTACTAATACAATTATACTAAAGTAAAAATATCTCAAATGTTTGCCAATGTAAACTTGCATGATATTAAATTCCTGTCAGTATGTGTGCTATTTGAACACTGTCCCCCATTATGACATCAATAATTTTGTGGGTGCATTTCGTTTACATTTGGTCAGCCTATGTTGTTGTCATTATCATAGCCCTATTTATATCTTTTGTTTTATATTCTACATTTTCTATTCCCCCTTTTTCCCCACAGAGAGACAGTCCACCCTAGGAAAATGAATGAGGACACAACATCAGTCCAGTCCAAAACTTCTGAGCAATAGAAAATGCAGGCTAAACCCTAGGCTTGTTGAAGAGGAGACCAGTAATGACGGATCATCTAGCCACAAAAGGTCACAAGATTATTTTTTTTTTACTGGAACCTAAAACTAGCATCTGCATTTCAAATTGCAAAAAATAACTGGCTGCGCACTATAAAATTGTTGCTTCAGGATAAAATAAAACAAAATGATTATTACATATTACTTAAAAAAATCTTAACTACGTTTAGAAGTTAAATACTTTAAAAACTTTCCATAGATCTTGACAGTCATTTTTCACAGCCAAGTCCAGTACATGCAGTCTGTCAGGTGTTTATGTTGCTTTGCCTGTTTCTCCTTATGTACAAGTCTATATCTGTTTTAATGCCATCAACTAATCCACTCTGCTATTATTTCCGAGTTTTAGGCCAGCTGGTCTTCATTTTCTGCTAAAGAAATTGAAAATACTGATTATCAAATTTTGTTTGTGTGTTTTGCTTCCTAGAAATGCCAAAACTCCTTAGTACAATGGGCAAGCTGGGAAAATGTCGTGAAGCGAAGGAACAGAGCTCACAGGAACAAATGGAATCACCTTCCAGCCTACATGAAACTGAGTATGCTGTTTTTCCAAACTACCTTAGTACAGCAAGTTACAACAGTAAAGACTTATTAAAAACAAATTCAATTTCCAATAAAACAATTTGTCTTTTTTTACAGATGCAGTGATCCAGAAATTTCCTGGAACCACGAGGGGCCAACTATTTTTCAAAGTCACTGAGCTGTGGACATCCAAAAATCTCAACAAACTTAAAAAATGAACTGGTGGTATCATATACCTGTTGGTGGATTTTGCTTTTCTGGGTTTGTTTTATGTTTTGTTGTAATATTGTATTTGTATATAATAGTGATGGGAAATCTGGTCATTTTCCGCAAATCTGTTCTTTCAGACAGTTAGTTTCAATGAACCGGTTAAAAAAAAAAAAACAAACAAAAAAAAAACGGTTCACCAGTTCTTTTACGTCCTCAAGTAATGATGTCAATTCTATCATCCTGGCCGATAAAAATACTTTCAGACAAAGGCATTAATTAGCCTAGAAATCAAAATCTAGTCAGGCCAATCACATAGTGTATAGAGTCGGTGGGCGGGCTTAATGATGGCAGAGTTACAATGGTTCTGCCTCCGTGTTCGGTTCAGAGATGGGGCTATCACGCATGCTCAGTATCTACAGCTCATCAGTTCTCTGTATCCAACGTGTCCAAAACTAAAAGTTCTTGGTTCCGTCCTGGTGATATCAGAACTGTTGAAGTAGTACGTGTGGCGTGTGCTGATCTGTGAACTGCTGAAACCTGAATATAGCCTATAGACCATTTCACAAGATGTAAACAACACTGGTCCAGAAACACTTCCTGTTTCAGTTTGTAACTGTTTTCTTTATTTCACATGTAAAGACAACATCTTAAAGATGTTTGTTTAATTTTTTGATTCAGTTTTAAATGTTCTGTTGGTTGTATTTTATCCCAGCTTTTATGTAGTGTTAACTGAAACAGGAAGTGCTTTTGGACCAGTGTTGTTTACATCTTGTGAAATGGTCTATAGTCGACAAAACTAAAAAGCCGATGCATGTCTCCAGTATGTTTAATACGTTATGTTTTGATTAGCACATTATAAATATTTACTTTGCACTTTTAAAATCTTGGCTAGAGTTTACGTCAAATATCAACTTAGAAATTAAATGAGCTGTTCCTGAAAATAATGTTTAAGTATAATAACAGTTTAGTTTTAAAATCCATTCGTTTCCAATCTTTAAAATAATACAGTGAAAAGGCAGTAATTAAGTGATAAAGATATTTACAATGTTTTATTTTGTTACACTTATTGGTGTTCAAATAAATACTTAAGGAACATTTCCTCCCTCTGAAAAAAATTGTACGCATGCTCAGCTCATCAGTTCGCAGTATGTCGAAACGTGTCCGAAAGTAACAGTTCTCGGTTCTGTACTGTTGATTGAGAACGGCTGTACCTGTGCGTTCGGTTGTATGTGTATGCTCAGTATCAGCTGCTCGTGCTCAGCACATGTCTCAGTTCAGTAAACTGTTGCAAGAGTAACATATACTCCAGGATATTGCTTTATTTCAAGTCAGATGTGTCTGAAAGTGAGTAGTTGTGGATGCGCTGACGCAAGACGCAAACTGTTTCACTCGATTCAGTCCGATTTGGTATACCGGTTCACTAAAAACAACTGGTTCAAAATAACAATTTGTTCCAGAACCGGACATCACTAGTATATATAATAAAGTTGTGTGTACAGTAGTTTTCTAATTTTGCTCAGCTTAACAATTTTTCTTTTTTAAATTAAAACTGTTTTAATAAAGTTTTAATGTTTTAACTGTTTTACTGTATTACTTCTTTTTTGCTAACTGCACCGTTTGACATTTAAGGTTTAGGCATGTCATGTGCATTGCATTCCAAGTGTGTAAGTACACGTCCATAACCTATATTTAAAACTGTAAGAAAATTTAATTTTTTATATATATATAAAGACAATATAAAAACGTAGTAGGGACATATATATGTCACATGTATGTGAGCATTGTATTATGCATATATGTGTAGTTTGTATATTGAACATATATACAAATAATATATGTCATGTATATTGATAATTATATATGTGACCTATATGTATATAAAATACTTTTATACATATATAAAATATATGGGCTAGTTTTATATGTCAATATATGAAATTGTTCCATTTTCGAATAGGTTTTATATATGGGCAGATATATATGTACATATATGTTTTCACTGAATATGTACATATATTTCATATATGCGTATTTCATATATGTTCATATATTACATTTCCGTATGGGACACCAGCAATGGTAAATTGATTTATCTTCGTCTTTAGCTGAGAAGCTAATTGCAGTGCTTGAGAACGTTTTCAGATAACTCAAAATAGTTGTAATTTTAAGTATGGGTGGATAGACATAGGTGTTGGCTTTTGGTGAGATTCATACACATATTTACTCTATCATCAGGAGTTTCCTCTGGCCCTGGTCAGGAAGCCCGACTGTTACTGTGGCTATGCCACCCCTCGCTTCACTCTTCACGAACCAGTGAAGGAGGAGCTTTGTGCTGTGAAAAACAGCAGTCTGCCTAACCAGAGTTCCCATCATTTATTCCTCCAGGTCTATCAGACACCTGTTCAAGGTAAGACTAATACAATTTCGTTGACCTTACTAATTATCTCTGAAATTGAAGTAAAAAAAAAAAAATCTTACTGAGCCCAAACCTTTTAACTGTAGTATACTATCATTTACCAAATGTTTCCTCTAATACCACTTGACACCAACTAGCAATAGATAAAGATAATAGCAAATTGTTTTTTGGGTTGGTTTTTTTTTTTTTTTTTTGTAAACAGAAAAAAATTTCAAAAAATTGTAAACTGCTGTAAACTTTAGTCATTCTGACCTACAGTAGCAACCGGATCCTTCTGAAGGGCTTTGCAGAGCTGTAGGTGCTACACAACCAGAAAAAAAAGCACAGCATAATGTTAAAAAATACACTTGTAGGTCTTAAACTCATTTAAGTCTGGCTGAAAATAACAGGTCCTTTTTGGTCCAGATTCCAGATGCACAGAGAAGAAGTTTCTACCTGAGAAGTCAAGTTCACTGGTGGCTCTGTCCAGTTTTCCTGGTGCTGGGAACACCTGGGTGAGGCATCTGATCGAGCTTGCCACAGGCTACTACACAGGCAGTTACTACTTTGATGGCACCCTCTACAATAGAGGTAACACTATCACTGCTATATCAGTGGTAATATATTACCATTTCAAAAGGCTGCATGCATCATTGCTGGAGGCAATCTTTCCCACATATTGAGCCACTCTGAAAAATATGATTGCTCAGACATTGGATGAGATAAATTTGTCATAATAGCATCATAACGTTTTCTCTTATGCACATAAACAGAAAGAAAAGAAATAATAATATTATTCAGTAATAAAATTTCAATCTGCCCCCACAACATCATGGCATAACTGCATTACCATTGTCATTATGAATGGGAAACAATGTGGATTTCTGAAGTTCTTAAATCAGTCATTTTCCATTCCATTCAAACTAAATTCCACAATTTTATTCATTTGGGAATATTTTCACTTGTAATGTGTATAACTACTCAACTGATTCAGAAATTCATTCAGTCTGATTCAAACAGTAACTCTGTCAGGATTTGTGAGTTTTTGGAATGATTTATTATAAGGACTGGCTCTTAAGAGTCATTTCTTTGTGAATCTGACTACATGCAAGTTCTATAACAGAAATGTATCTGTTCTTGCCATTATTTTGTGGTCCGCAGCCTTTTTATCTTATCACGTTCAATTTCAATGACTTTATTTGCATGGGGCTGTAGATTCATGCAGAAGAGAGACTCTTTTATAGAGTTTATGTGAAGTTTCTTGACATTTTTCATCTTTTCAAATCCATAAATATACGTAATTTATTTGAGATTGCTTGATATTGTGCATTTCGGCAGAGCAGACTTTCTGTTCTCTTTCAAATGCCAAACTTTGAGCATATTTTTGTTCTATTATTAAAGAACTTGACCTGCCTTGAAAGTCGGAGTGCCTTTTCAAATCCATCACAGAGCCTGACACATTTGCCTGAAGGCGGCCGTGGTGCTCATGCCTGGACTAACACCGTTTTTGGATGCGGTTTTTGGAATGTGTATATGTTTGGATCCAGAGCCGGCACTGAGTGGTCGCCACATGCAGTTGGCTGTATATTCTAATCCTCTTCTCCTCCCAACTGTGCAGGCTTCAAGGGTGAGAAAGATTACTGGAAGAGTGGACGAACCATCTGTGTGAAGACACACGAGAGCAGCCAGCGGGATATAGAGATGTATGACTCAGCAATATTGTTGATAAGAAACCCCTACCGCTCACTCATGGCTGAGTTCAACCGCAAGTGCGCCGGGCACCTTGGTTACGCTTCTGATCAGCACTGGAAGAGCAAAGGTATTAGGAACACGTTATAAGAGGTCCATGACATGGAGACACAATTGAGACGCATACTTTACTATATTCTCATAATATGTAAACTCAAGATTGAGTGCAAATCGTTTATGTAATTCTTACTTTCTCCTCTTTCCAGAGTGGCCAGAATTTGTGGGTAGTTATGCCTCCTGGTGGGCTTCTCACGTATTGGACTGGCTGCGTTATGGAAAGAGACTTCTGGTGGTGCATTATGAGGAGTTGCAGGAGGCATTGGTGCCCACATTACGATCCATAACTTCCTTCCTCAATACCAGTGTCAGTGAAGAGAGTCTTCTCTGTGCCGAGTGCAACAAGGATGGCCATTTCAAGCGCTCAGGTGCACGCCATCCCACATTTGACCCCTTTACCCCAGATATGAAACGGCTGATTGATGGTTACATCAGTACTGTGGACCAGGCACTCAGAGCCAGCAACCATTCTGGCTTGCCACAGGAGTATCGTCCAAGATGATAAGCCCAGAACTAGAGCACAGGAGTGGTCATCTTGATCAATTTTCAACGCTACTACCATGTCCAGGAGATATTTTGATACGTTTATTTCCTCACATATTGAGGTCGAAAGTATGCCATATGATGCTGTTCTTTGCCATATGATGCTGATGGTGCGCTTTGAGATCGTCATGTTTTAACGGCGATCTGTAAAGGAGAACAAAGTTCAACACTGTTGTCAACGTGGTGAATAATTATGAAGATTTAAAACTCAAAAACATCTCTAGTCAGAAGCTAAATAAGTTCTCCTTCCTCCTTTGAGAGGAAACTTGAGCGCTTAATTACTTCAACTACAAGTCAACAAGAGGCCTAATAAACAACAGGTGTAATTGCTTGTGAACTAATCTGACTTGTACTGCAGATGATAATGATATGTCTACCACAATAACAACATGATCATTTTATTACTATACAGTGACCGTTTAGACCGTTTACAGAGCTGATATCAATGTATGTAATCTATTAGCATAACAGATGACATTGGTTTAAACACGTATTGAAGAAAAGGGTGGACCGAAAGTTATCAATTGAAACGAATCAAGTCATCGGTTGACTAAATCGGAATATGGAGTGCAACGAGTGGTTATGGCCCTGATAGATGAGAAACGTAATACTCTGTCATGAAGCAGCAGAATAACAAATATGTTTTTCTTCCAAAGCTTCAAGATCAAGAAAATATGACATGGCAAACAGACTTAGCATACATCAAAGTCAAACGAGCAGTGACTGTCCCCATCCCGCTAGATTCCTTCAGAATGGAAAGGAAGCTTTTAGCTGGACTAGACAAGATTTGCCTTGCGGAATGACGCTAGCCTGATGCTAATCCTCACAGAGCTGATTAGCAAGCCGCCAGCATGCTTCAGATGTGTCTGGATTAAGCGCTGGTGTAATACTCTTTTGCACATTGCCAAACTGGGATCAGCTGCATATTCAGACAATGTCACTGTAGTGCTAGTGGCAGGAATCCCACCGGGGGTCTGTTTCCGCAGAGTTATTCAATGATATACAAAAGATCAATCGGTTAGCGGCATTCAGTGTAGGCTAAATAAGAAGTTCTCACTGTTGGAGTTATATCCATAATTTAATATCAGTGTTACATAAAGTGGGAGTGTGTAACTTTAAACAAACTCTCATCTGTCATTGGTCTGGAAAACCGACAGTAACACCACCAAACTCATGCCATTGGTTGAGTCTGTGTTGCTATGGTGTACTGGTTGGGATGTTCGAACAAAAAGATCAGTTATACAGTCCCACAGCCATACTGTATACACTTTTTGGGTGAATCAAATTATCTTGGATGAAAATTCTCTCATTTATTCTCCCTCATGTTTATCCCAAACCAATGTTATTTTAGTATTATTTATGTAACATTTTGAATTTGCTTTTAATTTAGCAATTTCAGTCCTTCAGCATATTTCAGTTAATTGCCAATGCAACATTTCCAATTTTGGTTTGTTTTTAATTTAATATTTAAATTGTGTTTCATTTAATGAAAACCATTTTAGAATGGTTTTTAAACCTTAATACATTTTGTATATTTGTATTTAATTTTTTTAGTTAACATTAACAACACTGCTTCAAACTGCCATGACTTTCTTTCTTATCCAGAACACAAAAGACATTTTGAGGAATTTTGTAACAGTTTTTTGTCCATATAATGTAAGTCATTGGGGTACAAAAGACATTGGTACTGACTGACTTTCATTAACAGCCGAAACTTCCCTCAAAATATCCTTTTGTGTGTGTGTGTGTGTGTTGACATGAGTGTGGATAAATGCTTTTTCATTTTCAGGTGAACTATCCCTTTAAGCCTTTATTAACTATGAGTTACATTATTTTGGCCCCAAATGATTCTTACAAAGAGATATACATCAGTAAGCTTAACACAAGTATAATTAATGAGCCATATATGAGGTTTAATGAAATATATCAGATTTCGCTTTAGGTTTGTTCTATAAGCCTCTTCCGTGGAGAATAAAATGCTGTGCGCCTGATATGAATTATAAATGAATTCCATTGCGCCCCCACTGTGATTTCCTGCAGGCTTGGTGCTGAGGTCATTGTGTCTTGCCTGGAGAACTGTGACAGATTAATGTCTGAATGAAACAGAATTTTATTTCCATGCACATCGCTGCAGTATACGGTGCACATTTGTGCTACAGTGAAACGTGTACAGTAGTATGCGACTGCCTACGTCATTTGTGTGCGTGCGTGTGTGTGTGTGCACACATTGGTGTTCATGTTTTGGTGCCTCATTCCATGGACAAAAATAAATAATTAATTCCAATATGAATTGATTATGTTCGCTGAACTTTCCACAGAAGCAAATTGGTTCTATTTCTGCCAGCCTAGAACAAAGGAACAAGAGGCATAATGAGCTTTTTTTTTTTTTTTTTTTTTTTTTTCATCGGTCAGACTCTTTGACTGCTATTCACTTGATCGGATGCTATGCTATTGAGAGGGGCCGGCCCCCAAGGTTTGACTGCTGTTGTGAAAACACAATAAATAAAATTCATGATGCAAGCTGGTGTCTTTTTTTTTTCATCTTTTCAGAAGTGGTGACAAAAGATTGTTTGAGAATATAAACAGAATATAAACTTGCTCTTAAGATATCCAGAGGAAAACAAATCCAACACATGCCTGGGAGACTAAAACAGCCTGAATTATTTGTTCACCATTTACAAAGTATTGTGAGGATCATTGCTTTACTGAATCTACCAGTAATAACTAACATAATATACAACATCCAAACCTCAGGATTAATGTGGCAAAAACGGTTCTTTAAAAGGTTTCTTTCCTACATTTTACTCTCTTTTTAGAAGACAGGGTGCCTGCATCTGTCTTGCATCACTCTTTAATCATATTTTTGTTCCCTCTGCTTGATCATTGCTTTGAGCCCCCTTGGAGCGCAGCAAACAGTAAAAGGCCTTGCTGTTCATTCCCTTGTGTCATTTGAAGCTGCAGGCAATCTGTCTTTTAAATATGACGACGTGCCTTTTTCATGGTAGTTCAGTGCAGCTGACTCTTGCCCTAACACATTTGCATGTACAGTTCAAACATGTCTAAGATGAGAACGGTGGCAGGGTGTACTTACAAAAACATGAATATACATTCTTTACAGTGATAGACTGGTAGAGGTACTACATGTGTTTGTTGTCTAACACGGAGTTACGCTAAGCAAATTCCGCAGACCCATGGCGTTTCTTTGCCATTGGCTCATTTTGTATAATACTCAAAGTTGATAGGCTTTCTAAGTGAAACTCCATTCGTCGCCATGACATAACTCGTAGTGTCTACGAAAGGGAGCTAAAATTTACACTTTTCCTTTAGACATTCATAAAAAAATATATAATCTCACATTTTTAATCTCAAAATGTGTATGTGTGTGTGTGTTTGTGTGTCTCGCTGCTTTATCTTCATCAACCTTCCTGACCTCCCAGATCCAATCAGGTAAGGTAAAAGTCATCCAGGTGACTTCAGTTTAGATAAACTAATTGCTCTTATTGAACAGATGGACCCTTAAGAATTAGGCTGAAACTGAGAGGCATATTGATGCAGCCATACAGATGGCATTTTTACCTCCGCGACAGACTTTGAGTCACATTAGCATTGAAATGGCTTTCATTTCCAACATGCCTTATGCATCTTAACGTGAACAGGCTCATATAGCATATAGCACACACACAGGATTCATGCTGTTCTATCATTATCCTAATGGAATTTTTAATGCTCTCACCCTATTGCTGCCGCATCTGTTTTTAATAACATTTACAGCAGATTTCCCGAATAAGCACAAGGACATTTCCCTGAAAAAAAGGAAAATGATCTTTGTGGAGTGGAAAAGACTTAAAAGGGATTTTGTTCTTCTACAGTACATGCCCTTGGTGCTGTAACAGTAGACCATGACTAACTTGTAATCTTTTCTGAACTGTAATGGGTACAAAGCATCAATCACACAGCAGACAAACTACACACTTGTGTGCAGACATAGCCTTGAAATTATTTCACAATAAAGTGATATTTTTACATTTCTGCCATTTTGAAGGGCAGAGGGACAAAAAAAAATACATTTCCTTATCAGTCACACTACACAACCCATTTTGTTGTATGAATATTATGAACATACAGTATATCAAAAGAGAAAAGAACAGAGCCTCTGCATAAGCCATACGGTTAAAAGATGGCTGTGTCTCAGATGACCTTGTTATTATGCGACTATGTACACTATGTGTCGACAGAGTTACAGCACGCACGGAGATGAAAAAAGGTATGTATGGACAATGTATGGATCTAACTCTGGGGGATATGGTGAATAAGCTAAAGTCCCCAAAAGTCGGAGTGTTCTTTAAGGGATCTGCTAGTAAAGGCAACATAAGCATTGATGTACATGTGAACGAGGCGGAAGCAAGTTAGCAAGGGAAGGGAATACAAAATTACACTTAAACACAGCCAATGTCAGCTCCAAAAAAAAAGCAAATTTTCTGTTATTGGATGTACCAATGAACATAAGAGTCTCCATAGACTAACAGTATCTGAACTACTGAGGAGACTGTAGTTGAATTTCATGTGCAGAAGAATAATGTTAAAGTGTTATATATTATATATGCAAATCATTTTATGCTGGACTGCTTCGACAGTTCAACGTTGGATGCTTCTAAGTAATTCATAAGTAATAAGTCAATGTCTCTAGCTCTAACTTTCATTGCTTTATTTCAGAAAAAAAAAGTCAGTGATGAACAACTGAACTGATTTCTCAGGAGGAATATTTTATGTGTCATTGTTATGGTAATAGCGCCACGCTATCATCGGGCATTGTTCAAAATGCTCCAACACGTCTAACCACAATACCTGCAACAATTGCTACATCAGCTCCATAATCTGTAAAATAACACTGCTTCACACTCTCCCTTAAGTCTGATTGTATTCACATTTTAATATGATGTTTAAACGTCCTGCAATCCAATGAATAATAATTGCCTAGAAACGTTATTCAAATTCAGAGAGTGCTCAGGAAGTGGTAATATAATACATAGGATAGGTTTGAATTGTAATCTCATGAAGAGGCTTTGCCCTTCAATGTTGTAGCTGCGAGTTTGGAGGCAGCCAAGGGAAAATGTGGCAAACGAGAGACGGGGGAACAAAGTACACTCATAACAAGTTTCCAGTAAACCACTGAAGATCAAGCACGGGCGCCCAAAGGTATCTAAGCAAAGCATACAACCACAACCGTCTCTGCAAAGAAAAAGGGAGTGAGCGGTGCTTGTTTCAGTTCCGTCGAAGATAACAGATGAAACCCAATGGGGACTGTTTCTTTTTACTGTGTGGTTGGTTGTTTACGCTTAAGGGGTCAAAGCGATCCTGGGTGATCTTACAGATATGAATCATACCGAAAATGCTACATAAGGTTTAATTTACAAATAATCTATATAATATAACAGTTAATAGGTGGAAGGCCTCTGGCTTTCCACCTATTAACTGTTTTCATTTTAGTTCTCATGACAAAATGTCAGATATTCATACAGCGGCATTGAATATCTTAGATCATCTTAAATAGATAAAAATAAGTAGACGTTTATATATCTTAGGGTAAGGAGTTGTGTGCTATTCTGAATCAAATTAGAATTGATTTTAAATGCAAATTCAATCTGAGTATTATGAAGTAGTACAATTATAAAAGGCCTGTAAAAAGGCAAGAAATGCAAATAAGGCAATAAATGTATTTTTTAACAGGAAAATAATTCAATTTGACTTTAAATGATGGCATGAGAAGAGTCGTATAGACAGATAAAAATAGATTTGTCTGAAATGTCAACTGCATTTGTACTTAATTTATGTATCACTTAATTTCCTACGCTATCTCACGACCAATTCGTACAAATTCGTACGAGTGATTAAAAAGTGACTAATTCGTACTAATTCATACGACCTCACTCGTACGAATTCGTACGATTTGTCCAAACCCACGTGATGGGGCGGGGTCAGGGGTAGGTCATTCGTACGAATTCATACGAATTTGCCAATTCGTAAAAATATGTACGATTTAGCAAAAACGTACTAATTCGTATGAGTGAGGTCGTACGAATTGTTATGAATCAGCCACCTTGTAAAATTCGTATGAATTCTCGTGAGATCGGGTTGTAATTTTCCACAATTAATTTCCTGTTCAGTTCAAACTTTAACTTTAAAGTTCATATTAAAAGTGCCTGAGTGCTTCTATGAAACACGACAATATTTTTTTGTGGAAAACAATATCAAACACAACTGAAATCAAATAAGGCTATAAACTGCAAATTGCTGTTCCAAGTAAACAAAATGATGAAGATAATTGTCTATAACATAAAAAATATGCAGAGGCGGTGTAAATACCCTGATGAGAAGAACTGCTGACAACAAACGTATTACATTTACAGATCCTACGCATTGAGTTAATGGAATTATGTGGTGAAAAACATCCATCCTTACACACACCTGTAAGCATGCACTCCTGAGTAAAAAAGGGGGCCAAGACAAAAATGGAAAAATTATTAGATGGTTTTCTAATGGTCTTCTGTTTTAACCACAAATTAGGAAATTAGCAAGAATTGCACAAATACCATAGATAATGTAACTTAGAGACAAATTAGAGACAGCTTTTTGAGATGAATAACCAGGCTCCTAAGCAAATGTCCATTTTTTAACTTGGAAACTCATTTTTACGATAATTCCAGTAGCACCTGAAGGCTGCGTCACTCTATTGACTCACTCGATCTGATCTTTTCTGGTTCCAGAAAAGCTAAAAGCAGACTAGTTTTGAGCAAACCTTGGCATTTCTAACTGACTTGACCCTGAAGATCTGAGTTATCTGTTAGGTTTATATTCAATTAGCATATCTGCAGTGTATTGAGGTCATTGGCCATTGAGTGATTTATAAATAAGTAACATTACTTTAAAATCAATTCAAAATGTAACTGGAAGCCAGTGTAAAGACTGAGGATGTCCAGGTTTTCTGGTTCTGCTCAGAATCCTGGCAGCAGCGTTCAGTATGGGCTGTAGCTGTCTAATGGCATATTTGGGAAGTCCAGTGAGGAGTCCATTACAATAGTCCACCCTGCTGGTGATAAAAGCATGAACAAGCTTCTCTAAGTCTTTCTGAACATGAAAAAAACACCACAAACTTTTGAATGGTAGAGTATTAATGTAGTCAAAAGTGCACTTATTTGAAGAATGACCCAAACATATTCAGTTGAACGCAGCAGAAGGGCAAAGGCCCTCTTCAAAATACTTTGACATGAATTAGTGAGCAGGAAATGATGCGATGAGCATACATGCCAGTCAGTGGAGGGCATACCCTGAAAAGCGTGGCATTCTGAGGTTAGACTGTTCCATTTCCACAATAACAGAAACACACACACACACACATATAGTGCTCAGAGGAAGGTACTGTACCTTCAAGTCAAGCTGCGACTGAAGAAACATTGAAAAAATGTCCTTGACAACTTAACTTTGATTTATTGAACTCGGCAGAGGAGCATTTGTGAACATCTCTGTGAACTCAGTACATCTTTAGGCCTGTTTCACACCACACATGTAAGCACATAAGCAGAGCTGCAAAGTAACACACTGCATTAAAATGGCATAATTTTGGTCACACTTTAGATTAGGGTCCAATTCTCACTATTAAAGTAATGTCTATGTGGTGTATGCTACAAACCGTGTACACATGCATAAGTCAACACCATTGCTAACTATTTTCTCCTTAAAACTGCAGTTTCTGACGTCATCAGGTGAACGTGTGATTATCAACGCATGGATCTCTGAGCTGGTGTGAGTGAGTGAAGGTGGGACTAATTTGCATATTCATAGAAATGGGAATACTTAATGAGGCTATTTTAAGACATGAACATTTTTTTTCCAAGTAAAATAAACGTTTAAATAAGTCATTTTGGTGATCAAAGATGAGTTTTAACTAAGGGATAAAATTATTGACTATAGTAAAGTAGTTGTTAAGTAATTATGTGTTTATTGGGTGTAGTACAAGGTTAGTGTTTTTTAATTATCTTACATTATTGCGGCACCTCTATTCCGCTTCGATTGAACTCTGGTTTTCACAAAACCCCGCCTTACGAAAAGGCCAGTTATCACGACATGACGACAACACTACAATTCACTGAAGCCTTACCTTTGATCGAGGCATTTTAGGAAGGTCTAGATCAGAGTTCTCTGATAAAATAAATCCCTTTGTGGGAGACTGAGCTTTGCAACTTTGCAGATCTTATTCATGCACAAACAGATGCCATACGCATAAAGGAAAAGGCAAAACATTAAAAAGCATCAAATGGCCTCTTTAATATTTCTTATTGGCTTTATAATTATGATAAGATTAATGGAAGTGTGCAACTGAGAACTGAATTTGCAGAATTTACATGATTTAATCATCAATTAACATGATTAAATCCAAAATATTAATTGCATATAGAACTCAAACCAAACTGCTAAAAATCATCTAGTTTCAGTCACATTTATTGGATATTTAATGTGAGCTCAGTGCTGAAGCTCTTATAACCCAGCACCTCTCTGCTTACGCAGACTGCTGCACAGTGTGAAAGCTGCGACCTGTTAATATGACCAGCACAATAAATATGCATGCTGTGTGAAACAGGCTTTAGAGTTAAATTTGCTTTACCATCTGTGGATTGAGAGAACTGTGATCTTTGAATCTAGCATATGCATATGCATATGCAGAAATCAAAATGTCTAAATCCCCACAGTTGTTCAGTTGCAGACGATCTGATATTAAGCAGGCTGTTTCAAACCAAACAGATTCCCATTTTATCATTTGAAAATTACTGAAGCAATATCATTTGCCATTTAGCAGCAAGCCCTTGCTAGCCATTCCTTAAAATCAACTCTATCATTAAACGTCTCTCTGCTTAATGTCTTTTGGTCGACACATGATTCAGTCAGAATCTCTCAAAGTTACTTAACTGATTCTTATAGGGACAAGGAGCAAAACTTCTAACATGCTTCACCGGAAGCTCATATTGGAGGCATATTACAAGCAATTTTCTATTCTGTCAGAGTGAGTCAGAGCCCCCATGCTGAGCCCTTTTCTTTTCATCAGCTAGCTTTCCACAATGCTGTGTATTATTTGACCTTGGATTCTGCTTTTTCTTCTGCCTACTTGAAGGGGTTTATGGGTGACGCGTTGAGGCAGGTGGGTGTAATTATGCCAAGACGACTCCCTGGTGAGATCTGCAAAGGTAGCCGGCCATATTTTCCCAAACGTCCAGTGCGTCCTCCGAGTTTGCTTGTTGTGGACCGCATCTGTAAAAGAAAACACTAGTACTAATGAATTGACTACTTGGTATCTACATTCCTGTAGTTATTGTGCTTAGCTTATTCACCGAATCTTTACTTGAACTCACTGAATACTCTTCTTGCACCCTTGTCACCTTGAATAAAGCTGTATTTGAATTCACTTACCTCTGTCTCCTTGTCTATATCCTGACAGAAGGCTTGACCATACACTGCTATGGATCCTACACAGCCTGAAGACGGCGTTTCCTCAAACCCTGCTTCCACACTGGTTTACATCGTCAGCTACACCGCCCGACCAGCGCCCTTTTTAGGCCGGGTGGATGATTGCATCAGGTTCTTGCTGCAATGCTCGCTCGCCCTTGAACAACAGCCTCAATTATATCCAACAGAAAGATCACAAATCTCCTTCATCATCCAGGAGCTATCAGTGCTACAGTGGGCTGAGACGTTGTGGCTTCTAGGGACTGTGGTCACATCCTCATTGCAGAGTTTCATAAATCATTTCAAAGAAGTGTTTGGGCATCCAGTAGGAGATTCATCTGTCATTGAGCAGCTGTTATGGTTGTGTCATGGTAAAAGATCCATTTCTGATTACTCCATTGAATTCCGAACTTTAGCATCAGCAAGTGGGTGGGACGAAAAGGCTCTGAAAAGTTATAATGGCTCACCATTTCTGATGATACTCCAGAACTAGGACAAATGTATGCAGCAGAGTCTCTGAGTGCATCAAAGATCCCGGAACTGGTATTTAGACATTCGGGAACCAGCCCCCATATCTCATCAGGTTCCGCCCTGGATCGAGTGAACGCCCTGACCGATCTTCACTTGAACTCACTGAAAACTCACCTTGCACTTGTCTCTTGTCACTTTAAGTAAAGCTGTGTTTGGATTCACTTACCTCTGTCTCCTTGCCTATATCCTGACAGTAGGAAAAAGTTATTATTATCAGGAAGATTTTTTATTTTTTTTCCTAGAACTGATAACTGATTATACTGTCTGTTCGGTAGACAAACATTTTTATATTAATTCAGCTACAGACAATTCTGAAGCTAATCCAAATATGTTTAATTAATTATAATTCATTGTAATTAATTTTAGCCAACATATTTCTCTTTTGAGCTAATTTTTAATTTTTTTTTATATTAAAGCCTTAAATCCTTATAGGAAATAGGCCTAACAAAATAAATAGTTAAAAAAAACAATAAATAAATGAAACAAAAATACTAGCAAAGGTTGGTATCATTTCCTAATCACCTGCATAGAATTTTAATAACAACTCCCACATGAGAGGAACAGCTGCCAAGAAGTACTGCAAAATTCACAACTCTTTTGCACCCCTGACAGAATCAGACTAAACAGAGCCATATGGGACTGCCAAAGCTGTCGCTCACCTGAGAAATCCTTAAGCATAATAACATCCAGCTGGAAAAAATCCAAAAGTCTCTCTTATGTACACAAATCACGCACACATAAACATATAACATACACAAATTCAAGCAAAATGTTATGTAAAAAAATATACGATCAATAAGTTATGACAACATATGCTCATTTGCATACAAGACTTAACTCATTTTTATTTCAGTTAATTGTAATTTAAGTTGAAATGACTTAAACACCCAAGGTGGTTGTACTTTTTTGTAACAAAATTTACTCAAAAATACAGCTTTTTTATATAGTGCATATCAGGGATGGAAATTAGCACCCGCCACCAGCCAAATGCGGGTGATTTTGAGTTGTGGCGGGTAAATTAACTTCACCTATCAGCCACCGTGGCGGGTGAATAAAAATAGCATACTGTTTCACCCGGACGGTGGACACTTTAAGAGGAGGGACACCTTCAACACCCGCGCGTTTCTTCCGTCGAGGCTTGATAAAGGAAGAAAAGCTCACTTGTGTGGTAAACATAGACGGTAGTAAAGAGCCAGCCGCGTGAACATACCCGCGCGCTATTTCCGCATCTACTCATAAAAGCGACGCGGCGCGCTCGTTAGAGGCGCGCAAGTTCATTGTTGCATAGCAACGACAGACGCCACGGAAGAGCACGCGCTTCTGGAAAGGAGAAAGCGGTGCGAAATGCGCACTCCACGATGATGAGGAAGTATTAGCAAAGAATTCTTTGATTCCTAGCTCTTGCATTAGCAATAGCTTTATTACTAGATATATTTATGGAGATGAGAAATAAAAAGCCGCCTGAAATGCGTCACTGTCGGCATCGGTGAACAGATAATGGGCCAGATCACTGTTCATGCTTAAAAGCACACAGATGGACACAAAAATAAACATGATTTCACACAAAAAGTGCCCAAAATGCACAGATTTTTCATATCTAGTGTGTTTTAACAAGAACTGCTGTAGGCTATATCAGAAAAGAAAATTACCTATTTAAACGTGTTTTCATTTAGTGTGGGTAAAAGTATATGGTGTTTTATAAAAATAAAAAAAACATGGAAGTCTTTTGAAGATGAAAGAGCAGAGAAAGGGAGCAGGAGAGGAAGAGCAAGAGAAATAGAGAAAATGTCAGTATTTCATTGAGACTTGAGATTAAATAAACTGGTTAAGTAGTATTGTAGATCTTGTAGTATTAATTTTCACATGCAGTTACGCATTGTCGGTTAAAAACGAGAAAGTGGCTGGTAAAAACATTGAGTGGCTGGTAGATTTTGAAATCCACCAGCCACAGTGGCCGGTGGACAAAAAAGTTAATTTCCATCCCTGGTGCATATGCACTTTAATTACATTTTTGTCTCAAGGGCTGCATATTGATAAAAAAAAATGCAGTAAATAGTGTTTTGGTTTTATTTTCCCTGATCCCAGTTGCCTGTGTTCTGGATGGTTGGTTACCATGGTTCCTGATTAAATTACTCACATGTTTCTAGTTAATTATGTAGTTCTGTATATAAGCCCCCAGTTTCCTTTGTTCTGTGTTCATCACTCTGTAGTTCAAGAGGTTATACTAATGCTGTATTTATCCCTGTGATCTCCTGTGTGTACTGAGTGTTTCATTTTGAATTTATTCATTAAAGACTCTTTGTTTGTTAAACTCCACACGTAATTGATATATGATTGCAATTTAAAAATAACAATTATTTTTTATGTGAAATATTAACATCTAAAGTTGAATTTTCAGCATCATTACTCCAGTCTTCAGTGTCATATGATCCTTCAGAAATAATTCCATTATCCTGATTTGCTGAAGAAACTTGCAAATTGTAAACATTAAAATATGTAATTTAAATATTACAACATAATTACAACATTAAAAATATTTGGTAACGCTTTACTTGAAGGAGTGTGCACAAGACTAACATGACATGACGTTATGAATATGAAGGAAGTTTTATGCATGTTTGTGGCAACTGTCATTAAGTGTCATTCACTCAGTTATGACATTTTTAATGTGACTTTGTTTGAGATGTCTTTGTTATGACACCTTGACATAAACCAATGCATCGTAACCAGAGTCTTTCTCCTGACAACTTGACATTACTAAGACAACACAACCTGTCATAAACATGACATAGCAGATTCATTATCAAACTTAAGAAACCACCTAGCTTTATTGGTTAACCTTACACTAAACTGTCAGGTGGTTGGTTTTGATATTGGCTGTCATGAAGCCATTATAACTTTTTAATGACAAATTAAATTAGTACCACTAGTTGAGGTCACGAAAAATATTCATGACACAGTTATAATGGCCTCATGCCAATCACCATAGCCATGGCTCAAGCCAATCACATTAATTTTATGTCAAGTTGCCATGACAAAGACACTGACAAGTTATGATATTATGCTTTATGTCAAGGTGTCATAACAAAGACATCTTAAACAATGTCATATTTGCATTCAAAATGTCATTACTGAGCGAAAGACACTTAATGACAGTTGCAGTGGTCGAAAGTAACTAATTACAAATACTTTCGTTACAGTACTTGAGTAGATTTTTTCATTTTTTCTACTTTCTTGAGTATAATTAAATTGTGGTACTTTTACTCCTACTTGAGTAAAATAAAAATAAAGTATTCAACTTCGCTACATTTATATTTCGTAAAAAGTACAAAATACTTTGACAAAGGTGCCGAATGCCGACGGAGCAACAGCTGAGATTTGACTGACACATTTCATAACCACTGCGGTGGAGCCCTGCGCTTCAGCCAATAACAGACATATCTGAAGCATTTCAGCCTATAACAGACAGGTCTGACTCGGGTGCAAAACCAATCAAAACCTCCAGTTTGGCTGGGGGGCGGGGCGTTCAAACCGCACTTTGACGTTTCAATCACTGGCGCTCGTGTTTGAATCTAGCGCTAACGTTTCAATATGTCAGTGAATGTAAGTGAAATGGGTCACAGCATTGATAATACCAGAGCCCTGAGCAGTTGAAGTAAATAAAAAAGCTCGGCTCATAACATGGACGCGGTTTGCAATGGACAGAGCAAGAATGTAAGTGTCAAATACATGCACACAGTTCAATTAAAACATCCATAAACACTACTTTATATTCAATACATATGCCATGTCATGGTTATGAAGGTATCATGTCAGTCTTATGCACAGCCCTTCAAGTAAATTGTTACCAAATATTGAAATTCATATTTGTACATTGGAATGAGACATTTCATTAGAAAATATCAGATATCTGCTATTATTTCAGTAGCGTGTAAAAAAAAAATAGCTTTCGGTGTTCATTCTTGCACAAAGTCAAAAAATGAATAAGTTGTCACCAACTAACTTCGACAACAAATGAACGTCAATAAAAAGGTGTTCTGAAATGTGTCTCTTCCATCTCTGAAGCATGTGACAAAAGATAGGCTATGCCATTTAGCACAAACAAGCCGCGGTTATCCGTGTTGTTGCTCAGGAGGAGGTAAATATGGTGTGTGATCAGAATCTAAATGACTTCGCTCTCAGCTGCCCCCATTGAACAAGCTCCTCGGTCACTGATCCTGCTTAAAACTGCCAAGGAGGAATTATTAGAAGTTGGATACAGAGGCTCCCCGTCGGTTTGCGCTGGCAGGTCATGAGGATGGGAGAGGAGCCAATAACCTTTCACTGACAAAGTGCCTGTGTCAGTTAGGAAAACACAACCACTCTTTAATTTAGCCGCCCTCCGTTTTTGTGAGAGAAACAGCTAATCAGTTAAGAAGCAGTGAATATCTGTCAAGAGACTTCAAGATTTGTTTATCATTGAAAAAGCTTCGAAGTGGGTGGCTGTAAACTACGTTTTAAATGTACCCCATCCATCATGTTGGTCCTTGACCTGGTTCCTTTCTGTGCAGGCTGTAGGTTGTAATCTATGTTCCTGTTGAAGAGAACAGCAGGAATGTGATGAATCGGCCACACCGATGAAGCTTTGTGCTGGAATTGTTCCCAGCGAGCAACGACGTATTGCCGACTTGGAAAATTGTTCAGTAATGCGGAATTTGGCTTGTAATTAAATTTCGACTGTCACTTCCAAATACCGGAAGGATGGGTACATTTGCACATTATTTTGAGATTCAGCGCAGTGCCACTATGAGCTTCACACACAGCAAACCACAATGTTTGATTTGTGAACAAATTACTTGTATGAACTGGTTATTTTCCAGAATTACCTTTTACGGAGTGTCTATGAAGACTAAGTGCAAATAGCCCCTTGTTGGCAGAGGCTATTTACACTACCTCCAATCCACTAACATAAAGGGCCAGACAAAATTAGAGAAAACTCTGAATTGGCAAATGTTGCAGTAGTGTAGGTAAGGCGTGTGTCCAAGCCCGAAGTGGGTAATCGGGGGAATTGATTTGTGCACCCTGCCATCACAAAGACCGTTATGGTGCGTTCACACCAGATTGAATAGAATGTCTGGCGTGAGTGATTTCAGTGTCAAGTCAATGCAAAGATGCGTTACACGTGTAAAAAAAAATCCTGCGGCACGAATGAAGCGTAGAGCGGGTCAAGTTTGCGCGAATGGCGCGAATGTAGCGTCTGACGCGTTACACGAGAATTATTTTATTAGTGCTTTTTGTGCATTCACACGTTTGAAGCAAATTCGCATCTGCTACTCGAGTTGAAAAATCTGATCTTTGGCGTCAATTTGCACCATGTTAACCAATCAGAGGCCTAGCTGCTTGCTGGTGTCACGTGGTGAAGTATCTGGATGCTTCAATAAATTATTTTGTAATATGACTAAATGCCTGGTGTTGTTCTAATGCACAACAAAGCAAATAAACATAAAAATACTTAGCTATGTCTGAATTAATTACCCAACTAAGTTTGGAGTGAGTAAGATTTGTAATCATGTTTTATAATAAAGTCTCTTGTACTCACCGAGACTGCATTTATTTGATCAAAAATACAGTAAAAACAGAAATATTATTAAATATTAGTACAAAAAAACTATTTTGTGCATTTTGAAATGTAATTTATTCCTGTGATGGCAAAGCTCAATTAAAAACAGTCGTGTGCTTAATATTTTTGTGAAAAACGTGATACAGTTTTCCAGGATTCTAGGAGTTTAATAGAAAGTTCAAGAATACGTTTTACAAAGAACAGCATTTATTTGAAATAGAAACCTTCTGTAATTTCTGCTCATCTTATTTTAACAAACAAGCTCCATGTAACTTCCTATTTTGGTGCTGCAATGACGTGGGCCACTGTCTTTGTGATGGGCCACCTGAAATACAGTATTTACACAATTATCCTCAATCATCGTAATGGCTTTGCAGCGGACAGAAATGACCGAGTGAGTCGGTCTCGGAGAGGAGACTCAGACCACTTTTTGTAATGAAAAGACTTGGCTGTCTTTCAGCCCGAGAGAAGCGAGAGGTTGATGGGAGGGTAAGCGTTCGGCAGGATGAGTGGCACCGGAGTTAAGGTATGGCTGGGGTTCCCGATTGCACCACAAGAGCTCCGCGACTCATTAGCCAAGAGAGTGATGAAGAGAGGGAACATGCTCTGAATCTTAGTGGAGTCCGGGACGAGCGTGACTGCAGGACCGGAGCAAAAGCCCCTTGTTCTGAGGAGAGTTATGGTGGCTCTGGTGTCAGTAAGCCTGTTCTGATGTGATTGACTGCTCCACTGGGTGCAAATACTTTCTCATAGCTGACTGAGGATGTGATGTGCCCTGTTGGACTGTGTCA
The DNA here is from genome assembly GCA_038021265.1 of Cyprinella venusta. Taxonomy (NCBI): domain Eukaryota; kingdom Metazoa; phylum Chordata; class Actinopteri; order Cypriniformes; family Leuciscidae; genus Cyprinella; species Cyprinella venusta. The sequence continues at coordinate 14,481,040 of CM075881.1, read as the reverse complement.
GTATGAGGGCAGACAGGTATGGCTGACGATATTCTAAAACACTCGCAGTAGTGGGAATTATTATTGCATGCTGGCAGCTCTCATAAACTCACAGCACTCTCTTCTGTCTGTGCTCACCCAACACAGTCAGAGACAAGACAAGCAAAGATATTTGGCATTAAATCTGGTGCATTTTCTGGCCAAGAACCATCTATTCTAATACAGTATGAGGGGGCGTGTGAGTGACATATAAAACAACCAAAACACAGTTTGCTCATTTTTATGTGGCACTCAGGGGCAAATATTAAATTAATGATACTACAAAAATAGACTGGCATATATTGCAGTGGTTGTCCAGCTAACATTCAACAACAAACACAGTGAGCTGCAATGTCTGAACAAATGACTCTTATAAAATTATGCTCACCAAGGCAGCATTTATTTGAACATACAGCAAAAAAAAAGTAATAAAGTAAAATAAAATAAATACAAAAATATTTTGAAGTATAATTTGTGATATAATGTCATGGCAAAGGTGAATTTTCAGCATCATTACTTCAGTCTTAAGTGTCACATGATCCTTCAGAAGTCATTCTAATTATGCTGATTTGCGCAAGAAACATTTCTTATTGACAGTTGTGGTTCTTAACATTTTTGTGGAAAGCGTGTTACATTTTTTCAGGATTATTTGATGAATACAAACAAATCAAAAGAACTTAATTTATTTGAAATAATGTTTTGTAATTTTATAGATGTATTTGTAACCTTTGCTACATCCTTGCTGAATCAAATTATGCTATTTATTTAATTATCAAAATAATAATTATTTTTTTAAATCGCACTGAACCCACATTTTTGAATGGTAAAATACAAATTCAAAAGAATAGCGATAACAAACATTTTACAACAAATGTATTCTTAATACAATACAAAGTTGTTTAAGTGATTATTTGAGGTGTCATGCAAACTAAAATGAAAAGAGGCAGGAAATCATTGGACCAAAAAAAGTATTTGTTCACGATGTTGACAAAAGCTAATCATCCTAAATAACTGTCAACATTGATCCCTATCTGTCTGATACTGTATTGCTATCATCACAGAGGGTGTTTTGACATGCAGAGCAAAGATCATCTCTGCTGAAATTTTTGCTAATCTTTTTTTGATACAAATCACCCAGAAATAAACATTTCATAGTGGGGAGACTACACTGCTCAGAAATCAGAAGTGATTCATTGTAATGTGTGGGTTTTATGTTCTCATTTATCCTTGTCAACAGAAATGTTTGCACTGATCCATCAGCGTGAGTTATTTCACTTGGTGCATCCATCTCCTGACCCCATACTCACACACTGACAAACAGAACAAATATGAGATGAATGAGAAGGGTGAGCATTAAGTCAGCTTCAATACAATAATGTAAAGTATCTTTGCACTTTAAATTTAGAAAATCAGGGTTTTTTTCTTATGATCTATTAAAGAAAAAGTTCTCAATACAATCATTCACAGTTCTTTATTTCTTCTAGAATGCAAAGTAAGTGGTTCATGTGAACTATAAATTTACTAACAGCTTGCAGTAGAGCAAATTGTCTTTTAGTGTTAAAAAAAGTGTTATGTTTTAAGGCTGATCTTATTGCATTTGCATTTGTAGGACTTTGTTTCCATTTCAGACGCAAAATTTATGGGAGGACAGTATTTGAATGAATCATGCAAGGTGATTTACTGAGGTTTGCTCTAGTCAATTTATTGGAATTTGCTCTTATTTAATGCATGTCTTAAACCAGATGCTAATTTGTGCTGCTCTTGGTCTATTGTCTTGGTCATCATGGAAATGATCCGGCTGTGTCTGTGTTTTTTAATCTGAGCATCTTTAGTAACTCACACGCAGAACTTTCCACTCCCATTGGTACTTTTTTGGAGTTGCACTCTCACGCTAATGTGCCCTGTTTAGTGAATCACTTGGTTTGCATAAACGGTTTGCATTGTGAAAGAACCAAAATTCAATATATAAACTCATTGACTACATGAGCACAATTAATGTAATTGCTGTGATTATTTAATCAGTAAGGACTTAATCACAGTAAGAGACCAACATTAGTAAACCTCACTCCCATTTACATGCAATATTCATTACTCCGTATTCACTAAGAATTGTGGTTATTTTTTACTGCCATAATTCACACACCCAAAGCACAGCACAAATGATAAAGTCACATACAGTAGGTGAGTACTGGCTACTGTTTGAATCCACATTTCTGTGGACAATTTGGATTTTCTCTGTGACACGTCTAAAATGTCTTCATTAACCATTAATGTACTGCATTATATTCATGCAGTGCAAAGTTGTCAACATGAACTCAGTTTCTTTCTAAAAAAATGTGACGCCTCTTTTATCACCATGTTTATTTATTGCGATTAAAATCGACATACACCACATATATTACTACTATTATGGTTGCTCTGATTATGAGCACATCCATTTGATCAAAGTATTGTATTTTCATGATTGAATTATTAGGGTGCATGTCAGCAAAGTCATTACGCATACAGCAAAACATAGACCTGCTGTCTCAATGATGTCATCCCCAGTATTCATTCAAATGACTGCATTTAAAATAACTTCAAATTAATTGACTTCAGTGGTTTAAGCCAAGCATGAAATAAAATAATGGATTTGGCAGCATTAATCTGAAAACACTAAGTTTTCACTTTTTAAATGGTGCTTATCACAGACTTTATGAGACTGCTATTATTAGCTACAGAGCATCATATAATTCCTCTCTTAGAACATAGAATGGGGATTTTACCTCCTTTATACGAATAACAGAAATGTAGGTGTATAAATAACTAAACAGCTATTTCAGCATGCTCTGCAAGTAGCCCAAAATTGCTTTTGCATCTGAGGTTTTTAAGATAAAAAGCTGCTATAATTGGCTTTTGGTTTAGAATAATGCTATCTCAAAACATGTGTTCCCAAAGGCTAAATTAGCCATTAAAGTTCATTTGGGATCTCATTTTCACTTGACACAGTGAGCACTTAACACAAGGCTAGATACATTTTTCAAAATGTGATTTGAGATGCAAGTACCAAAAATCACTTAGGCTACCTCTATTATTAGTGTTATATTAGAATTACGCTATTTAGCAGTGAATCACTCCTGACACATAATGGCTGGATAAATAAATAAATAAATAAATAATCTAAAACATTCCAGCTACATCAGCTCTTGAAGCCTAATGTTGAGGTGAACATCTGAATAACTTCCCCGCAGGGAAGTCAATATAAAATGGTGGCTCATTTAAAATACAGAAAAGGCAGCTCCATGCCAACCAGGTGCTGTGCTGTCAGCATGAACAACAACAGCCATTTATTAAAGGGCTTTTGGTAGCTTGCTCCTGTCTCCTAACCACAGAGATCCTTGTATTATGTCAAAGACGGGTTTTGTCGCCTGAGTCAGAAAGGAAAAAAGAAAGGGTGTGAAAAAAGACATCTAAATGCAAATCTGGATATTCCATATGGCTTTGATAAGAGGAAGAGCAACAGACTGTCTATCACAACAGGACACCTTCATGAGGTCAAATTGCAACAGTGCAAAAGTAGGCAAATGTAGTTAAGTTGCCACAACAGTTTAGTGTTCCAATCTTATTTTTCTTTCTAAATAAGAGCAAAAAAAAATCACAACAATGTGGTTATTTTATGAGCCCGATGTCGTGAAAGTTCGTATCTATAGCACGAATGTCATTTCTCGTGGCATTTATACGCCAAAAACAGTTTTTGCTTGTATGTGTTTTTCGCGTGCATATGATACGCACTTTTTGGCGTATAATACGCACAAACTCCCTACCCCCTCCCCTCTAAACCTACCCCAGGGTTTTTTTAATGCGTAGCGCAAAAACCATTTTTGGCATATAAATGCCACGAGAAATGACATTCGTGGTATAGATACGCATTTTCATGAGACTGTGTTGATTTTATACACATACACACACATTAAACAACATACAGACTCAGACTTAGTCTCAGAAAACATTATTTGGAATCCTGGTTTCACTTTATTTTGATGGTACCTTTAACTCATTAAGTTGACTATAATAAGTTGCACCTACTGTACATCTCTACTAACTCTCACTAGAGTGTCAGTAGAGTATTCGTAGACTGGTAGGGTTGGGGATAGAATAAGTTGACATGTAGTTGCACAGTTACTTATAGTCTTTAGAATGTCTGTTGGAGGAGCATCACAATAAAGAGTTGATAGATATTAAGCAGACAGTCTACTAATACTCCAATTGGAGTAACTTGACGGCTTGGGTTGGGAAACGCCAGCCCGTTCTCATCCTTTAGCGTCACATAGAACGCTACATGACAAAATGGCGCTATACTACGCACATGGCACCCTTTATCGTTAATATAACACGCGAACCCAAGGCGTCTTAAATCCTTTAGCGTAATATGAGACTACCCTACCCTACCCCACACCTAAACCTATACCCATCACAGCGCGTGTTATATTAACGATAATGGGTGCCATGTGCGTAGTATAGCACCGTTTTGTCATATAGCCTTCTATATGATGCTAAAGGATGAGAATGCGTTGGAAACGCTTATCCACTCCCCTCAAACCGTTAGTCTACAATGAGCAAGAGATGGAGAGGAGGAGCGCTAGAGTAAAACCCTGCCTTCAGTTCAATATTCCGTTTCACTTGGAAATACGTCACAGCACTGGAGAAAATTCGTTTGCAACTTCCGGGTCACGGGGACTTTAAAGGATAAAACAACAGCCCTGCTATAAATTTGACATGCCACATAAATTTGACAGCGCTGTTTTTGACACACTTAATGCTTCGTATCTTTTCCGGAAACATTCAGGGGAAAGCCTCGATGCTTCATGAGCCTTCATTTGCCCATCCCGAAATCCAAAAAAAAAAAAAAAAAAAAAAAAAAAAAAACCAGTAGGTATACATGATGCACATAAAACAACAATCTGGCACAGGACTGCAAACAAGGAGAATAAATAGAGAGAGCAAACAAAGCAGGTAATAAGGAAGCACAGGTGGGGAAAATGAACCAATCATCAGATAACAAAAAGGGAGGGGTTAGTAAATAGAGAGGAAAGCACATCAATCAATCAACATTTATTTATAGAGCCCTTTACAACACTCAAAGTGAACCAAAGTGCTTTCCAGAAAGAAAAAAATTAAATAATAATAAAATAAAATAAATAGAAAATATATAATGACAAAAATATAATGCAAAATTTATATCAACAGGTAGCTTGTTCCAAAGGCTTGACCCAGCTATAGAAAAAGCACTGTCACCCCAGAGTGACCCACATGGCACATAGAAAGACACATGACAATTCAACGCTAACTCATGACTATTTCATACAAATTCGCATGGGGGAATTTGTACGATTTGTCTAAATTTGTCAACTGTGATTTAGCAAAAATCGTAAGAATTCATAAAAGTGACAAGGTCATATGAATTTGTACGAATTAGCCACCTCGTAAAACACAAATACGAGCTGCCGTGAGATCGGATTGGACAAGCCATGTGCTCACGCCAAATATGACCAAACAGGTATTTAATTTTAACATTTGAAACACAACAATTGTAATTATCACAAAAAAAAATGATTGAAAAGTGTTTGGTGCCACTTGGTGTTTTGGTTATTCAGGAAAGACATAGGTATAATGTATAGTGTACCAGTCAGGTGGTGTTAGCTGTTCGAATGGGAATTGAGCAACTCAAGAACCTTAACAGTTGGCTGCATACTTGTCATTCTACAGGAAAAACTTTTTCAATATATCCGCTTTATGTCATTTGCTGGCTACTCTCCGCATCCCCATGTCATTGCCCCCCAGCTTTTCAACTTCATGAATTATTCAAAATCATAGAAGTAAACATAGCGATAAAACAAGGGGAAAGACCCTGGCTAGTGGCAGATGCATGGCAGGATCAGGATGGAGGCTGGAGGCTCTGTGTTATTTTAACATGCAGACATAAATATGCACTCATGAATATTAAAGCACATGTATACATCCCCCAGAGACAGGAAGTCCTATCATCTTATTTTAGCGCCACATTTTTCAACTCCAGTTTATACTGTATAGTTGTTTGTTTTGCCCCATAGCAATGATTTATAAATTATTGTGGCACTAGATCTTCATTGAAAAAATTAAATGTTGGTGTGGATACAAAGAATGCAGACACAGGCTAACTCTTTTCCTCTTTTAGGCTACCTCATTTCCATATAGATGTACAGAGCTCAGTACCATTTCTTTGAAATATGAGGAAAGTGGAACTTTTCTCTATAACAGAAAAACAGGTCACGAGAAGTGTTTAAGATTTACATTTCACTAAATTTTTTATATACGTATAAAGTCCCCCCAAAAGTCCTTGTGTTGTGCAAGACAAGCCTCAATAGATTGTGATAGAAAATGATGACCCACTTCACCCCAGTGAAAGTTACTGTATAATTTGCTCTGATTCAAATGGGTTCCACTTTATTTCGATAGTCCACTTTAGACATTCTAACTATAAGTAACTTTGCAACTACATGTCAACTAACACTCGTTAGAGTATTAGTAGACTGTAGTAGACTGTTAGGTTAGGGTTAGGTGTTGGGTTAGTAGAATAAGTTGACTTGTAGTTGCCAGTTGACAGTTAGTTGAGTTAGTTAATTTTATTTTTTTTCCTTGTTTTTTTTATTTTATTTTACTTTTTACTCAGTGGCGGGTATGATTTCAAATGTAGCGAAGTACAATACTTCAAACAAAACGTACGTAAGTAAAAGTACAGTATAAGTAATTTTTTTAAACTATTTAAAGTAAAAGCACACACACACACACAAACAACCCAATTACGTAACTCGAGAAAATGTAATTCCTTACTTTTTTTTCTTTAATAAATCTTTATTAAATCTTAAAAATCGTTACTTTCCACCTCTGTAAGCCCTGTATAATTCACACAGTCAGAAGCTCACTCTGAAAAGCAATTTCCTGACTGGAGCAGTCTTACAATTTTTTTCTCCTAATTGACCCACTTAAAGCTGGCAAATGATTTTCATTGGGATATTTCCACTTCAAGAGTTCTATAATTAGCATTCCTTATAGGCCTAATAAAATTTTTTAAGTGCTAATTGCACTCCTGTTTCCTGGCTCTAGCAGTTAGTCACAGACTATGAACTCTAGATGTGAAAACACCCTCTGGTGTGAGCACATTTCAGAAGAAATTCACACTTCATACATGTCTCTTTGTCAATTAAAAAAAAAAATCCACTGGTCGTCAATTGAGAAAGTGTGTATTGTCAACGGTTTTGATTCAACATCTCTTGCTGTTCTCAATTTATAAGCTATAAATAAAATCTGAACAGAATTGAAATCCATGCTAGTTTTAAATTAAATTAACTTAAACCTAATCAATGATCTGTTTCCGCCATGACTTTCAGAAAACAGCCTAATGATTGTACTATTGTTCTTTATAATTGTATCATGTTCAGTTGAGTTGCGCAAACTGGGGCATCTCTTTTTGATTTCCGAGTGGCTTTTTAAATAAATATTCCATTGTTCCTCACAACAAACAGGTGCTTTTTAATGGCATAGCTTTAATTTTTGGCTCAGTATTTGGGGCTGTCTGAAAATCCATTCCTTATCCTTCTAAAGGATCCATTACTTTTACAAATCAAGGGATTTGTTATAACTTAATCAAGGAAATAAAAAGGCCAGAGTGTGCTAATCTGCAATGCAAGTTTCCAGATAAAACACACATCTAGCGCACAGTTCTTAGACATGTTTTGAAGGAACTCTTCATTATGATATGCATAAACAACTCAAAAGCTTGAGAGAGGCTGAGTGAATACTTCAATTCTGAAAGCACTTTATATTACTTAAAGCTGCAGTGTAATTTCTGAGCCACCATGGAATGTGGTCTTGGTGTCAGCACACTCTTTAAACCTCTCCTTATCCCTGGCTGGGATAGGAGAAGGAATTTTAACTATTGATTTCGAATTAAATTAAGAATGCCTTTTAAATTCCAGTTCAATTCCTTACTTTGAATTGAGCAAACACAGCAGAGAATTGCAATTATGATTTTAATGTATATGGAAGAATTAAAATGAATTGAAAATCAAAGAATTAACATAATGGAAGATTGTGACGATGGATGGATGGATGGATGTGTATTTTTATTTAATTTCCAGTCAGACCGGTAGATATCACATTGTAAATGCTATCATATTGCATAACATATGGGACAGGTGAAGTGGATTGCACTGTTTTGAATACTGCTTATTGTGTTGTATACATTTGTGCTCTATTGTGTAACTACAGTGCTGGCTGTCATGAACAGGGGTTGAGTGATTAGTTTCTCCACCAAAAGCATTACTGTGGCCATCCAAATCGAGTGCTTGATCCTAGGGCTTTCATCATATGTAAAATGCTTTGAAATGCTTCTAATTCAGTCAGTATCAGTGCAACATTGCCCTCTCTACTTGGCACATGTTATAAAGCAATATAGACGCAGCTGCAAAAAAAAAAAAAAAAAAAGCAGACAGGTATGTTACTTAAAACAAACAACATACAAATATTTCATTCCTGAACATAGCCTCATAAATACAGTCACTGTGGCAGCATAAAGCAGCAGGGCTAAATTTGCTTTAGTGCTCACTATACTTGCAAGGGCATGTGATTGATTGCATTAACTGGCATTAATCTTCTGAAAAGAAATCTATTCCCCTAGAAAGGTATAAAAGATGAACCTAGATTCTTGTCAAGGCTTGTGGCGGATATATTTTGTATTATTTTGTGTAATAATTCAAAATGTGTTCTACTCAAGCACAACACTCCAGTGACACACAAATTGTCTGGACTCAACACAGTCAAATTCATGGCCAACACCAATAAACTAAAATCATGTTCAGATGACAATATTAAAAATCCATCCATCCATCCATCCATCCACCCACCCATTACCAATTTAAGATTAACTGAAAGTGAGTGATGATGGAAAAGGTAATATAAATTTAGAATTAAGGCAAATGCACAATTAAAAATCCAATATCTGACAATACATCCAGTATACTATTCAAAGTTTGGGGCAGTTTTTTCAATGTTTTTGAAAGAAGGCTGAATTTATTGATCAAAAATACAGTAAAAAAAAAAAAAAAAACAATATTGCAAAATGTCAATATAAAATCATGGCAATATCACACTAATATCAGTAATATTTTCTATTTGAATAAAGGTTTAATTATATTTATTCCCGTGATACCAAAGCTGAATTTTCAGCATCATTACTCCAGTCTTCAGTGTCACATGATTTTTCAGAAATCATTCTAACATGCTGATTTGGTGCATTAGAAACATTTTTGTTGTTGTTGTTGTTGTTGTTGAAAACAGTGCTTGATATTTTTGTGGAAACCTTGATGTATTTTTTCAGGATTTTTGATGAATAGAATAAAAAACAGCCTTTATTTGAAATAGAAAACTTTTGCAACATTGCAAATGTCTACTGTCACTTTTGATTAATTGAATGCATCCTTGCTGAAGAAAAATGTATAATTTCTTTAAAAAAAAAAGCATACTTTTGAATGGGAGTGCATATAAAACCAGCTTTTATACAGTATCAATATTGGGCATCCACATCACGTCAACTAAAAGGGAAAACAAGCTGCTTTCTAAAAACTCCAGAAAAGTTCTGTCCTTGACAACATGGACGTGGTTTCACACTGTGCTTAATACCCCAAAATAAAGCAACATCCTGACACATCTTATCAGGATATCTTCTAGCCTGACCGCAACTGGGAGCTCAGTCTTGGCTCTCCTGGAGAGCACAATAAATGACACAGTAAATGAGTTTGGATGACATTGACTGACAGTGTCATCTCCTGAGAAGTGCCCTGTGGTTTCTCCATGACAGACCTGTAAATACATTCCATACCTTCTCCTCCTTTCTGTCAAATAGGGGAGATACCTGCTATGGATAAGTCATTAATGACCCAACTGCCCGCCCCCAGCTCCCCCTTCAATTGTCACTTTGAATCCAATTTCGCCAATATTCACTGGAAACTAAACAAACCCAGCTGGATCCCCTGTCCATCAAAAGGAGCTGCTGGTTGTTGGCTCTGTAACATAAAAACAATAGAAAAGATTCTATTTACATAAATTCCATTTAATCATCTGAGGGCGCACATATGCATTTACATATATGATCATTTACACACACATATATATATATATATATATATATATATATATATGAAGAGTTCAGATGCAAAAGTATATGTATATTTAAGTTCAGTAATTTCACTTAAATGACAATTAATAGGTAATCTTCATTGCCGTTTAAGTGAAATTACTGAACTTAAATATACAAGCTTGATAAAAATTATCATTTTAGAAGAAAATTTCAAATGGCACTTAGAGGTTTTTGCATCTGAACTCTTCATATATATATATATATATATATATATATATATATATATACATATATATATATATATATATATATATATATATATATATATATATATAAATGATTCAGTTCTCTGAACTTTCTCTGCTCTGCTGTTTATTTTAGAAATGCATGTGAAAGATGAATGTAAAGCTGTCACATGATCAGCAAATTAGAATTTAGTGCGATGCTTATTTATCACGGAATCTGTCGACGGCATGATTTACATTAACGACAATGTTCAAAAACAACATGCAAAAATAACCCATAATATTACAAGATTGCTATTTTGACATCAATTACAATCTGTATGTAGGCCTATCCGTAGTGTGGGAGGATTTGGAAAACAAAACAAGACACAAAAAATCTCTGCATGACAGGGAAAAGCAATAAAACTCTTGTCTCTACTGAGAAACATGAATTATTTACACCACCCCTTGTTTGGTCTTTCTGTCAGAAAAATACAATAACAGATAAGGAATACTGTTCACTTGAGGGACACAAGAGGTAGAGATCATGTACTTTAACTTTTGAAAAACATTTTATGTTTGTGCTATAGAAAATTCCAACCCAAACTCACGACCAAATCGTAAGAATTCGACGAAGGATTAAAAAGTGCCTAATTCGTAACAATTACGACCTCACTCGTACGAATTAGTACTATTTTGCTAAATCGTACATATTTTACGAATTGGCCAACTTGTATGAATCCGTACGAATGACCTACCCCTTACCCCGCCCCTAAACCTACCCATCACGTGGGTTTAGTCAAATCGTATGAATTCGTACAGTGAGGTCATACGAATTAGTAAAAATTAGCCACTTTTTAATCATTCGTCAAATTCGTACAAATTGGTCGTGAGATAGCGTAGAAAATTCCATACGATATGTCTTTAGTGATACATTGTGCTACTGTGGTACTGTTTTATTTATTTATTTATTTTACTTATACTACTTTCTTACACAATACCATTCACAAATTTGGGTAACAGTTTTCTTTTTAAACATTAAACAAAAATTTAATTACATTTTTTTTGAAATTCAATTTAATTTCCTGTGATGGCAAGATATCATTCTAATATGCTGATTTGGTGCACGAGAAACATTTCCTATTACTAGCTATGTTGCAAACAGTTCTTATTATTTTTGTGAAAACCATACATTTTTTTTTCTAGGATTCTTTGATGAATAGAAAGTGAATAGCATATATTTGCAAAAGAAATATTTTGTAGCATTATAAATGTCTTTACTGTAACTTTTGATCAATTTAACTGATTATTTCTGAATTAAAAAATATCTTACTGACCTCAAACTTTTGAATAATACTGTATTTTTATTGTCATTTAAAAATGTATCATGTACAGTATATCAAATATATCATGGGTGACATGTCCGGTGAGTATGCTGGCCATGCAAGAACTGGAATGTTTTCAGCTTCCAGGAACATGGGGAGGTCATGGATGAATGGCACAACAATGGGCCTCAGGAACTCGTCACGGTATCTCTGTGCATTCAAAGTGCCATCAATAAAATGCACCTGGGTTCGTTGTCCATAACATACGCCAGCCCATACCATAACCCCACCACCACCATGGGCCACTCGATCCACAACGTTGACATCAGCAAACCGCTCACCCACACGACGCCATACAAACTTTCTACCATCGGGCCCCGTACAGTGAAAACTGGAATTCATCCGTGAAGAGAACATCTCTCCAAAGTGCCAGACGCCATCAAATGGGAGCATTTGCCCAATCAAGTCGGTTACGATGAAGAACTGCAGTCAGAGACCCCGATGAGGACGACGAGCATGCAGATGAGCTTCCCTGAGACGGTTTCTGACAGTTTGTGCAAAAATTCTTTAGTTATTCAAACCGATTGTTGCACCAGCTGTCCGGGTGACGGGACGATCTTGTAGGTGAAGATGCTGGATGTGGAGGACCTGGGCTGGTGTGGTTTCAAGTGGTCTGCGGTTGTACTGCCAAATTCTCTGAAACGCCTTTGGAGACAGCTTATGGTAGAGAAATGAACATACAATTCGCGGGCAACAGCTCTGGTGGACATTCCTGCAGTCAGCATGAATGAATGTGTTTGGGATGCTCTGGATCGGTGTATACGACAGCATGTTCCAGGTCCTGCCAGTATCCAGCAGCTTCGCACAGCCATTGAAGAGGCCACTTTCCACAGGCCACAATCAACAACCTTTTTTTTTTTCTTGTTAGAAATTCTAACAAGAACATTAAAGGACTAACAAGTAACCCTTCAAACAAGTTGTATCAAAGGTGCAGACGCTGAATCTTTGAGATAAGGACCTCAGGAAAAAATAATAAGGAAGGCTTTGTAACTTCAAACACAGCAAAACCTATACAATCTGAAGAGGTGGTACACTTGCATAGTAAAGCCATTAAGTGCCACCCGAAAAAAGGCCACAACAGCAAAAAATGATTTATATCGCACACTTTTGGAGTGGATATGTCTGAATAACTAAAGAATGAATGGTTGAGAGGTTAAAAAGCCACTTACTTTTCACCGTTTTCAACTTTAGCGAGGAGGCTGAAGCACAGAGGCCGTTGTTTTTGGTCAGATGCACACAGATGCGTTAGACAGTGAAAACAAATGAAGAGAAAAAACATGAGAGAGGAGAGAACGGTTGAAATTGCATCTCCAAATGATAAGCTCTGTCGATTTGCACTTAAAAACGGCTTCATGACGGATAAAAGCAAATGAAAAAAAGCACACAAGAAAAAAGAAAGTGGCCTGGTTCACACTGGTTTTGAAAAACAAACTCAAACAATCTGTATAGCTGTAACAGTACAGCATGTGCACTTTTGCTGAAGGGCTAGTTGTAGCTCTAGTTTGATCATATCTGCAGGAGAGCAGAACACCATGAGGTCTTTAAGGTGGAATTCTGAAGGGGTTTGACAGCACTGTGCCACCGTGTAACCCTGAATCTTATTATAACACGGTTCAGCCTTGCAAGGACATGGCGTTGTCAGTCTACAGGAAGCACTTGACAGTATCATGGTGTGTGCTTATGGCAGTCGCTCGTGTAAACAGGCTTGAGATAGACAGCACACAATAATATTTCCCTTCTAGTGTGTACAGATGACACAAAGTAAAGCAAGAAGATTCATTAGAGTTCATTATAATAACATGATATTGTACACCTTTGTTTGATCACACAAAGCGGAAGTATTTGTAGGAAGCTGTTTGTTTGGTTCCAGACTCATTTTTTCAGCCTTCATTAAAATGGGAAACTGTTAGGCATGAAATTACTGCCTGAATTATTGTCATTTGTGTAAATATTTGTGCAATATTAATATTCAAAACAGGATGCGGGAGATAAGTTATTATGATTACTGTGTTTTCAATTTTAATTGATTTTTCTCTGCGTGAATGAGCATCACTAGTGCCAGCTTTTATTTTTAGACCTCTGTCCCCCACACACTGTCTCAGAGTTCTCCCAATCATGTGAGAACAGAGATTATTTACATTTCTACTAATTGCACAAGGCTATTTGTCAAACAGTGAAGGCCTAAACCAGTCACTCTATACATGGGAATGTTTATCGTGTTACCAGTGAAACAGTGTTTTCATTTAGTACAAGCACATTGTCCCAATGTATGAGCAAACACTGCCATCTTGTGGGTAATGGGATCAGACTCTATCTATCTATCTATCTATCTATCTATCTATCTATCTATCTATCTATCTATCTATCTATCTATCTATCTATCTATCTATCTATCTATCTATCTATCTATCTATCTATCCATCCATCCATCCATCCATCCATCCATCCATCCATCCATCCATCCATCCATCCATCCATCCATCCATCCATGGGTGGAATCATTGTATATGGGTGGGACAAGACCCACCCACTTTTTAAGACCAATGATATTGGACCCAATCACACCTACCGTTTCTAATTCAGCGCATATGTATGTTCACTTTTCTGAGCACCGTCAGTCAAGTCCATTGCACTTGAGTAATGCCCTAATAAATTAAACTCCATTCCACGTTTTAGCTCCAGCATTGATTTCCACGCTGCTGCTCAAATCCATTCCACTTGACTCATTCAGAGTCCCACCAAACGCACCAAACACTTAAAGCCTTTAAATGTTTGGTGAGTCATTCATTTGCCTCGATCCACGCCGAAATAAAACGTCTAAATATCACGTTTTTAACGAAGCAGCCTAAATGGTCCACTTTGGAAAACGTGTAGATGTCACGGTTTAACCCCCTCAAACGTCAAACTTACACATTACATCTACACTCAACGTACCTTATTTTTTTGTTTACTAAAACTTGGCCAGAGAATTGCTACTGAATTGAACATTGCTAGTGTAGTTAAATACTATACCAGCAGGGGCTAAAGGGGTGCTCAAGAGCAATACACAACTCCGAGTAACTTACAAAAACGCGCCAACAACATGGATACTCAAGCCTTGCAAGACTCATCAACGTCATTAAAGGTAAGCAGCAAAAACAACTCTTTGTTTTGTTTTTTTCTCTCTCACACACATATTATTAGAATGTGATAGCCTACCTTAGCCTACCTTGTTTTGTTGTGACCAGGTAAATTGGGGGTGAGCGGTGTGAACATTTAGGCTGCTTTCTTAGTAAAAAGTACCAAAGAACCAAGATAATTATCATGGTTAGATCAATGCAACTGAGGATTCTTTCAAACATACTATTTTTGTACGTATATTCACTCACTTAAAGCTGGAAAATGTAGATACACTAGCTAAATGCTTGTCAATGTGCATGTTCGTTTGGGTGTCTAACGTTACACACAGCTGTGACTATGGATGTTTTATAGAATATTTGTGGCAAGAATATGAAAGTGACAGCCTTAAAGCTTGAAAGGAGGGGCTTTTATGAAGGGCTTTATGGAAGGCCAGCATCACTGCGAAGCATCAATCATTCTTTTTGGCCTACAGCATCGTTGCCCTTTCTAAAACAGCATTCAGTGAGCTTTAAAGTTGAATTTTCAAAAAGATTCCTTCACACACTTGTGAGCTGGAAAATGCCTACCATCCTGTTTGTCTACACTGTATTTTCATATGTGAGAGCTTGCTGCAAGCAAAGATGCTGAAATTTAAATGTTAATTTCAATAGATTCACTGTCCACCTGTGTAAAGTGGGATTTTAACCCACATTTTAACTAACTTATTTCACCCAAATCACTAAATGTCTGAGAACAGATAACCCTTACCTTATAGATAAATATTTGGTGCATATAAATCCTTTTAAAAATGCTCAAAGAGGGAAATATATCCTCAATCTAACGGTACGTCCATAACACTAATGGAAATTAAATGCAAACAGGCTGGTAAATTTTACCTCTTCAAAATGTTGTCAGTCAGTTTGTAGAACAACAAAATTTTTAAAGCTGTAAAATATCAATGTTAGTTGGATGTTTTCTATAATAGGCATATCCAAAATCAGTCAAAATAACAAAATAAGGCTGGTTTTATAAACTTGGTGTCTTTCATTAAAGGGATAGGTCATCCAAAAATTAAAATTGTCATAATTTTCTCACTCTCATGTTGTTCCAAACCAGTATGAGTTTCTTTCTTCTGCTGAACACAAACGAAGATATTTTGAAGAACGTTGGTACCCAGATAGTTAAAGGCACCCATTGACACCCATAGTTTTTTTTTTTCCTACTATGAAAGTTAATGAGTGCCGTCAATTATCTAGTTACCAACGTTCTTCAAAATATATTCTTTTGTGTTCAACAGATGAAAGAAATTCATATAGGTTTGGAACAACTTGAGGGTGAGTAATTAATGACAAACTCTCTATTTTCGGGTGAACAATCCAAGGAAATACAGACAATCCATGATTTGCACCACTAGATGGCAGGCTTTATCTTTACACCAGCTCCTGATTTAGTTACAGGAGATTTCACTGGAATTTCATTTCACTTCAGTTGTGCATTTTATAGGCTATAGGCTACTGAAGGGAAAATCTGATTTATCTCAATTTGTTATTGCACTGGCAAGTGAAGTTTAATGTCTGATTACCTTGCAATTGGAGAAATCAACCCAGATTCATCAATTTGCTGGTTGTTATTTAACTATTTCAACTCAGCAAAGATAAGATATGATACATGGGCAATATAATTAGCTTTTGGTCTAGCCCTTGGTCTGGTTTAACTTTCTTCCCCCATCTGTTTTTATCACAATGTTGATACTCTGTGTAGAAACTTCAGCCCATCCATCTGAGAGAGTATAAATAAACTAAAATGACACCATTTTAGTTTTGATTTATAGAGAGCAGTTGTCAGCAATGCATCCTTCAGATTTGTGTGTGATATGTAATATTTTATTACATAGAAAAGATTCATGAAGTGACATCTGTCATTTATGTACTTAATTTCTATTTTCTGACATATTCCTGATTCAATATGAGTCTAACTTACATTTCTTGTGATGTACATGGTGGATAAACACAACGCCTTTTGTGTAAAACACTCAGTGACACCAAAATACAACATCAGCGCTTTTTGATGAAGGTAGGAGGATGTTTGCTTCTGCTCCAAAGCGCGCGGTAAGGGGGTTTGGACCTCTGCTGTTGTGGTTTTGGCAACTTTGTCGTTCGGCAATCAAAAGTGCTCATGTTCTCTGAACGTTAGGTTGATTTTCACTTCTGTGGTTTTAAAAAATAAATATGATAACTGATTATTATTCTGTACTGTTTATAGTAAAAATAATCTTTTTTTTTTTTTTTTTTTGGTCAGTTTTTCTCAGTGGGGTCTTTCTGGGCTGGCTTTCAGTTTGGATAGAAATATGAATGTGTGCATGTAGGGATCAGGCCATTTGAATGGAGATTTCTCAGTGGAATGTATAATTAGACAGAGGCCTGTGAAGGGACAAAGGTAGGCATTTCTCCAGCCCTTAGGCTGCCAGCTTCAAAACATTCATAACTTCATTCAATACTCAGTAGCTGGTACAAAGGCCTGTTTGATTTCAGTTTTTGAAAGATGACTTTAAAATAAAAGCAACCATATCAGTAGATTTTTCGGCCGGACATTGGATTAGATGCATTGTGCGAGATTTATCTGTGACTTCTCTATAATATCTGCTGCTTTGCAGAGTAAAAGAGCTGCATTTTGTATTAATATCTCTGCAAAATGCATGACTTCAAAGAAAGTTTGACTTGGCCGCCTCACATCCCTCCGTATAAGCTTAAATCTCACAGTCGGGTCTGTGCCTGACGCAAATCTGACGCATGCAGCCAGAGCAGACGAATAAAACCGACTAATGAATTGACTTTCGAGACTCAGGATAATATGATAAAACACACTGGAGACCTGTGGCTGTTATTAAACCAGTCAGCACAAGTCCGAACCAAAAGAAGCACTGCTTGGTTTTAATCTGTCTCATTCATTTTCCGTGGATGTCTCTATAAAGCATTAATGCTCAAAGTTTGGCTTTTGGAAAAGCTCTTACGGGAAAAAAGGAGCTATTCTTTTCGTTGCCCTTGACAAGTGAACAATAGAGGCGGTATTGTTGAGAGAAGGTCAGGTTGTGTAGCAGGTAGTGTCTGTGGAAGGTAACTTGGGCAAAGCTTTTGTCTGCGTCTGGCTCTCTGGTTGGACTCTCATAGCAATCCGTACCCCCTACCCCCTATAGCAGTGACCGGATTCATCCTATTAGAATGCAGCGCTCATTCGCTGCCTCGGCTCACTGGTGGAGAGAGGAGGCTGTGGAAGAGAGATGAACGATTTTAGCTGGGAGAATGCCAAGCAGAACTCAGTCTTTTCTGCTCTTTGGATTCTAGTGGTTCAAGATTTTGTTTACAGCGGTGGCTGATATCAAAAAAGAGCGGGCCAATATAATACTATATTTCAATAAAAATAACGAATAGAAAAATGTTACAAAATCATTTATTTATGCCTTATAGTTCATTTATTAAAGTCCCATCATTCAGCTCATCACTGCGTCATCAACCTACGCCTTTGATATTGTTGGAAACTGCGCCCTCTTGTGGTGAAAAAAAATTTACATACACCTTTAACACTTAAAAATTGCATTATTCACTGTTAAATAAACAATTATGTTAACCGTTTCGTCTGAAAAGGCTGTTGATTTCTAAAGAGCAGGTCAATGTAATGTTGAATTAGAATTAAAAATAAATAAATAATATATATATATATATATATATATTATATATATAGAATAATATTTAAAAATCTTAAAACAAATTTTATTTTATCTTATATATCAAACATTTAAATAATATCATTAATAAATATTGTTTCATATTTTACACAACATTTACAAAATGATCAGAAATTTTTTTTTTTAAGATTGTTCTCTAAAACTTGCACATTATTAATTGTAAATTGAATACTTTTGTTATAATGATAGATTGGCCATCATTTACTCATGACATCATTTACTCATCTGCAAGTTTTTTTTCTTTCTTCTGCTGAACACAAAAGAAGATATTTTGAAGACCAAACAGTTAATGGGGCACATTGTCGTTTTTATGTCAATGCGGCCCATCAACTGTTCCATATTCTTTAAACAAAATACCCTCTTTTGTGTTCAGTTAAGTAAAAAAAAAATTAATAAAATGTATTTTTAACAGCAACATTGACCTGTTCAAATCTCCTGTAAAATGTATTGTGCAGAAAAGTTGCAGTAGATTACTTTTGAAAAAAACAAGCAAAAGAACAAAGTTGTTCACCTTTTATATTTCTTTATTGAACAAAGCCTAGACAAAAGCATTTTGAGTTGGTCAATGTAGCACTGAGAGAGAGCAAGAGAAAAAGATAGAGAGAGTTTCAACAGTTTTATAATGCATCTAATAGAGTGTGTCTGGTTGTACTTGGCAGTCTCTGTGGCAGCCCAGGAACTCATTGACCTCTCAGCTCATCTGTGTGGAGATGAGCTTCGCTTAAACACCGCCAACTGCCTGCAAATGAAACACACGGCACAATTTCAGCAACAATCGCACATATACATAATTTGAAATGGTCCTCACTCTGCGGTATTTCAGTTTGAGCCGAAACCCCACATTTACCATCTTATGAGATGGTTTGAGTTTGGCGCTTGACTCATCTGCGGTAAACCCACATATAAGCCATAAATAACGGATATATTTCCATATGAGGCCCAAAAATTATGCTAAACATTCCGTGAAATTACCCCTACAATTATCGTACAGTTAAAACTTGGTATATGAGACACACAGTGAGGTTTTCCTCCACTAAAGGATTATTTGCCCAGTTTAAAGAAAACATGTCAGCAAAATGTGACCTGGTGGCTGGAAAAGTGCCGACAATCTTAATCATATGATATTATATATTCAAATAGTGTCCGTGCACATCGTGTCTGCTCGATTGCTCATGGTGGGCTGGCCGACATGAGGGTTGCTGACTTTGGTAGACAGACTGCTGAGAGAAAGTGACCTTGGTGGTGCCAGTACAAATAATGCGGCGGTGCACCTTGTTGTCGCTTGCGAACTGAAATATGGATGCACGGGGATTGGGTTGTCTTGGCAACCCCTACAAAGCAATGCAGTAGAGGGCACCGAGGAGATAAAACTGAGTTGAAGAGGGACAATGGGAGATTTGGAGCCAGAATATCATTTGCATCAGTTACAGACTATATCCACCACATGACGACACTAAAGTGAATCTCACTGGCGTTAATGTCTGGTTGAAATTAGGTAAAAAAGCCTCTCATTTTCATGAAATTTAAATGTGAAAATGAAATGAAAATGTCGTAATCTATATGCAGCGTATTCATAAGATTGAAATGGAGGGTGAAAGCAATGGCGGCAGCACACTCAACGATAGAGTGAGTTTTCAGGTGACTGTCTGGACGCCTGCCGCAGTGTCTGAAAAACACAGACATCAGCCAACTCTGATTATCACCCAAGTGTGTGCTAGCAAATATGCGTGTGTGTGATAGAAAAGAAAAGAAAGAAAAAGTAAACTAGAAAAGAGCAAGACATCTGTGACCAAAGAAATGGTTGTGTCCTTATTTGGCTCTCATTTTTTAAATGGAGACAATAGCTTCCCCCTTAAGGATCTTACAATATCTGTCAAGAATACTACATATTTAATGCTCTTAAATTGGCTGAAGATTGTGCCAGCTCATACTATTAGTACTGTTGTTGATAAATCACTGTAAAAGTCCACAATCAAGATATTTTTTCACTGTAATTTTGAATTGATTAGAAATATATTCAAATTAAAAGTAGAATTTTTAATAATAGTTGAATCTAAAAAAGAAAAATCCACATTTGAATTTTAGTTGTGTCAGATACAGCTTTATCAATGGTGCATGAGATGCTACTATGATTCAAACCATACAAACAATTCAAACAAAACCATTCAAACCTATGAGAAATAGCGAAGCTCAAAACCGAAATCAAGACGCTCACGCAGAGCGCTGCTTTTCCATTGGGTCTCTGTAAATAAGTGCAGATGTACGAGGAGGCTGCATGTTTAGAAGCCATTTAAAGTTAAAAGAAGTTCAACTTTTAAAAAACATGTCTCTAGACGTTGTGGGGGTTTTCCCATTCTACTGGATCTCATGTTTTTAAATAGAGCCCGACCGATAAAGGATTTTGAAGGCCGAGACTGATACAAATATTCGTTGGTTTTAAAATCTGATATTCCGATAACTGATTCCGAAAATCTGAAAATCTGATAACGCATAAATTCCGAAAATCTGATAACGCAAAAAAAATAGTCTTTGTTGCAATTTATCAACATTTGAATGTGAATCTGCATTTTTTTTTCGCATGTTTTGATCTGGAGATTCAGTACTCTCTTTAAAGCTGCAGTCCGCAGTTTTTCCTTTTTGTCGCCATCTCTGTTCGAAATCTTCAATTGCAGTCATTTGCAGAATTATCAACTTTACGTGAGTTACAGTTCAACACCACACAGCGCGGAAGAACACATTGAGAGTGCGCGGCTGTCAATCACCACGGTGTCGAGACGGCATTCAGAAACACCAATTATTCTTTTTGGAAGTATGACCAACATAATAATTTTCACCGGAAAATATCATCTGAACTTGTAAGAAACATCGACTTTTGTTCTGGTTCTGACATTTCAGTAAATCGCAGCATCCTCACAGTCACACGCAATACGCAATAGTATACTAGCCGAGACTCTTCTTTATACAGATGTGACGTAATGACGCAAAGACATGCTCAAATCTCCCGCGGACCAGTGGAATTAAAAACATTATTACAAGCTTACCACTTTGAATCGAGCTAAGGCAAGCAGATAGTTTTGAACACTTGCTGGTTGTGTATTTTCTCAAATATTTATTTTGGATCATTTTTAAGCCAAATAAAAAGCTACGGACTGCAGCTTTAAAAAAGTTAAATTCAAATATAATTAAACATAATTTGTCATATTGAAGTTAAAAAAAATCTAATTTAGTTTTTAAACCATTTTGACAGAACCTCTGCTCATGCTAGCTGGCTCATACTGGCTTCAGGCTTACTGTGCTATGCCTGACTGTTTTGTATTCATGGTGGATGACTATCTCGCTACTGTTGCTGGGGGCTCTGGCAAGCACCTATTAGCTGGAAAACTGCCACGGCTTGGAGTGAAGTTTAATAAATATATAAAAGCCATGCAGTGCGTAATTGGATGGTTAGCGTCAGAGGACAATCAGTTTTGTTGAGGTTGCATTTTAGACGCTTTTATTTTTTTTTCTCATTCAACTCATTCTTGAAAGTCAGAGATTTAAAAATAATGACAAAAAGAGGGGCAAGAGTCAATCTGAGTGTTTTAATCAAATATATTACTTACAAATATATATATATATATATATATATATATATATATATATATTAGCAAAGTCTTAGTCAGTGCATTTATAATTATACATCCAAATGGTAAACCAGGTATTGGAAAAGTGAATTAATATTCTGAATTTAATACGAAGCAGACAAGCATACCAAATGGCATTAGAACTGTCTGCAGAATTATGCTATTAATCCATAGATATTTGAAGACTCGCTTACAGCTGTCATAAACACAGCAATGACATTTTGAAGCAAAGCAATTATCCTCAGACTTGGAGTCTGATTGGAAGCTCTAACTATTGTGAAAATATTTGAGTGACGGCAATAAATCCCGCTTCTAATATATATATATATATATATATATATATATATATATATATGTATATATATATATTTTCCTAATGCTAGTTCACAGACATCAAATGCGGACATATAGTAATGGAATATACTGACCTTTCCCATCTTTTATTTCCATTGTACATCTTGCCTCCGCGATAATTCCCAAATAAAGGAGCCAATCTGCTTTTAATTAATCTGCCAGAGAACTTCTTCGAAAAATTATTGAAAACAGCATTTGCCCTCCCTACACTCTCGACAATCTCTGTGTCTGCCAATAAACTGTAATAGTAACCATATGCCCAGCAGGAAGCAAACCAAATGCATTACCTACATATTAAATTCCCAGTAAATTCTCCTTTTGATATGCCTTTTAATGCATTAGCTGTGCTTGTGAAAGAGCCACAAGATATGTCTCGATTTACCAAAACTACGTATAAGGAGCATGTACATGTGTTGCATTTAATTAGACTTTTACTATAGTATTGAAATAAATGTATGCTCTGATCTGAGAGCTTTGGATGGAAAACCCCCTAACCAGACACCTTAGCTGCCTGGTGTATCCTAAGTTGGTATTTCCCATACAAACCGGTCGTGCCTCAAGGAGATTGAAGTGAGTGAAATTTTCGAAGTTATGCATTTAAGTTCAGAGCTTAAATACAGATCTCGAAATAGGATTTTCATTCCTCATTCCAAATCCTTGTTTAATGTAATCCCGGGTACACTCATATCACTCATTCACTAGTTTATGGTTAGTTAACTTCACACAGTATGTTTGGAAACTCTAGGCTAACACTCCTATTTGTGAAATCAAGAGATAAAAAAAATAAAAAAAATCGCCGGAAACCGCCATGCTAATATTTTATACATACAACAATAATTTATACTATAAGAAAATACAATAACTTTACTTAAAAACTTAACTTTGAATAGTTTTACACTCTATATTTTTTTGCCATCACATTTGGAGGGTTAGCATCACAAAGTCTCGATAAACCCTGCTCAAACCCGGGGTTAACAGACATGATAACTTGCTTTCAAAAACAGAAGTGTGAAAAGTGGTGTTAACCTGGGATTTAAATTCTCACCCTGGATCAAGTTCATTGCGACAAGCCCATATATACAGTAACACGACACAATTAGCATGTATTAAGCAAGTAAACAGACTGTCGCACAAACTCATTTGTCTGGGAGAATCTTTAATTTTTTTTTTGGTCAGAGATGCTGAAGCCCTTCACCTGTCTCCCAAGCTCCTGACCCGTGATTTTAAAAGAAGAACTCACGAGTTAGGGTCTCAGGGAACAGGAGGAGGGCAGCTATAACCAGCCGAGGCTATTGCTTTTCTTATATCAAAGCTGAACTCAGCAGCTTCTACACTGCTAAAAGTTTTTGTCTGGCGGCATCACGTATGCTTAATGTCCTAAAGCATCAATGGTCCTGTGAAAATACAAAGACTTTTCTCTAATACTGTTATGCATGAGACAAAACTATAATAGGATGATGGGGCGTAAAAAAAGAATGAGCTGAATGACAACTTGTGAAACTTGTTTCCTCTTTCTTAGATTGGACTTCGATAGACAAATGCCCTTGCTCTGCAGTCTTTGTGTGAGGAGAGGAAACACCCCCCCCCCACCTCCATCTCAGAGCCAGACGGTAAGTCCTTCCTCTTTGTTGTCTTCTCTTAGTCATGACAGACATGCAAATCCCATAGACACCCAGCAGAGAATCAAGGTGCCTCGTCCACATAACAGGTAGGTCAAAGCGACCTTGCATTGCAGTTTCAGGCAATAGTTGCAGACACAGAAAAATCCCCAGCGAAAGTCTATGTCACTTTCAAATAGACTGCATCGGTCACTCAAACCTATTTGGAATTGCAGGCATGCACCAAAGCGCCTCAAGACAAAGCTGTCACAGATATTTGGAGGTACAACTAGTTGGCAACTACATACAGATGTGGCAAACATGCGAACCTCACCCCCCTCTTTTACCTCTGTCGACACTATTCGGTACGGTTAATGAAATCTCTCCCATCTGTGGTGGCAATTCAGTCGCACACCCCAGCCAAAACATGATGTTATTCCCTTCACCTCTCCCGGCTCCTCCCCCAATCTTCTCCCGCCCCCCACACCTCTGGCCCCTGTCCTCCCCTGAGGACAAGGCGAGAACCGACCAAGGTGATGCTCCCGGGAATGAGCAGATCATTATCGGCATTCACAATTTACCTCTGCCTTTCCGAACAAACGAGGCGCCATCGCTGCCACCATCCATCTCTGAAATGAGAGAAAATCATATTTGGAGGTAAAGAAGCGAGGAGCCGGGTGCTGAATCAGACGCAGACTGGTCTTAGGAGGGGGGCGGGGGTGGACTGGAAGGCGCAGGTTATACCCGCCCCGCCGTTTGCTGCCATTGGCTTGTGGGAGACATCCATCATGCTGTCCCGCAGTGGCAGGAAGCTGCGGCGCATGAGTGAGGCGAGCCCTTCTCTTCAGGCACAAGGCAAATGGCCGGTGGCAGAAAAGTGAAGACCCAAAGAAATACCTCACAAACCCGATGTCTTCCTGACAGCCGACCTCGTCATCAACCTCATCCCGGCTCAGGGAACGCTAAAATTAATTGACTGAGGAGAGCAATAAACCTTTTGCGCGACCTATTCTGCGGCTGGTCTGGGTCAGTCGATGACATCTTCTTTGAGAAATTAACTGTTAAGCAATCATTTACACCCCTGCTGATAGCATATTATGAGTAAGTCTATGCCTAATGACTAATTCGTCATTAACTATGTCTAATATTATAGCGCAAACACTGAGAAAGGCGGTTCATGGAGAAAGAGGTTTCGTGTAACGATATAATGACTTGCAGAACAGCCTATCTTGTGGTTCAGTTCATTCCCCGTTTCATTAACACTCCTGCCCTATGCAGGCATTCTCAGAGGAGCACAGCGCTGTGAATGTCAGTATATAATCTCCACTGCACCACAAGGAACACAGCGATTTCCACAGCAACACATAATTCAAGTCCAAGTCCGCTTGGACTCCAGACTGCAGACATTGGAGACTCTAGTGGGCCTAGGGACGTTTAAAGCAAATGAAATCAATGCAGGCCCTAAACTAGTGCCTGTAATCAATCAACTCTATTACAGCCTTTGCCTCAGTGTCTGGACATTGCTGACCCCCACTTTCACCTTTGGACATTAAGGATGCAGCAAATACATTACCAGCTTTACAAAGCTTGTTAGTCCTTGTGCAGTTGAGTGTAATGGTTCTGCAGTGGCCCTTCACTATAGGCAAATACAAAACCAATAAATGAATCTCAATACCGTATCAGGTTTGTGCAAAATTCAGAATTGAAGAATTGGCTCTCTTTCAATTCATGCAAATTGAGTTTAAATTAATCACACCCCACAGGAAGTTCAGTTGGAATTTGAATTGAAAACACAGGAAGAGGAATTAAATGGAATTGAATTTAAATTCAGATTAACACATATTAATATCTTAAATATGAAGAAATATGTATATCTATCAAAGCTTTATAAACACGTTTAGCTTTATTTGTTTTTTCTATTTTAAAAAAGTTAAATTAAAATTTGAATTGCAACATGTATCTTGTTTGGTGCCTAAATTCAAATTTGATTTAAGGGCATTCTTAATTCAAAACCGAACAGCATCATTCTGAACTCTACTAACTCTTCTCTGCTAAAATGTCTTTAAGAACATTAAATATGACTATAAAAAAATGTCTAAACCGAGATGTACTGGCCGACAGGGTACAGTGTGCAAACATTAATAACTATCATGTCTTGTCACACCAATTGACAGCCAGCTCTATCGATGCTGGCCATGCCCCTTACGCTCAATGCCATTGATTTCTTTTATGGGTCAAAGGGCGAGCCGGCATTGATCCATGAGACTCTTTGACAGCACCGAAAGGACCAGTTCCAGACAAATCGATGACCCCTCAGTCGCCACGTATACATTATGGTTATTTACTGGACATGAAGCAAAAGCAAGCTTTATCACTTGTCTGTCAGGTGCGGCAGAGCTAAGCAAAATTCATATTACAGCTTCAGAGAAAAATGAAAAACCAATGGGCTCATGCAACGGCTAAAGGGTGAACAGATGGGTAAAAAAATACCCTCAAGGAAACTTGTTGGGTTACCATTGAAATTATAAGTGAGGCCAATTGCTTTCTTGTGGTTTTACAAGACAAATGGACTGAGATCAATTCTATTCACCCTTTAGTCAAAATATGAGCCTTATTCTAGTACAGCATTTACCAAAGATGGATGCATGAAATGAGCATATATATATATATATATATATATAATAGCCTTCAAATAATAGCCGAGTCCCAAATAGACGCCTGTCTCTTTTACACGCCTGGTTTGACTGCAGGTTTGGGTAAATTAAAAGCCGGTCTGAAATGGCTGAAATAGAGGCCGGGTCTGTTATTTAGTTTCGGGTTGGTAATCTTCTAAAACCATCAGATCGTCCGCTTTTTGGCGGGCGCCAAAGCAAATTTTTGTCCTGCCAAAGCCTATTTTGATCGGTGAGTGATGGGACACATAACGCGTGCACTCTCACGTCTTCAAACAACACGAGCACTGTCTTACTCTCTCTCTCGCGCATATTAATCAAATCTATTGACACGATAGTAAAAGGCTGGAAGACCGCTGTTTCACGTGGAGCATTTGGAGATTTTTTAGCGATTAAAGACACAATGAACAACATCTCAACACTAAATTATTAAGGCAGGTCTCATATAGATGCCAGTCAAGCCAGTGAAGTTCGACGATTTGGGAAAATAAAAGCCCGGGCTATTATTTGAAGTTTTAAGCAAACAAAGCCTCAAAGTCCTTGATTTAAAAAAACGAAATAAAACATTCCTTTTCAGATTATTTTATCGATTTCACCTGTGATTGGCTGCAGCTTTATTTCTGACTCAATGACTCGCAGGATTATGCATGAATGTTTAATTTACATACAATACTAATGAAATTATATATAAAGGTCCATCTCTCTGACTCACATTTAATTGATTCAAATACTAATTTGAAATAAAAATGCATTACATCATATTACTTCATTCTTGAAGTCTCAGAGTTGTATTGTCATTTAATTTTGGTAACCGTATGCTGATCGGTGGCTTGTGAGCTCCAAGGAAAGCTAGAAGGTTGTACAGTTAACTCCCAGGGCAAAATTCTAAACCATACAACCTACTACCTCAACCTGGATGCACACAGTCTCGGTTGCTGTAATCCCTTTTGAAGAAGTTTACATACATGTCAATCAATACTAAATTACACTAGACATGTCTGAGCAACGTCAATGCCTGGCAAGCAAGGCAAAGAGTGCAATATGTAAAAAGCCAAAGCAGGCTGGCCTTACATTTTGGACGATTTTCTACCACAGAGACAGAGACCCATAGAAACGAGCTTGTGCCATCAAACTTATCACAAGATCGGATCTACGGGTTAATGACAAGTGGCTGCTCATTTGATCATAAACTTAAAAAAAAAAAAAAAAAAAAACTGATTGTCCTACACCATGTTAATATCTGGCACATCAATGTAATACCTTCACAAAGACCTGCAAACAAAGATTGTAAACTATCTTTCCTTTAATTTGGGCCAACATGTAATTTAACGTAGAGAAATATACCAAACACTCTTTTGTAATACTAAAGGAAAGCGGAGGAAAACCGAAGAAAACGGGATTATGGCAGAGTCTTCCAAATTTACTGTCCTCCCGTCTTTGAAACGAAACGTACATACGTTTAGATGTAATTTTATATATAGTTGTGTTTATTTAATATATTTTTAAAAAGAAGCATAAACACAACAAGGGGTGTCTGTTTTATTTGTTTTTGTGACTAACGTTTCTTTAGTATAACCATAGAGTATAAAATTCAATATAAATTCTCTGTATTGCATTGGACTCTACGATCGGCGTAAGTTATCGAGCATCCTTACACCTTCACCGGAAATACCGCCGTGCATAGAGCCCATTATAAAAGAATCCCTGTTTTCCAATTTAATTTTTGTAAAAAAAAAAAAAATGTATAGGGTCACAAACAACCCCGGGTGTGTAACAGTGTATTTTTTTTCTGCTTTGATGGCTGAATAAGTGCAATTTACCTTTATTCAACAAGGTGGCAATTTCTGATACACAATGATGAAGTGATTTTTCAATCATAATTACAGCAGGCAGAAAACAAAAGAATAGGATGTATCATCAGCAAAACATGAAATGGCTCAGCGATTTACAGCAGACCAAGTACTGAACGCATTCAAATAAGTGTCACTGTCACTTGATTGTGGATCTGGTGAAGAAGCTGTCAGCAATCAAAATATTAATTTCAAAGATGTTGAAAATGATAGTTTTGAGAATATGTTGGAGATTGTAAATCTGAGCCAGATATTGAAAGCACCAGGAAATGAGCTCTACAATGACTATGGTATAAAACATCTGCTTAAACTGAATCCATCCAAGCCTTTAAAAGGTAACAAAATATGATTTATATAAAACTCTCCTGATATTGGAGATCCATTCCTGTTAGATATACTTCAATGATTTATGAAACATTCATGCATTAAGGGTTATGTTATGTAAAAAAAAAATAATGCTCTAATATAAAATAACTTTTACCAATAACTTGTACATGATGATGAAAATGAAATCAACACACAACCCTGTACCTGTAAAGTGATTATGATGGTTGGGGAGTTTGATTCAAGAGGTCAACTTTGTTCAAATGGCTTCAATGAGAAAAGAAAAAAAGTAGGCTAGGTAGCTCAACAGATCATGTTCCCCCCTAAAATCTTTGACAAGTTCAGTGATTGATAACACAGAACTCTTGCCTATTCCAAAACCTCAACAGCCTTTCCCAATCATGAGTCACTGAGGTAATCTTGCTTTTTCAAAAATGATGCCAAAAATTCAAATAGTGGCACGCCCTGGGTTGTCAAACTCTGTTCTGTGAGCAAAAGAGTTGATCTTTCTTGCTAAGCTGAGAGCAAAGCTGCATCTTAGCATTACATTTAGTAACCCTAACTAATCCACATTTTGCTACTAATCCTAAACATGAAACAGCCATGTAATCACTGTCTGATCAGTCACTAAGTACAGTATCAAGTTTCAATACCTTTTGACCCCTCCCTTGACTGACAGTTTTTGTAGAGCCAATATTGTTCACAATGTTGACAATGTTGGGCTTGAAGTGAAATATTTACAACCACCTTCCGAGCTCTTTGCTGTGTTGGTAACACTTTACAGTAACTTCATTAGAAGAACTGCACTTCTACAGCATTTATTAATCTTTTTTAATGTTAAAGTCAACATTTACTAATACTTCTCTTGTTAACATGAATGAATTAACATGAACAAACAATGTGATCATGGTTAGTTCATGTTAGTTAATACTTTAACTAATGAACCTTATTGTAAAGTGTTACCGCTGTGTTCCATAACAAAACATGTGAACCAAAAACATCTTCCAATGAAATGGCCATGTAAGGTCAAACATGGCACTTTGATTTTGTAGTCAGCTTCCAAGTTTAACCCTTGCCCATAAGCTGGTTCACATTACCAGTAAATTTAAATGGAGCATGGTGAATAGGAACAAAGTTATGAGTCTTTGCAAATAAAGAATGTGGACATGTCAAAATATACCAGTCATAAAATAACATTTCATGCTCCCCACACCAAAGAATAACTCTGGCATCATTAATAGTCAACATGGATGATATATATATATATATATATATATATATATACAAAACGTTTGACCTTACAAATGAGGATGCTTTGATTTTTTTTTGGTTAGATTAACATTTTACAGTTTTGACAGTTAAAAGTCAAAACACACAAAAATGAAATTTCTTATAAATTTCACAATAATTACAAATAAATGGCAAATAACTCGATAATTGAATAAAAACGTGCCATTTTTAAGTAAATAACTGAAATAGTATTTTCTTGTAAAATGCGTGGTCATACTCCAATGTAATCTTTGCTTTACTTTGAAAAGTATTTTTTTTACTGAAATTTAAGTAGTTATGAATGAATTCTTTTGTGGCCTTTTACTCACTAAAAGCTAGAATATGGCTTCAGAAGACTTGAAACACAGCACAAGACTTGTCACGCACAAAAATTATTATTTTTTTGTGTAATTTACAGAGCTTGACGTGGAAAAGAGTGATTTGCGAACATGAGTAAATGATGGCAGAATTGTATTGTTGGGTAAACTAATCTTTTAATTATCGTATAAAACAAAGTAATAAAGATAAGTAGAAATATCCATAAATCAGTGCCCTCCAAAATGTACACTCACATAAAAGTTTATTTCACCTCGCCAATAAATTCCTTGTAAACATAAAGATTTGCCCAGAAAGTGACAAATCCCAGTTCATTTATGAAGAAGATTTCCATATATCATAAATTCCATCCCTTAGTGGATTTGTACTCTCTGACATGTGAGAACGGAGACCTAGACTGATCGATTAGTTTTATCCCACAGCATTAACAAAAAATAATGAAAGCAAGGATAGATAGGGAAAAGCGAGATATTTTTGGCTACAGCCTTACTGTTTGCGCACACGTGAAGTGAACTCAACGGTGCCATTAGTCTTAAACAAGCAAATGTGAGCAGCAGCTGAGTGGGGCCCCTCACGTGCCATTTGGCTACAAGGCAGTGTTACATGCGTCGAGGAGTCACTCGGTTCATAGCAATTACTCAAACATATGACAGGACTCATGACTCACACACTGCACCGCATTTTGCTGAGTGAAAACAAGACTGGTCTGAATCATATTAAAGTCACTGAGAAAACTTCTCACTGCAACTCTCCAGACCTGACCTAAAAGGTTTCACAGAGAGAACCGTTGCCATAATTTGATTTAATTCTCCAGCTGATTGGGGAAAATGTTTTAACTGAAAGCAGGACGAAAGCCTGTTCTTTGCATTATTTAATTAAAGCTCCTTTTCATTAATGAAGGTTACTTATGATCCATCAAGGTCAATATCTAGTATTTCTCCAGCAATCTGCATTTAGCCTTCACCTGTCTCATCAAAAGTTGTTTTTATTGAATATTCCGTTATGCCAACTTAACTAATTCAAGAGGTGAATATCAACTAACGAAATGGATTATAAGATGGATCATCATTATACATTAGGCCAAAAAATGTATGGCAAAAACAGATCCTAGTATTAGTTTGAAATTTACCCAAGCACATTGAGCCAACTCAAACTAACTTAAGACAAATTGGAATTTGGTTATGGGGAGTGCCTCGCTGCAATAATTCATAGCCAATTTTAAAAGCGTTATACACCTGTGTGTGGTTGTCCAAGACGACATTGTGGCGCGCGGCAAGCAAAGACCACTGATAAATGGTGCACTTTTCCAGATGTACTGATGTCAGAGAGCAAATCGCTCTCTTGCTTGATAAATTCAAATCTTTACCTTGACGTACAGCAACAGGAAATGGCCAAGTTCGAGAAAACATAAAAATACTGGAACCAAACTCTTTCCAGATCTTTGTAGGGAATCAAAAACCGCCCAAGTGTAGTCTGCCTAAATGATCAAAATGACTCTCATGAGCCGGTTCTTTTTTACTTTATAGCTGATATTTAACTTTATAAAAGATATTTCATTAAAACATGAAAACACACCTTTTTTAAGAATTGTTTTACATTTATTTGTTGTTTTCATCATTTATTATCAAAGATTATCTTCATTTGCAACGCATTCTCATCCCAAGGCGTCATCAAACTGACAATTTTGACCATGCTTCAACATCCGACGCTTTTGACACACTTTAGCGTCAGTTAGCCTACAGTACATGATGCGATCCTAGGGCGTCATCTAACTGATGCTTTACTTCTAGTGTCAGTTAGATGACGCGGGTAGGTTTAGGTCTGGGTTAGGGTTAGACGCGATCCTAGGGCGTCATCTAACTGACGCTACAGGGTGCCTAAAGCGTCGGATATTGAAGCATGGACAAAATGCTTCCCAAGGCGTCAGTTAGATTTCGTACGAATTCGTACGATTCGTCTAAACCCACGTGATGGGTAGGTTTAGGGGTGGGGTAAGGGGTAAGTCATTCGTACGAATTCATACGAATTGGCCAATTCGTAAAATATGTACGATTTAGCAAAAATTCGAGTGAGGTCGTATGAATTCGTACGAATTAGCCCCTTTTTAATCATTCATCGAATTTGTACGACTTGATCGTGAGATCGGGTTGGTTGGTCTTATACTTTTTTTTTTGGGATTGTTTCATTGCAATTATTTGTGAAATTTAGTTTTACTAGCAACTTCTGAATAAAACCGATTTTAAATACACTTTAAAATGCAGACTGTTACCTGTGCTTCTTGACTCGCTACTCTTCGCTCATCTTATCAATTATTGTCAATTTTAAGCAATTATTGCTATGATTGATGATTGGATGGGCTGAGGCTCGAGGCCTGAGGCATGCTGGGAAAGGTCTTTTGTCAGCCCCTGTGGAAAGGGACCTGATAGTGCAAGTTCAAATGAAGTAGAGATTTGCTGGGAGAGGCGCCAAGAAAATGACTTTGTTTGACCCAGCTGCCAATCAATCTCCTTGCACAGTGCCAGACTAAACACGGTCAGTATTTTAGCGGGACATGTTGGCGGCAGTTACCGGATGATTGAGGGGAAAACTGGGGTTCTATTCGGGGAGAGTTACACGAAGCAGCAGTAAACACACACTCACCCCAGTGTCCGCGGATAGATGACTGCAAAATAGTAGGAAGTCTGCAAAAGTTGCATTTGGCCTAAGATATGGTTATCAGAGAGAGATTTCCATTTATATGATATAATTAGTTTGAGTCATTGGCTCATGTTTGAAGACTAAAATGTTAATACTCAAAGTTAAAATAAAAATCTAAGTTGTCATGATCATCAGTTTTTCTATTAGAACAACCTTGTATATTCTGACAAAGAAAACTAAACTAGTGATTAAACATTTAATCACCATATTATACCAGAAAGGCCAAGTCATTTAATTTACTAAATAACAAAGGCATTTATTTTCCATCAGTTGGTCAGCATACTACAGAAATGATTAAAATAGTTTTCAAACCTGAGCTGGGCAGCTTAGTCCTTTATTTTATATAAAAAATAATAATAAAAATCACAATATTGTATCACAAAAGTCACATTGTGGCCAATGTATTGCAAATGCATATTGATAATTTCTCATTGTATAAAAGACTGCTGCCAAGCACTACATCTGGCGATTATGAAAAACATCAATACTTTATGGATTTTAAATGAACTGAGCTTGAAAAAAATACAGAAGCATCAATGTGGCTAAATAAAGCATTATTTTAGGATCAATGAAAGCAAAAGATTGTTTAACCATTTATTAGAATTCCCTTCAAAAAATCAAATGGCATTTCAGTTTAATTACTTACTTTTTAATTACTATCCTTGTCTGTGGATCAACTATGCTTAGTGTTAATTGCTTACCATAGGCGTGTGTATATTATCCATTAGAGGCAAAATCCCAGTACAACGAGGATGGGAAAATGCAAATGAACTAATATGATACCGACTGTAGTCCGCACTAAAATTGAGCTAGCTAGCTTTCTCTCTCTCTCTCTCTCTCTCTCTCGTGGTGTTTCCGTTGATCACAGAGTAAGCTGTATTTAGTTTCTAAATATTTCAAAATGGGTTGAAGTTGCAAAAGTCTGGAAATGTCATCTGTCTGAATAAGCTTGTGCCAGAATAATGCTTACAACAACTCTGTTTCAACAGTTGGCATGTAAAAATAAAAATTCCCTCCATTTCATATAATTATATGCAATCCTTATTCTTGAGAGCTGGACACTTGGTCACATGATCCAGTACTGATGACTCAGTATCAAATAATATACTGGTCAAACAATATGCAGTAACAAGCCAAAGCTGATCAAATAAGCATATTTGTAATACAACATTAAAAGCTGTTCTATTCATATAGTTATATAATTTTTAAGAATAATAATAATTTTGAATAAAATAAGTGATTCTCAACTAGTTTTGGTTGATGAATCATATTTTATGACTGTATCAACACTTATTTATCATACCAAAGTAACAAAAATGTCCTTAAAATTAGATTAAACTTCAAAGGCCCAACAACACTCTCAGAAATAAACTTAAGCTTCCAGAAAGGGAGTTTTTCACTGTGATGGATTTCCAATTTTGGGTTCCTCGCATATCCTTAAAGTGATCATAAAAGAACCATTTTCTTCTTAGTGTGACTGAAGAATTCAATTTAAAAAGAGTCTTTTGTGCAGTGGAAATGTTCCATGTATGTTAAAGGTTTTTCATAGAACCGTAGATGCCAAAAAAGACCATTTTATTTTTAAGATTGAACATGCTGAATGAATAACATGTCAACAGCCAAACTGTGATTTACATGAAATACCTCCAAAGAACCAAATAACAAAGCATACTATACAGTGAAAAATGCAATATACACGCAGTAATGCAACCTGTGTGCTTACGAAGTTTGTAGTCAAATGACTCATGAATGGATTTACCCCATGGCCTCTAGATCCTTTTAAGATCACTGTAGATGAAAATACCAATGTAACAAGATTCATTCAGCACTGCTCTTATAACCGTAGGCTGTTTTTACTAAAGAGCACCTAGAGTGAGACTGCAAAAAAGAATAACTACCACATTACTAAACGTGCTGGTGGCACCATCGTAACAGCACTGGCGAGCGAAAATGAGGATAGAAATAAAATGGTGCAACCCATTTTCAAAATCACTGAAATCTTATTGAGTACAGGAGGTCAATGCAAACTGTAAATGCATTCAGGAAACTCAGGCTCATATTTTGGACTATGCTTGGGACCACAAACATAGACACTGTACCTTAATTCTCAGATCTCTGAAAGCATTTACCGCAGCACCACAAGGGGGGAGACATGACTTGTGGAATTAGTAATGCGTGGAACTTAAATGCCATTCAAAAGGTCATGAGAATGTGTTTTTAAAAATTAATGAAAAATAAGTTCTGAGCTTCCATGCATTGACTAGATCTACAGTACAAGAGCTGCTATTTTGTTAATAGTTAAGAAATAATACAGAATTAAACCTGTGCACTTCAGAAAAAAATATTCAATATTCACTTAATATTCAATATCCTAAACTAACTGTTCAATATAAAAGAGCTCTAGTCTTTGTGACACTACTATCCTATACAGTTTTGTGGTGAATATTATATCTTTGAAGTTGTTGCCTTTCTACATGGCATTGTTTCAACAAGGTGCTGAAAGCATTATATAAATGTTGGCTCATATTGATAGGATAGCATCTTGCAGTTGATGGAGATTTGTGGGATGCACATCCAGGGCACGAAGCTCCCGTCCCACCACATCTCAAAGGTGCTCTATTGGGTTGAGATCTGGTGGCTATTTTAGTACAGTGAACTCATTGTCATGTTCATGAAACCAATTTGAAATGATTCAAGCTCTGTGAGATGATGCATTATCATGCTGGAAGTAGCCATCAGAGGATGGGTACATGGTGGCAATAAAGGGATGGACATGGTCAGAAACAATGCTCAGGTAGGCTGGGGCATTTAAACGATGCCCAATTGGCACTAAGGGTCCTAAAGTGCGCCAAGAAAACATCCCCCACACCATTACACCACCACCACCAGCCTGCACAGTGGTAACAAGGCATGATGGATCCATGTTCTCATTCTGTTTACGCCAAATTCTGACTCTACCATCTGAATGTCTCAACAGAAATGAGACTCATCAGACCAGGCAACATTTTTCCAGTCTTCAACTGTCCAATTTTGCTAAGGTCTTACAAATTGTAGCCTCTTTTTCCTATTTGTTGTCGAGATGAGTGGTATCCGGTGGGGTCTTCTGCTGTTGTTGCCCATCCGCCTCAAGGCTGTTGTGGCTTCACAAATGCTTTGCTGCATACCTCGGTTGTAACGAGAGGTTGTTTCAGTCAAAGTTGCTCTTCTATCAGCTTGAATCACTCTTCCCATTTTCCTCTGACCTCTAGCATTATCAAGGCTTTGGGATGTGGTGGAACAGGAGCTTTGTGCCCTGGATGTGCATCCCACAAATCTCCATCAACTGCAAGATGCTATCCTATCAATATGGGCCAACATTTCTAAAGAATGCTTTCAGCACCTTGTTGAATCAATGCCACATAGAATTAAGGCAGTTCTGAAGGAGAAAGGGGGTCAAACAGTATTAGTATGGTGTTCCTAATAATCCTTTAGGTGAGTGTATATCTACTCACTTTTTGAATAAATTATGTTTATTCTTATTTATATGTAAATATAAGGTTTGATGACTTAGTTAAAACTCAGTTTTATTGCTTAGCGTGTAAGAATCTGTGTACACCACAGTCTCTGTGGGAGGCAAAGCAATGCAAAGTGGTATTCCTCAACAATCCGGCTAATGGAAACAGAGTAGAAATGCATCATAATGAAAGCTGGGGTCAAACGAGGGAAACGCTTCCTCAGGGGTGGAATCAAAACAAGGAGGCGAATGAAACCGAGACTCAGATTTCACTGCTGCACAATTCGATTTGTGTGATACCACTCCGTGCTACTATAATATTCATAATTACGGTAACACTTTGAGAAGGGAGTACAGTTTTTCATATGTGATCAATGCCTGTTACAAACAAAGACAATTCTGAAAATATAGTACACTGAGATCATGAATTATATGGGAAAACATGGATTTAAATATTTCATTTGGTGCTAAAAAGTAAATGTTTAATAATTATGTTTCATCATGTGTTAAGCTCCTTATTAATGGTGCACGTAAAAGTGTGAATAAATGAGTTTCTAACAAACTAATTTCCATAGCCAACTAACCCTTTCAAAATGAAACCAATCCCAGGTCAGACTTCAGCTTCATTCCCCCGTAGCAGACTCCAAAAACTGAAATCACTCCAGGGAGACAGGGCATAAATGGTTATGATCCAGTTTTATGGAAAGCAAACCAAAGAAACTCAAAATCAGAACGAGTAGAACAAAGAGCTTGACTACAGTAATAAATATTTGCCGAAACCTATTCAGAGTGCAGCAGAAAAGCAGACCTTGTCTAAATCATTTTCCAGGTCAAGTACACTACTCGAGGTGCTGAACACTAGGCTTTTTTTTTTGCATAACTAAATCTGAGGGAGGGGGGGGGGGGGGGGGGGAGTTTGCATCACTCACAAAACCAAACTTGCAGCATCTGCATAATGCGGGAGAAAAAAGTACCCAAAATGTATGGAAAATGTGCAAAAGCCAGAGTTAAATTAAAGCCAACAGTTAAGGAAGTGAAGCATGTAGATTCCTGGTGTTTCCAACATTCTTCCCCTGCTGTGTTACATGGCCACAACCCCTTTTGTGTAGGGTTAACCCGTTAAATCCCACCAAAGTGGCTATTCAGTGGAGTGCCATCCACCCCAGGGGTTATTGTGATTGGCCATTGTTGAGAACAATAGACGTAAAGAGGATAAGACACCAGTAGCACATCCTAACTTCCCCCAAAGTCTTCTCGCTTTCTCCACACTGGTAGGGCAAGTGCCTTGAGCGATTGATACCCCCCACCCCCATTTCCTATGTAACGTCAGGGAACTAATTTGTTTGATCCCAAGCCCAATGAAATAATGTTAAATGGCATGACATTTTTCATGCGAATGAACATTTTCTGTAACTTGAGCTTATGTTTTAGTCAATTGGTTTATTACATTTATTAGAAGCTGCTTGTCTGGAATGAGTTAATAAATTAAACTTGCTCAAAATTTTAATAATGCTTGAGCCACAAATGAAAGAATCCCTAATTAAACAGTCGAAATGCAACCTTTACTTTTTAGAAGTATCAGAAATCTTTTCTCATATTTCCCCATTCATTATTTGTAAACTATTTTTTTTTTCTGATTTAAATCAGCAAGAAATTGCAAATGCTCTGTCATTCAATTTTAGTTCTCCATCATAAATCAGGAAATCACAGATTTTCAAATAAGTTCAATGCATGTGATTATAAGATAAATTCATTCTTCCCTTTAATCATGGGTCACTGGTTCCAAAATATATTCTCGCTCTTGCCTCCCTCTAAGCAGGTGAACTGAGCTCAAGACTTTCCCACGATCCCTCAGTAAATCTCTCTTTGCTCTGCCCCTTTCCTCTGTCACAGCCATCTGTCTATTTTTTAGAGAGCGTCTGGTGGAGCAAGTGTCAGCTGCTGGGACAAGTCCAGCGTTCCAAAACAGATTTCACCACAACATTTAGCCAGAAATAAAAATAGTCCGATTCCAAATTTAAGATGCATCAATTGTACTACTATAAACAATGGAATACCTAACGATTTCTCTTTCTTTTTTTTAGGTCTGTCTCCCTCACTTGAAAGAAGCCAGTGGTGTTCTGACAGTCCAAGAAAAGTGAAATTCATAAAGGTAAGCTTGTTTTTTTTTTTTTTTTTTCATAAAATCTATACTTCTTTAGAAAGATTCACCATCAAACATCAACCTCTTATAATATTACTTTAATTAAAAGACGACATAATACATCCAATATGAGAAGTTTAAGGAGTATTACTGTATCAACGACAAAAAAGCCAAAAGCTCTAACCAAAATTGCCAAGAATGCGTTTAAGATGTTCTTTAGCTGCCAAAACACAATATCTGCAACGTATTCAACAGCATTTGACCTTCACACCCTTAAAGGTTTTTGTTTGGGTCATTTTTACTGAAACCGGACCGGTCAAAGCAATAGCCAAAAAGTAATGCTTTGCTTTAAAAAATAAAATAAAATAAAATAAATACAACGTATTAAATCATAGAGCTATGTTACGCAGTCATGTGACAGTCGCCCTTCTGTCCTCCATTTCTCCTTTTTTCTGGTGAGCAGCCCATGCTCATATCATTAGAGCGTTAAAAGAAGCGAGCCTGGTGCCACGGGTCTCCTTCTGTGCCGCCTTTCCTCTAAACGTGTGACACTGGCTGACTGAGAGCATGAGAACGGAGCCTTTTGAATAGCAGGATCCTCATACTTGGCTAGTAACCATGGAAGCAGATGCCTACTCTCTTTGCCCTCCTTACCTCCTTGCTCCCTCTTTGAAAAGAGGGCACGCCTCGCTTTCTTCTTCCTGACCGAACTTGCCTGGCCCTCAAAGGGAGCGATTGAGCAGGTCACTGGTCTAGACTTGTTTGCATGGTCCACGGAACAGCCTTGAGGTAACCCTTGCTCCCCGTGCGTCGCACCACCGCAGACTGCAGGGGGGGACATCGGAGATGTGAATTTGAAAAGGAGCTCCGTCCGATTTTGCCTTTGTGCCTTTTAGCTCATCGATCGGCTGAATATCGAACCCTCAGTCTGTGCATGTGTGAAACGGATAGCTTAGTAAGCATTTTTTCTAATCAAGCTTGCGTTGTGGGCCAAGTCTCTCGTTTTTCTCTCTCTTACTTTAGCCGCTCTCGAACCCTCCCCTCTCTCTCTCTCTCTCTCTCTCTCTCTCTCTCTCTCTCTCTGTCTGTCCCTCTCTCTCCATTTCTCTCTCACTGTTTTCTTTCTCCATTTCTCTTTTTCCTCTTTCTGCATTTTCTCTCTTTCTGCTTTTCCTTCCTCTTCTACACTTCTCTTTTGATAATCTGGGACATTTGGATAAGCATGTTGTGATGCTTCTGATCAATGTCATTTTTTTTTTTCTATCTGTTATTGATCCTGAAGTGATTTCAGCTTTGTTTTACCCGAGGATTTTGCATGCTGCTACAACTGTTTGCTTTTTCAATTTCAACTGGGATGACCACTAACCACAGAGGGACTTTTTAAACTATTTAGACAAAAAATACTGGCAAATGCACTGCTTTTTGTTTCCATTCTATCTTCCAAGATGTGTATGGATGACCGTTTCCTCTTTTAAAAAAAACAGAACAAATAGCAATTTAAAAACTGATGTCTCATGAGGTGAGTATAATTATGTTTTCGTATATTAGATTTGGTATAGTCAGCTGATGTAAAAGATTAAATAGGAAAAAAACCTTGATCTTTTCCTGCTGTTTAATAAATGTACACTTTCTTCCTGAAACGTTTATGTTGAATATGCTGTATTAAAGCTGTGAGTCTTTGAATTTATCTGTATCTCTCATCATATGACGTGTTGCAATTATTGTGGGATTACTGGGCTTTCACTATGTACATATTGTGATGAGATTTCTTAAGTGCTCAATTTCCCGCATATGAACATGAACATCAATGAATATAAATTAGACTAAAGCTATATAGTAATACTAGATTTCTTAAATACTAAGCATAAAATCAAATGAAATGTTTTCTGTTGCTAGAAGAAATGTTTCTGTTTGGAGGCAGAAAAATATACTCCAAATCATTTTTAGTAAAATTGTAACGCTTTATTTTAGTCTTTGTTACATGTAATTACTATAGTAATACTATAAAATATGCATAATTGCATGCAACTAATCCTAAATCAACCCTAACCCTATAAGTGCATTAAGTTAGTTAATATTACGCAGTGCTGAAATGTATAATTACAATGTAACAGGGACACGTTAAAATAAAGTGTAACCAAATTATTCTTTATTTATTGTGTTGAAATGATATATTTCACTATATATAGAAAATATATACAGGAATGTGATAAGTCATCAGTCAACATCAATAATAATATAAATGCCAAAAGCACACTAAATAGCACAATAAAATAATGATCATTTGTTTTTTCATACTGTATGTTCTAAGAATATGACAACACAAATGTAATACGATGACATAGTCTGGAAAAATATAAATATAATATATATAAAAAAATATATATATTGCAGGCATCAAAACTGACAAGTCAAAATATTATATATTTTTATAATACAGTATTATTTAAAACAATATTGGACTGTATTAGACAATATTTTTAAGATTGTATTTAAATTGTATTCAAATATTTATTTACATATTTTTGATTAAGGTCGACTTTATGTGCACAGTATTGTTTAAAAATAGCTTACAAAAATTTTTTAAAACAAATAAATGAAAAAATATATATAGTTTTAACATTGCATGTGAATCTAAAAAAATATCCCTTTTGCAAGACTGATTAAAACAGTTAGAAAGAAATATTGAAATAAGTATTTTAAAACTGTGTAATTTAAAAATAAAAAAAGCATTTCAATAAAAACCCTTTCTGTCCCTTTTTTTTCTAAAAATCTCATATTCCCCATCCATTTACATATAAGTACATGATCTATGTTTCATAAAAATAAAAATGTTTTATCTTTTCAAACAATGTGGACATTTTCCTGTTTCTTTTTATTTGCCTGCTCAAGTAAGTTTGGGTGAAAGATTGAGAATGCACCAAACTGGGTATTGAAGGGTGAAATGGGGATTTTATTTTGGATAAATTTGATTGGACGGAGCCCCGCGCAGTGTACCACACGCGCCATGTCAGTAGCTATGGTGAGGTCACAGAAAATGGAAGCTTAAGATCCGAGTTCAATCTGGAAATTACCTACTGTCTGATTCCATTCACTGGCTATTGCCATACAAATATACAGGTCCTGTCCAATTTAAATACACAAATTTTGCATTTTGAACAGCTGTTAAGGCAACGCACTTAAGAATTTCCATGCTTTAATTATAGAGTTTTTGAATGTGAAAATCATGTTCACTCTTTGGTTTCTTATTTTTTAATATTATTTATACAACTTTAATGCAATTTTCAACATTAGAGCTCGAAACCGGTGCTTGTTTTTACAGTGCAAATTCCTTATTAGGAAAATATACTAGAAATTGGCATTATCTCTCTAAAATAAATAATATAGAGACAAATAGATACTCCTGTCTTTCAAAATAATTAAGAAATTATCTGAACAGCATTTGATTGGTCTAAAATAGTGATTTATAGTGAACTATTAATTTAATTTAAAAAGAAGCTGCATTGCCAAAGCATTAAACGAACAGAAGACAGTATATCTGGTCAGCTCATCCCCAGCAATCAACGTGAGCCAAGCAAATGACTTTCACCATAATGAAATTATATCACTTGTGGTATGCGTTAAATGGCCTTGTCCAAAAGTGTCATTTGTGGTGTGCTGCTTTGTGTTTTGACTTTGAGACTTTCCCGTTCAATATGTTCTTTTGGCTCGCTCGAACGTGTGACCCACAATAGACAATGAAGCCAAGACCAGCTGTGATTTTCTGTTGAGCTCACTCTATGCATTATTTATAGTCACATCAGTAGATTAGACTGAAAGCTTGACCCTATACCGCATGATAATGTCTCCAGCCCATTCGTGTTCTGGTCACCACTAACAAATGATAACCCCTTCTATCTGACTGCTTTTCTGTCCTCAAAATGCATTTTAACTGAGCAGAGTCTCAATCGCTATGTCCATTTCTCACTAATCTGTTTTGTTCTGTTTTTACAAATACAAAAAAGGCACACCTTAAGAAAAAAATTCCTTTTACTTCTCCCATATTATTGTAGAAAGATAAACATGTTCGTATTGAACATTGATGGAGCAACAGCTTTTGTATGAAAATAAATCATTAAAATTATTTCATTTAATGAAATTTTGTTTCATTTTTGGCTCACCAGCACGGGCAAAAGGCACACATTATTTATACAAATACTTTAGCTATGTTTTTAATAATGTCTAAGTTAATGCTTGTTCAAAACAATCACTGTAGCAAAGTTTGTATTGTCTGTTTGTTTTGATAAATAAATAAATACATTTTTGTTAAATAAATTTACTAATATAAAAATATATTTTAAAAACAAAAACATTATTTTAAAAAGAGTAAATATTCTGAAAGCTTGATATCCCATAATAATTTAACATATTTACAGTAGTAACAATAAAAAATGTATTATGATTAATATCAATTTTTAAAAAAAAAAATGATGGTTCTTATAAATATGATGATTATCTCTAGGGTGGACACCCAACATAATATATACTGTAATATTTACCATCTGAATCTAACTATGTTGGAAAAACTAGTCAACTGTTTTTTATTATGTTAATTATTGTGCCTTTCACCCCAAAAACCTTTTATATTTTTTACAAATTGGAAATTTTATTTAACTGTTGCTTTAATTACCTTGAACAAAACTGAAAATCATTAATTAGACCTTTTGTATAAAAATATATTCCATAATTTTAGCGATTCTCATTTGCTACTAAATTTGCAACATTTTTAAAAACATGAAATATTAGATTAAATTAGCACAAAATCAACATTGCTGCTGCCTGAGATTGCGTCAAGTATCAGCCAAATTTCCCACATGCATCTTGAAAAGTGAATGTTTTGGAAAGTGTTTGTTTGCCGTTGTTCAGCAAGTTTGTGCGCCATCTATCGGTTTAGAGGAAAATCAAATAAAAAAAGGAGCTTTTTACCCTGGTGCGCCTATAGTCCGGTTTACTGAAAAATCTCAGATTTGTATTGCAATTACTTTAGATTAAACTGGCGGACAGATATCCACCTGGTCCAATACATTTGTTTTGTGGATTGTACCTCAAGTACCCTTTCGCTCTTAAAACAGATTCTCAAACAGATCCCCTTCAGAGTCAGTACATATCACAAAAAGATCCCCCTCTGCATTCCCTGAGCTAACAAAACACCATTATCTGTTTAATTGCCTGAGAACTGTTAAATACCCTCTATTTACATGACAAGATGCATCTTGTTGCAAAGTGTGACACAAACGAGTCAAAACACAAAAGATGACGGTGGTCACCACCGCCCCTGCTCCCCCCAAAGACAGGAGTCCAGCTCATGAATGACAGTGCTGCAACAAGCACCCTGAGCAAACACACACACACACAAACCTAATTGGTTTTTAACCAGGTTAATGGAGCTTTAGCATCAAGCCCTGCATTCAAAGACATAAGCACACTTCACTAAACAAATGTTTAATGAAACAACCACAGCAGTGTCCGTGTGATACAAAACAGTATATATATATATATACACACACTCACTCTAAAAAATGCTGGGTTGTTTTAACCCAATTTTGAGAAAATATGGACAAACCCAGCCATTGGGTTAAAAAATCATTTAAAAATTGTAACCCAATGGCTGGGTTTGTCCATATTTGACCCAAAATTGGGTTAAAACAACCCATATATATACATATATATATATATATATATATATATATATACACATACACATATACACACACATATATATGTACACTCTAAAAAATGCTGGGTTGTTTCAACCCAAATTTGGGTAAAATATAGAGAAACCCAAATGTTGGGTTAAAAATGTAAATTACAGTTGAAAGTGAAAGTTGAAGCTGGGATAAATTTTAAATTATCTTTAACCCAACATGTGGGTTTGTCCATATTTGGGTTGAAATTATATATATATTATAGGGCAGATAGATAGATAGATAGATACGCTGTCTATAATTATATATCCACGCATATATCATATAAA
Source organism: Cyprinella venusta (assembly GCA_038021265.1). NCBI lineage: Eukaryota > Metazoa > Chordata > Actinopteri > Cypriniformes > Leuciscidae > Cyprinella > Cyprinella venusta. The sequence goes on along the minus strand of CM075881.1, from coordinate 14,436,047 downwards.
AACAATTTTTTCTTATAGATGCGCTTGATCAATTTGACAGAGCGAGTGTGTGAGTATAGATCATGAATAATCTATATTCATACAAATACATAGAGAAATACAAAATACATGAAGTAGGAATGCACAAATAATATTCTAGGTTGATTGCAACATATTTTTTTTTCAAAGTGTATTTAATTTTTATTAAGAAAATAAAATATTTCTAAAGCTTATATTTTGTATCATTTAATTTAATACAATTGAGTAATTCGTTACAAATAATTCTACATTAAGAAATGTATATAATTATATAGGGTTTGAGTGAAAATGAACATGAATTTAATATTTGCTTTAAATTAATTGAAGGCAAGTTTGTGATTCAAAACCTGATATGATGAAGGAGCTCACATATGCTTGTTTGATTAGTGACTTGCAAACTTTAAATAGCTATGTATGATTTCACATCATAATCCTGTTTAATTACAGATTTAAATGAAAAAGGCTGAGTTTTCTTTTTTACATGGACGCTCTGTCATTTGAATCCTAATGTATGATTGTTAATCACAGAAAAAAGAGTGGAGAGAGTTTGAGCAGAGGACGAATGACCCGAAGAAATGGTGACTCGGAGAAAAGGCTGGCATCACACTGGGAGAAAAGAAAAGCGAGAGGGAGAGAGACGGGGTTCATTCTGTTTTTTTTCTCCCTCTCTCTCCCTTTCTCCTGCTGCCTTTGTGTGCCGTGCAGGAATGTGCTTGCTTTTCATTTCTTTCTTTGTGTCTGCCCCTCAGGCCCTAGCAGGCAGTGTCTTATGCCACAGCGGGGTCAGGGCAAACACAGAGACACATTCATGGCCACATCAAGTTTATGTGAGAATCTGGTCCTTCCTTGCCCCTCATTTCCATATGAATTGTTAATAAAATAGCAGTCCTGTGAAGGGGAGATCACTCCAGCAGGGGAAGTCAAGCGAAGCAACCTTGGTTTAAAAACGGCCTCATCCCTTCTGTTCCTCAGATGTAGAAACGCTTCGGTTAAAGCTATCACGAGCATATGTCATTATTACTGACAATGTTTACTTAAGCACAACCACCTGTGAACTGCTCCATCACAAAACACCAGTGGAAACTGTATGTTTTGATAAATGGCTCAATGAAAATAACATGCCTAAATTAATACATTTGAGAAATAATATAAAATTCCACGGTTGATGCGATATCACCGAAGCCTCTCACACATGCATTAAAGGCAAGACTCTTTTGTTTTAAAATTTTAGCCAATAACATGAAATGGAGCTTGGGGGGAAAAAACAGATCCCCATTTTTAGATTGGGAAAACAAGCTGTTCTCAAGCCAATCGCAGTTTGGGCCTTCTGGACAGGGAGCAGGATACATCTTGAAGGGCTGGCCAGTTGATTGACTTTTCTTTGGGTTCAACACACGTGTCCTGTGACCCCGCCACACTTTCCCATGCCCCGCGATGCCCCATCTATTCTAACAGACATCCCTAATTCCTCCCATCCTCCACAGACAGATCAGCCTCGGCCGTCACACTTGACAGCAGCCATGTGTACGACTTCCCTCTGTGATGTCAGGGAGGTTTGCTGTCCAATAATTAGTGGGCCAGGAAGGGTCAGGATATGATGTGGACAGGTGATTGGACAAGATAAAGGAGCTCACCTAATCAACCTGCTCCGGCTGGTTTTTATTCAGCACATCTGCACCGGAGTGTAACAGAAATATCATCAAGCACGTCATTTACGTTAACCATGAGAAAAAAAGTATTGTTTATATGCAGATTTTTTTTTTTCATCGAAATAAGGTTATATATCAAGATTATATATTTAACAATAATACAAAATAAAAAAAGTATCAATAATATTTTACAATTTAAGGTCCGTTTTTATTATTATTATTCAAAATCGTGAATTATAATTGAAGAGTTCAGATGCAAAAGCCTCTAAATGCCATTTGAAATTTTCTTCTAAAATGACCTTTTTTATCAAGCTTGCATATTTAAGTTCAGTAATTTCACTTAAATGACAATGAATATTACCTATTAATTGTCATTTAAGTGAAATTACTGAACTTAAATATACAATCTTGATAAAAATGGTCATTTTAGAAGAAAATTTCAAATGGCATTTAGAGGCTTTTGCATCTGAACTCTTCAATTATACATGTTTAAAATTATTTAATATAAATTAATAATCAATATAATTGAATGAGAAATGAAAAAAATATATATTTTAGTCAGAGATTACATCAAATGTTGCCATGTGCCAACACAACTGATCTTAATAGATAAATAATATACACCATAAAGAAAAAAAGATTATAACTTGGAGTACATTTTGCAAGAAAATAGTATTTCAGTCCTTCTACTTCTTTGTAATTATTATTTCTGAGTGAAAATTGTTTAAAAGTAAACTCGACTATTTTTTTTTACATTGCATGTTAAGTTGATTAAACATGCATTAAAAAAACTACACAATTCTTTGTGTAAAATTTCCATTTCACAGGATGTCAGATCTCATAATCTCCACCTTAACTTGTGTTATAATTTCGAACATGTATCTTCTGCTCAATCCTGCTTTGTGGTTCTGTACATCTGTTATTCATACAGCGCTCTTCGCCTGATTAAGTCGTCTTTTTGTGGACATGGGTGTCCTCACTCTTTAGTGTTTTTGGACTTGCGGATAGATCTTGCTGTGAATCGAGGGTATGTCTGCCAGCTTGACACGCACAGAAGGAGAGCATGACATCAGGGCTTTGTCATTTAGAAGATCTATTCAAGGATTACAGTAGAGAATGAGCCCCTGCCTGGAGCAGGCTTATTTCACTGAAACCCTAGCTGTTTTCACTACCATTTTTTTTTTCTCGCCAAGCACTTCTGGAAGTATGTATCTTGGGAGAGTACTATGGTTGGCATTACGTATTCAAATCTGGGACTTTTAACCCTTAGGCACCACTTCGGAATACAAAAGAGGTTGTGTGCCCATATGATAATATCACATGAGCCTTCACCCAAATATAATAAAAATGACAAACACTGATACCATAAAGGATTTCTATTGATGGGAATAGCCCAGGAAAAGCTACGATTCATTGAAAAAATTAAGTCATAATTCTTGGCTATCAAACAGATTAACTAGACCAGATAATGCAATGTTTTATATACGCTCTTTAAAAAAAAGTGTCCCAAAGGGAGGTTTTCAAAATGATGCCTTAGAAGAACCATTTTTGGCTTTCCAAAGAAGCTTTCAGGGATCGGTTCTTAAAAGAACAATGTTTTTCTTATCGCAAAGAATATTTTAATAATCGAAACAAACCTTTTCTACTATAAAATACCTTTATTTTTAAGTGCATTATATGGAATGGCACACATTGGTATACTCCTTTTATTTCTTGTTTTGTCACTTAAAGAAACGTATAGTGTTTTATAATGCATTCAACTCTTCAGCCAGTTATTAATAAAAATGTACTAGATGATGGATGATGGATGGATGTCAGAAGTTTACACTCATTTTTTATAAATAATTTAAAAAAAATGTTTGTTTTGGCAGGCAGAATATCACATATCATTTTATTTTTTTTATTTTAAGAAAACAATTTAGTTTTTCTTCACGGCAAAAACCGACTCTGGTGACAAGTCTGACATTACTTGCTGTTTGCTGAAAGCATAACTCTTGCTCTCTCTGCAACAGCAGAAGACATTTCCTGTGGATATCAGGGAGCCATTTACTCACATACTGCTTCTTTTGTCTTGTCATTTCCCCAAACAAGTGCCCTGTGATTTTGAAAAAAAAAAAAAAAAAAAAGAAATTGTATACTTCCTTTGTGCCCATCACAGGTGTTTGTACAGCTTACTTGTAAATGAGACGATAACATAGGCAGAAGCATGTTTGGACAATTCCAAGTTAAAAGTCATGTTTCAATTTGGCCGAGATATCAGGCAAAAAAAAAAAAAAAAAAAAACATGGCAGGAATTATTTTTAAACAGTCTTTTCTATTTTCTTTTCTACAATTCAAATAATTTACAATTATAAAAAAACAATAATAAAATATACTAAAACGGTGCATTAAAAAAAGTAAAAGCACCACAAATTAATACAAAATGTAACAATATATATTATCTCCTTGAGTCAGGTTTTGACGTCAGTGTTGTAAAAGACCAACTGCCTTTTAGTTTGAATGCATCTTTTTGAATGAGATATAAAATCCAATTTCAAATTGGAGAGGATGATATTATCTTTAGAACATCATACAGCTTTAGAAGACTTAGAATATAGTGCCTAATGTTGAGTTTCATTGACTTATTTAAATATTTTTTCAAATTAAATTACTGTAATTATTAAACGTGACTGAATGTAATTTGAATACTGTTTGATGGTAAGGGTTAGTTTATGAGCTCAAAAATATTGATATAATAACAATGTAAATTATACTAGTGTCATATAATGCATAATAACAAATTTATTGTGGTTGAATTTCCATGTTTTGCATCATGGCTTTGACAAAATCCTCCTAAGTGAAGAGTTTTGGTAAAATCACAGTAAAAGATGATCAGTTGACTTAACTTAAAAAAGGGAGGAAACCTGTTGCCCTATCTTAATTTTTTCAATTACGCATGAAGTTTATTTACTTAATGATTTGAAGGCAATAGGTTTCCTCACTTTTTTTAAGTAAAGTCAAGAGCAGCAAAGGCCCTCGAACAACGCTGTCTCTTCGCTCTCTTTGTCTATTAAAAGTAAAAATCCCTGAATACTTTAGAACTCAAAAGTATATAAATAGTATATCTCTTTAATTGGCTCCCAAAAGGTTCTGGGAGTATAGCTACAAACACATTGAGCATAACGTGCGAGTACAAAAGAAATTCCACATTCACCCGAGGAATTTGAACAAGATGGATCTAATCTGTCTTAATCCTCTGTGAACTCCAATTACAATTTTCTTGATCTACACTTGACCTAATACTCCCATGCGTGGCACCTCAGACCAAGAACCTTAACTTTGCTAATTGGGCCTCCTTGCCAACTCGTTGAATGTAGGTCTTCAAACAGCATTCCCAGCAGGGTTGTTTTTAGTCTACAACTGAACTCACCAAAAACCTGAATAGAAAAACAGCGTTTCCACTGCTACATGAATATCAATCATCATTGGCCTAATGTAACTTTATCTGTTTAATGGTTAATAACTTAGACAGAAGCACTGAATGGATTATTACAGCACAACAGATACATAATTTTTCCCCGCATTCATAAAACTTTAAACTGGATGTCTAGACAGATTACACAAATAAACCGCATACAGGACTTCATACAGCGATGAACAGCACCCAGGTAAATACTGAGAGCTATTCCCAGAAACTCCTTGAAAGTGACAGAGCCTGCTGGTTAGTGTTTGCTGTCGCTAAAGAGAAACTGGACTAGACACTAATGCAGCTAAAAGCATACTTCACTTAAAACGTTTTTTTTTTTTTTTTTTTTTTTTTTAAAGAGAGAAAACACTTAGCTTTTGTTTAATATTAACACACACACACATATATATATATATATATATATATATAATGTATTTGTGTGTATATTATCAATTTTATACAAATAAATATGAAAATAAAAATTAATATGGAACTGCTGAAATTAAATTCAGTCTCTTGTTTTTATGTATTCAAGTAAAAGACGGAAAATCCAGACCAGGCCATGAACTTGTCTGGAATTCAAGCACAAAGCTGGCTTTTTGCCTCAATTCTCAGTTTCAGCTGATAAGGCACAGAGCTTGTTTGAAGAGTCAATACAAGATCGCAGAAAAAAGAACATTTTTAAAGGAAAAATGGGAAAGATTGCTAAAGTCTATGTCCATTCCATGTGCGTGTGTGCACATTACGGAGCAAATACACTTTACTCTTTGAACAAAAATTGTGTAGACAAAGAAGGCTGAATACACTTACCATGGCTTTAGCCTGTATATCATAAAGAGAGGGAAGCATCCACCTTTATCACAGTCTATTCCATTTAAGGTTTTGAAATAACTGCTGTCTAGACCACGCAGAAACTTGGTGCTAAAGAAGTGAAACGACCTTCCCCCTTCCTGCGAACGATCTATTACCCCCCTCCCCGCCCGGCACCCCCTACCTCATCCATGAGTGGAATCGCTTTAAGTGCCTGTCAGGCAGAAAACCGGCTTCAGCATTGTGCAGCTGTAAGTTTCCCCGTTCCGTTCTCCAATGACATTGGCCCTTCCTTCACCACATGACTCAAAAAAAAAAAAAAAAAAGGAAAAAAAGGCTAGAAAGTGAAGAGCAGAAGAAGATACAGCAGACGCAGAGAGAGCATAATCCTGTCGGCGGGGTCGTGTACCTGAGGAGCAGGTTTAAGTTTCTAGAGCTTTTCCGACATAGTTTGTGGAGGACTAGGAGAGAGTGAATGGGAGGGGGAGGAAACTGCATAATCCCTTCCCTGCAGAAACTTCCTCCCTCTCTCTCTCTCTCTCTCTCTCTCTCTCTCTCTCTCTCTCTCTCTCTCTCTCTCTCTCATATGAGCTGCTGGCCCTTGTCTTAGCACTGGAATGCAAAGGCCATGCTTCAAGAGGCCCAGTCAGACAAGCTCAAGTCAGTCACTCCTCTGTGACCTCAAGCTTAACACTAGCACGTGTGCACGGATGTGCATTTAAACCAAATTAGAGCCCTATTATCTCTTTTACACTTTTTTTTTTTTTACAGGTGTGTACCCAATTGAAATGAAAACATACTTGTCAGTAATAATAATTGCATTTCAATATTTCATTGTGCTATTTCCCAGTACACTGCATGCATTCAAAAGTTTGGGGTTGGTAAGAATTTTTGAAAGAAGTTTCTGATGCCCATCAAGACTGCATTTATTTGATCAAAAACAGTGTGATACTGTTTTCCATTTTAAAATATATTAAAATGTAATTTATTCCTGTGATGCCGAAGTCAATACTTCAGTTTTCTGTCACATGGTCCTACAGAAATCATTCTACTATGCTGATTTGGTGCTCAATAAATATTTCTTATTCATATTTATGTGTAAAATGTTACAGATGTTATTGTTGAAAACAGATATTTTGATAAGCTTTTTTGTACAAAAGAACCAAATTTATTTTAAATGGAAATCATTTTATCAATGTAAATACAGTTACTATTAAATAAAATGTAAAAAAAAATCTTACTTATACATCGCTTACCTAAACCTTTTCATCAACTGACATTTATTTAAAGACAAAAAAATGTGTGACATTTTTAACAGTTTGTTTCATTTATTTAAAATGACAAAATTGTGTTTCTTGACAAAATTTGAATTTTATTTCTCCCCATTAATCCCACATATATGATCACCCCAGGCATACAGTGACAGAATTTGTCATTTTATCAAACCTTTGTTGCCAATGAGAAGCCATTTTGCAAACAAATTTAAAGGGGTAGCTCACCCAAAAATAAAAATTCTGTCAAATCATTTACTAACCCTCAAGTTGTTCAAGCCCAAATTAATTTCTTCTGCACAAAAGATGATATTTTGAAGAATATGGGTAATCAAACAGTTGATGGACCCCGGCTGGAACACAATACGATGGAAGTCAGTGGGGTCCATCAACTGTTTGGTTAACCATTATTCTTCAAGATATCATCTTTTGTGTTCAGTTGAAGAACAAATAAAGGGTGAGTAAACGATGACAGAAATTTCATTTTTGAGTGAACTAAGCAATAATGTAACACGTTTATTTTTATAATGCTTTCCAAGTGTATATTTTGGATGTCAAACAAGACAAGGATCATTTTCCTTGTCCAACTGTAGTGAAAATAAGTTACCGTGCCTTGAGGTGGGTTGTGAACCCAGGCAGACTTTTCCATCTGGTTTCACGCTCGCTCAGTGAACAGAACATCAGTGTTTCGCCATAAACACAAATGTCATGCTCATATGATCAGGATACGTTTCCGTTGGCCTTTGCCTTCCACACACTGTCTTAAGGCAATCACAAGACATATATATCCCTCTGAGCCAGTCTCTCATGAAATGAATACTATTTCTAGCAATGCCGCTCGAACTAATACTTTCACTTAGAGTCAAAGCTCAAAATATGCAGAAGTCGAGTGGGTTTTAGAGCACTATTAAGTGCTCATGTCTGTTCCAGACCACACACTCACTCCTGTAGCTGCTTAGAACCTATTTTAGAATCAATCTTGTCTTCACTCTGCCCTTTTCAAGAATTATTCTTAAGACTAATTGGACCCTGGGGATCTAGACCTCAGTGCTGAGGGTCTAGAATAGGGTCTATTAGACGTACCTTTGGACTCAAGCCAACACAGCACATGACAAGTGGAGTAAGTGTTTGCTCCACCCATGAGGCCCTTATGAAAAAAGTGCTTTTCATTATGACACAGAACTGCCTGACCTCATGTCTGACACTTTTTATAAGATTTATTTTTTAAATATTATAAATGAACAAGTCAAAGAGTTAATAGACTAAACTAAACAATAAATAAACACTTTTCTAGCAGCTGGATTTGTTCAGCTGTGCACCAAATGAACCTTTGTTAAACCCCGCCCTCCTCTCAGACAAGCTCTACAGAAGGTTCCATAGGAAAAGAACTGGATCTTTTGTCTGCTGTCTTTGTTCAAAGCAAATGATAAATTACATTATATTAATAACACGATTAAAAACGTCTCGGTTACATATGGTAACCCTCGTTCCCTAAGGTGGGAACGGAGAGGAGTTTCTCGTCAGAGGAGTTTTCAATGAATTGGGATCACGCTAGGGAGACCAATTGCCTTCAAGTGAATTAAAACGAGCCAATGAATTTAGGCATGAAGGACTTGCATTCCGTGCCCCGCCTGCCAGTTCGACTATAAAGTGGAAGCAAGCGCACATACATATGCTTTACGCTAAGGAGTCCAGTCTTCCGCGAAGGTACAGCAAGCACGGCGGCGGGACGAGACATCTGCGTTCCCTCCTCAGGGAACGAGGGTTGCCATACATAACAGAGACGTTCCCTTTCATTCGACAACTCCTACGTCTTGTCGATATAACGCCCTTATAACACGCCATGGTGCTGGCCCCTTCAAGTGCCCTGCTTAGCTTCCCGCCAAAGCAGTTTCTTAGTTTTCTTCACGGCGGGAGCTAGCTAGGAAGAATCACACTGCTGTTCCACAAGACGCGCTCAGTGGATTTGGATAACACTGGGGAAGTGTGCCCTGTTGGAGGGAACGCTGCAGAGCCCCTGCCCGTGGGGTAGTGAAACATATGGAAGTCCCTGAGGTAGTCCCAACCAACGTGTTAGGTGTCACCTCGCCCACAGCTCTACAGATGTCTGTCAGAGAGGCGCCCTGTACCAGCGCCCTGGAGGAGGCGACACTCCTAGTGGAGTGTGCCGTCAACCTAGCTGGGCAAGGCACGTTCTGGGACTCATAAGCCCAGATGATAGCATCCACTAACCAGTGGACAAACCTCTGCTTGGAGACAGCCGGTTTGGCTACAGTGGGGGGTAATGTTGCCCCGGAACGCGGCATTACTGCGGCTGCTATATGCCCTAGAAGCCTCTGAAATGGTTTCAGTGGGACCACAGACCTGCCCTGAAAAGTCTTGAGGCAGTTGAGCACTGACTGGATACGCTCCTCGGTGAGACACGAGGCGACAGGCCAAGCTAAAGTGTAGGACCTTGTACTGATATGCCTGACCCTCGATCGTAAACACAAGAAACGGTCTGTGTTGAAGGAAGAATCGAGACATGAAGTACGCATCCTTCAGGTCGATCTCTGCATACCAATCCTGGGGACGGATGCATTCGAAGATGCGCTTCTGTGTGAGCATTCTGAACGGGAGCTTTTGTAGTGCCCGATTCAAAACTCGCAGATCGAGGATTGGCCGTAACCCACCGCTTTTCTTGGGTACAATGAAGAACCAAGACCTCATTTCGGCTGGAGGGACCGGTTCGATCGAATCCTTCTGACAATAAAAAAAGGCAGATCACGTGAAGCAGCGTCTGGTACCCGGGAGATCACGAAGTTCGCTGAAGCGCCGTCACACCAACACAGAGAGGTTTCTGAGAAAACAGCAGACTCCAGCAGATAATATACCAATCTTGAAAGCTAGAAACCGGTCAGCTCCAAAGCAAGAAGCATATGTGTGTGCACTCGCTTCCACAGTGGCAAGCGGGGCGTGGAATGCAAGTCCTGCATGCCAATATTCATTGGCTTGTGTTAATTCACTCGAAGGCAATTGGTCTGCCTAGCGTGATTCCAATTCGTTGGAAACTCCTCCCTGGAACTATGGTATTCTCTAATGTAAAACTAATACTAATGTCTAAAATTTAAGTAATTGCAACTTAAATTTCATAATTCAGGTGAATAGTATTATAACCACTAATATTTACAGTATTACATCAACAAAACAGAGGCCTCTACTCCCTCCTCTTGTCACCAATTCGGTGGAATTTGTAGCGCCATTATAACCTTGCTTGTGCTGACAACACGTTTCTGTGCACGTGTGTGTCCGTACTGTATGTGTGTTTAAGTTGGAGCGAGAGGAGAAAGAGATTAGGCTATGTGCTTTCCGTACATAATAAACCTTTGTGGAAATCTTTTTTTTTTTTTGCCAAAAATAACATGGAAATAAGTTTTTATCCCATTGTTTACTATATGTATTTCCTAGTTCAGTGTCATTGTGGGTTTTGATTCTTTTGCTGTTGTACTCTGTAAGGGTCTTGAAATCGTTTGTTGAAGTGATATGGATATCGTTTTCTGCCACCATGTAGGCTCCGCCCATAAAATACATTGCTGTTTGCAAACACCCAAATGATTTATATGACTGATAGAAAAATTTGCTAAGGAAGTAGGCTATTGGCCAGTAATGCTTTTTAGGTGGGGCTTAGCAAAGTGTCAAGAGAAAAAATAATCAAAGATTGTATTATATAATTTACTATCTTCTGCTGTACTCAATCCCGTTACAGAATCCACAGGGAATTGTGATTTTCTTAGCCTGTGTGTATCCGCAGTCTTGAGATGTTTATGTAAGGATGTGCTGAAATATAAATCTTGGAGTGCTCTACCCTCACAATGACAGTAACGCTTGCATGTAACTTTAGATGCACTAGCACTGTGATGAATTTGGTCCCCACCCACCAGGTGCTTATGGAAGGAATATCATGGAATACAGAATTTTTACAGTAATAAAAATATTAATCCCACACTGACTCACAAGATCCATTCTTTCTGTACACCAGTTTGCTATTAGCTGACGTGTCCGTTCTCCCACTGGTCTTTCCATATGCATACACTCTATGGCAGTGCGGTAATATTTAATTAGGTGCAGTACACTTCGTAATATTTGCAGTTAGCTTACTGCAAAATAAATCAAAAGCATCGGTAAAATACATGCAAAAATTCAGACGAAGAACTGTGCTTAGTATTTTAGTTGTCCCAATTTCAAATGAAAACTATTAATCTCTTAATCAAAGAAACTAAATAATCAATATAAAAATGCATCTAAATGTAAAAATAAAGTGTCAGGCTGTAGTGAGCTCTGCTATTGTCTTGACATTTGAAAGCATTACTGCCTATTGAGAATCTGTAATAAAACTGTCGTGTTCTTCAAATGGTCACATTATACTAGCACACAAAACTATAAAACTAAACAAAGGTAGTTAGGGCACAACGCATTTATGAGCATCTCAACAAAGACATCTCATTGGCTAGCAGACTTATCATATTGCAAAGCCAATAAATTTGAGTGTAGGTTTTTGTGACGGTAAACAGCCGGTCTGTGGAAGAGAATGAATTGTGGGTTAATTGAGAGGCACACTTTTGAGATAAAGCTCCACCACCTCGGTATGACCCCTGTAATAATGAGCAGTATGACAGAGGGCAAGTTATCCTTGATACTCCTAACAAAAATCTACTGCCTTAAAAAAATATATACATGTATATATGTTGGGTTTATCATTCCCAGGATGTCACCATTTTTTTATCTAGAGGAAAAATAAGACTACATCAGTAGTATCTAAATCGGATATTAAATTATCTTGTAATCACGAAATGTCTAGACAGTGGAACAATAAAAGGTTATTTGGTGATTTAAGGACTGTTATGGTTGTATTTGGAAGTAGTCCTGTTTAACCAAGACAGCCTGCAAGGTCCTTGACCATCCAAAAACTCACAATGGGAACAGGAAAACCCCTGTTTTTCCACTCTCCAGCTTGTCTTACAAATGTGGGATTTCCCTTATTAACCGACACTTGCATTGATATGAAATGGAATATGTAGCGCTACAAATCCAGATATACTATCGAGCAGTGACCAAATTGCGAGCAATCAAATGGGAATAATGAAATCCTTCAAACCAAACACAAGCTATTGTTGTTTCTCCTCTGTTTCTCCTTCATCCGCTTTTTTTTTTTTTTTTTTTTTTTTGCTTGAGAGATCAAAGGCGAGGGTTTTAGCATTCCTCTGAATAAGCTTTTAGCTTAACAACACAGGGAAATTTAGATCTCTTGCCGGCCAAGACAAAAGCTTCCATGGATCTGTTAGCTGATATTATAGTGCCTATTGTTGCCCTTGAACCTGATAAATTTGACAGGGCCCAAGAGAATGGACATTGTGATAACACAAAGCTCTCCTTCAATAACCGAGGGGCTAATCTCCTTCAACTGATACCGTATTAATAACCTTTTAATTAAAACAGAAAGCGACATTGAACAAGGACTAAGCTGCCCCATGCTGGGAAGTATAACGAGAATCAATACGTCTACTCGCAGACTATACGAAAGGACCTTCGAAAGAGAGAGAAAAAGAGGCTCCTGTGAAGTGAACAATGTCACAAAAGGCAAATAGTGAGGAACAAAAATATTTGCTTATCAAAGGATTCGCAAAGGACCAAAGCTAAACAATGCATCAAAGCGTTTAAGGTGTATTTGAAATTATTCGTTTTCGAATTTATTCCATTTTATTCTATTGATTAATGACTTCTTGTTAATAATAATATATAATGTTAATAATAATTTATGTTGCATGATTATTCGTTGACATAATTTCTTTAATACCATATATTCTGATGTTTAATGTTTATGTTTAATCTATCTATAAATTACAGGAACGTCTGTCTGTTCATCGAATATCTCTCGAACCGTTAGTACGATGGATTTCAAACTTGATTTAGAAAATGCTAAAGATATCGTTAAATATATCGGTAAAAGAAGCACACATTGAAGTTTTGGTTTAAAAATAAATATTTTGACATTAGAGAGGGTTGTGGCTTAAAAATTGTGGTTTAAAAAGTATTCTGTCAGTTAAACATTAAGTCAGCTACACAGTTTACTTCTGAAGTAACAAAGTAGCAATTCTTTTCGAGAAATGTAGCGATTCTTTGCAAGGTTGTTATTATGCATTTATTACAATGTAATAAATAATATACTAATGTAATATACATTAGTGTTATTATATATTTGTTAAATTATTATTATACATTTGATACATTATTATTTGGTTACATTATTCTTTTTTTACAAAAGTAGCCATTCTTTTTTTTTTCTTTTTTTTTAAGTAGCGATTCTTTTTGAAAAAAAGTAGTGATTCTTTTTGGAAAAGTAGCGATTCTTTTTGAAAAAAAAATAGTGTAAATTTTTAATTATACTTGTATTGCAATGTAATTTTACACATATTACGGTGTTATTAATGTAATTATACATTTATTACAGTGTTATGCATTTGTTACATTATTATTATTATTATACATGTTAAATTATTATTTTGTTACATTATTCTTTTTGAAAAAGTATTGATTCTTTTCTTTTTGAAACACTTAACACTTTCCTGTGTAATAGTAGCCTAGGCTATTAAGCAACTCAAACATACCAAACCAACAATTACTAAAAACACACAAAAACTGATTTTGTAGGGGTATTGCACTAGTTATTTTGAAATGCAAGTTCTTTTGTGTCTCTTCTGGGGTTTGTTCCGGGTGTGTTTTCATCAGAAATGATAATGTGATCCTCCTTGGTATCAAAATGTGTTTGCAAGACCTGCAATATTCTCTTAAAGGTCTTACAAGGACCATGGTGACCTAATAAGACCTGCTAGGGTAGACTACATTTTGTCCTGAGTGCATCATTAAATGGTTGCAAGAGACGTTGGAAGAACTTAAATAGTTTTTTTCGCTAGTCCCCTCCTGTTAGGCACAGCATACAATATTTAGTTTCAGAAGACTCAAGTCTTATTTTTTTTTCTTATTTTTTTTTTTGTCGGTAGAGGTATCCAAAACTGTAACAAAGGCGGGGCTTGATGATGCTGTGAAGGAGCGTGGAATGATGGGACGTGTCGTCACCTCCACTGCCGATGAAAATCAATCCATTGGGACTCAAAAACCATGTTCATGGGTGAGGTAAAGTTTTATAACTGTTACGTCACGATTTTATTTGCAAGTAGCAATGTCACACTGCTAAATTACTACTTGAACATGTCACTTTATTTGAACTAAATGCTGGGATAACGCAGCACAGTTTTATGTGTTTAAAACAATCACACTAAAAGTACCCACAGCTTTTGCTAAAAGGCTGACTTATAACACATAGTGTATTTAATTACACTGCCATATACTCTTTTAGCAGACTTGTTAAACAATGTTAAGACATGACACTGATATTGATCCTTATTTTATTTCTACATTTGATTCATCTGTACCTTTTACGTTTCTTGGTGTCATCTCTGGTGACAAAACCTACTGAAAAAGATAACGAAAAATTGTGGTCCATGAAGACGAAAAATTGTGCTCCATGAAAAGCGGGAATGAAAAAGGAAACAACATGATTTATAGTCAGGAAATGTGAAAAGCTCTGATAAAGAGGTGGTTGATTCAGTCTGAGTCTGCAAAACCTGCTTAGGAAAGCTGCTTGTCTGTCCTCTGCCGTGCCTGGCACACAGGGGTCATGACCTGGTCATGAATCGCTTCTATCAGCTCCTTGCTGGGACAGGAGGGGAGGGGAGCCGTGAGCGCTTTTGATCTCGGTTGGCTAGTCAAGCAGCATGGGTAAGATATCTCCTGCAGGTCAGGCTCTGTGGGAGCGGGGCTGAGGGCAGGTCAAGAGCACAGTTCTATTTTTCCTCTTCACCGAGACTCTGTTGAGCTCCTGTAGTGTTGCCTCAGACATGTTGGGTTAGAAGTACACTCGGCTATAAATTTGGAAGGTGTTCATTTATGCATCTAGAGTATCTTGGTCAGTGTAGCGCCCATAGAGGACCACAACAATTTTTTACTTGCAATTGTTATTCAAAGCAGGTAGTATAAGGAGGAGTGGACATTCTCATTCTAACAAGCATCTGAATAGATTGTATTCTTTTTTTTTTTTTAATTCATACTTTTATTTAGGAAGGAAGCATTAAATTGATAAAAAAAAGATTGGAAATTACAGCACAGTGGTACAACCATGTATATTTATATATGTACATATACACACATACATAATTGCCTCAGTGTCTGTTTTTATGGCCTGACATATGT
This sequence comes from Cyprinella venusta, assembly GCA_038021265.1. Lineage (NCBI taxonomy): Eukaryota > Metazoa > Chordata > Actinopteri > Cypriniformes > Leuciscidae > Cyprinella > Cyprinella venusta. The sequence goes on along the minus strand of CM075881.1, from coordinate 14,420,568 downwards.
AAGCTATCCGCCATATTGGAAATGTCAAATCTGGTCCATGAACACTTGAAAGGAAGTTAACTGTTTATCTGCAACCTTATTTATACACATGTATGAATATCCGTATCTGCAATACACATTAGCAGATGATTTTTACTGCATTTAGTTGATTATTAATGTGATAATTCTGCATAATGAGTTATACATAAAAAGACAAACAGGCAAAATCTCACACCTGACAGGTTATCCCATTTCATCAGGAATTTATAGCTCTGTGCTTTTTATAGCCTTAGGCAGCACAATGCTATGACATTTTCGCTGTAATAATTTTGATGATTATGGCAATTAAAACCTAGGGTTTGCATAAGCTGTAAGCCATAATCATCAAAATTATAACAAATAAAGGCTTGAAATATCTCACTTTGCATGTAATGAGTCTATATAATATAATAGTTTCACCTTTTAAGTTGAATTACTGAAATGAACTTTTGCACGATTTTCAAATTTTTCAAGTTTCACCTGTGTAGCAATTTATCTGTTCAGTGAAATACTTTACTCACCTGTTGAGTAATAAAAATGGCTCTCCCCATCGCTTTTACAACATTTCAATATCAAAGCCAATGTTGATTCTGGTTTTATTACGAGATCTGTTGTGTTCTCTTCTTGCCACAAACTCTCCTCTACTTGGCATTATTTTAAATGGGTGATTCCCCAGAGGTATGTTGGAGACTAAGGGTATGTTTACATGACACCATTTTTCAACTGAAAACGGAAAAACTTATGAACTTTTTGGCCGTTCATTTACACGACAACAGCGTTTTGGGGACCTGTAAAATGTAAGCTTTTGAAAACGGGTTTCTAAGTGCAAGGTTTTGAAAACCATGCCTTTACAGTCTCCGTGTTAACAAGAAAAACATCAATCTTGAGCTCAAACTTACCCTTTGACCACTATTTTAAAGTTACTGTATTATGCCTTTGTATTGTCAGCAAAAAGTGAGAAGTCATACCAAGGCAAAAGGCAGTAACTTCCACATTATCAATATTTAATTGCTAATTTCTGATAACAAAATCATTATAGTAACACTTGTATAAAATCTAGTTAGCATGGCATTTATTTTGTATGATTTACAATTACTTATAGCCATCTACTTAATGCTTTTCTTTGCTTTGGTTGCAATCTGATTCAACTCTGTATCCTTCGCGTTCGACCACTTCTTCAGTGTACCAGATTAAATAACATCTTTGTACATCTTTAAGTCTAACAAAAATGTGTGTGAGTGTTTGTGTCTATGTGTGTATAGTCACAGTGCTGACAGATGAATGATGCTGGTAACCCTGGACTGCAGGCTTGATGAGCCCAGGAATTGCATAGGGAGCATTTCACCCAAACCTCCTTTGGCTTTGAGTCGTTAAATTGCTCCATCCAAACCGCTTTATTTAAAACACTGGCAGAGACATCTATGTCAGTCTTTCTTTCCCATGCCCTAGTTATTTTTTAAAAACATTAAAGTAAAAAACATTCTTAGTTATATTCATGGTAGTTGAAACAATCATACTGTTAAAAGTGCTTTATAAATGAAGGTGACACTTGACTTGTAACACTTTAAGTGTTACAACCCTTCCTAACCCTGTCAGCCAATATTTAGCTAGCACTTTTAGCATAGTGGTTTGAAATTAGCTAGGGTAGCTAATTGAAATTAGCTTAGGCAATATGTGATGCTAGAAAATGCATCACATATTGCCTAAGGAACTACTATTTAATACTATAACTTTTTATCTTCAATAGATACTAAACAAAATATAGTCTTGGTCAAAATGTTTACTTTCTGACCTCAAAATCTGTTTTTTTTTTCTCTATATATTCTGCATTTGCCTGTTTTCAGCCTTGACAATCACCTTGCGTGATTGGGTAGGAAGTAGGAAAAAAAAACTGAAGTGATCACATGACTCCTATCTTATCCCTAATTGGTGAAATTGATGGTGTTACAACTCTCTCCATGTTACAGCCATCGCCATTCTCCCCTATTTTGAACTCTAATATTACATTATTTTTACTCTATTTTTGATCTAATAAATGCAGCCTTGGTGAGCATAAAATACTTCTTTCAAAAACATTAAAAACAACCAAACTTATGATTTGAACTTGTATCCACAAATCCTAGATTTTGATTTGATAGGGTCTTTCATTAAAAGGAAATTGGTAATTGATGTGAAATTCACTTTTGCAGACATATCTGGCACAGTTCCTATTTATCAATCTTCAGCTTACGTCATTGAAAACTAATACATGAACCAGCTCCGAAGACGAGCATCATGCTGGAATCAGTGTGTGGTCTTATACATTGAAGCTTACTCTTCCCTTCACAGTGTCTCTTGACAGTACAGGCTTTTTAGCTCTGGATATCGTCAAGCATTAAGTGGCTGAGAGTAATGGGATACATTCTGGGCAAGCGGTAGAAGCCCAGCACTTTATGAGAGGTGAAACCAGGACAATGAGAGCCGTTCCTCACTGCTGTGTTTACATTTAAACCACACCTGCTTCCTCCACACAACTCGGAATGTCACAGCACTCCTTCTCAGAGCGTTGAGGAGAAGTCAGGGAGTTTATTCGACTGATTTCTGGAAGGATAGTCCAATGGAAGCTTTTTCTAGAGGTTCATGCCTGAGACTTAATCAACATTTAGAATCCAGGTGAAATGAACATGTGCACACTTAATTTGTCATGTGCAATGTTTCAAATGACATATCCAGAGGAATTTTTTTGTCATATATTAGCAAGTCTCTAAGTAAATTACTGAGATTCAGAAATGCTCATTGATTGCTAGGGACGAATAGTTCTGCAGGTAATTTGCCTCTTCAAATCATTCAATTTTGACTGCTTTATGCCCTTATCATTGACTAATCATATTGGTTCTGCACTGCAAACTGCAGAACCATAAAAATGCAATGACATAGCGAGCACAGAATACTGAGCTAGTGTGGGAAACACTTTGAGGATTTTGGTGCCACCTAGAGTCCAATTACATTTATGCATCAGAAACCACATGACGAACTGAAAAGGATATAATTCAATAAAACGAGATACAATTAAATCATACGAACAAGAATACAGAGACTACACATGATCTTAAATTTAATCTTACTCGTCATAATAGCACTGTTATTAGGTAAAACGCAGTATGGGAATGGTTGTTAAAAAGTATGATGAAATTCCTATTACTGGCAAAGAAACCTTTCTCAAGAGACTTACAGGGAAAGTGACACCAGTCTACATCTTGCAATTAAAAATATCACATGATTTTTAAGAATAAGGGAAATCAAAAAGTGAAGTTAACATTTATCCCTTCTCGGAATCAACATCAATTTGATGTTGCTTATAAATGTTTGGTGTTTCTTCGACTAAGAGCTCTTTTGGATACTAAAAAATATACAATGCACTTTTAGATACACCTTTTATCCACTAACAACAACAAATATCTATCCATCACAATTATTAATTCTGTCATTTCTGTTTTTCCCTAACATCTCAAATTATTATGGCGGGAACAACATTTTAAACTTTAAAAAAAAAAAAAAACCTCTAAACCAATTGTATGTTAAGATTAATGTCTAGGTAGTATTTTGTGCAACCTAAATACAGAACAAAAAAACAATTTTCACACTTTTTGAACATTTTGACACATTACATCTTATAATGATGCACAATAAAAAAAATCTTATCAACATAAGTGAAAGTGATAGCGTGATATGTGTAGAAAGAATCTATTTCTTATAAAGTATGTGATCTCAAGAATTCACTTCATTGACAGTTGACTCCTTAGTAAACAAATAACAATAACAATAAATGCAAAAACTAATTTTACAGAGAGATTGATGTATTGATGTATTGATTGTATTGATGTTAATATCAGCACTGCCTTATTTCAGCCAGAATGGAAGTCCCGATACTTTTTAAGTCTTCTAAGGGACCAAGGGAATTTGCTTTATATTTTTCAACTATAGCTCAAAAAGAAGAAGAAGAAAAGAGAACTGTTGCAATGGTTTTAAAGTTCAATTAAAAAAAGGAAAAAGTATAAATCAAGTAAATCTTAAATAAAAAGTGGATAGCTTTGCTCATGCTTTTCACATATTAATGTAATTCATATTTTAATAATTCTTACTATTGTTTTGTTATTGAGGCTGCTGCCTGCTGTTATTGTGATTACTATTCTTAAAAATCATTTTACAATAAGCAGAACTTCCTGAAGTTTAAAGAAAACATATGGAATGATCATTTGAGCACTACAGACACCATATACTCTCACTTCCCACTACAATTTCTCAAGTGATCCAGACATCACATGATCCGTCAGACTCTCCACATTTACCTTAGCGTCCTGTTTTTGAGCACTGTTTGACAGAGGAGCCCAGTTTATCCGCGAGAAGAAACGGGCTAAGGTGGCAATACTGGAAAAATGAAAACTATGATTAAAAGTAATTCCTTTTATTGCTTCTATTAAAAAAGAAATATAGAAATATAACTTGTAAAGTAAACCTTATTTACCAAAAAGATAATGAATAAGCTGTGCGCACAAGACAGCACATTTACCTGAGGAGTAGTTCCGCTCTGGTTTGGATCTGTAGTGTCTAACATCGTAATATTGAAGTCTGTAGAGAAACGTGTGTTCTTGAGGATGGCGGCCATTTCCGCATCCACCTCCACTGGGACGTTCGCCTGGAATCGAATTTGCAAAACCGACCACTGAATAAGTCATACTAGCATATTAAGAAAAAGAAAAGAAGTAGAAGGTTACCTTGAAAGAATGAGAGGCATCAAACTCAAACCAGTCAGCACAGTCAGGCACGGTTCCTTTATATGTGACCAGAGCTCTGCTCTTGATGGAGTTTTCAGGCAGTTTAAAGATTCGGTAAGTTCCAGATGCGTATTTAACATCACCTATGATACATCCCAAGTCATAGCATCACTAGTTATAATTTAAAGCATCTGCCTGCATCCACGTTACATAAAAGTTCAATGACACTTGAAAACAAATGCAGTTTAGCTATAATGCTAGCACATACACAAAAAAGTGGTAAAATTAAGAATAAAAAAAAATTAAACAAATAGGTTACCAGTCTTTTTTTGAAGTTCAGGATTGTGAACCACAATGTGACTGCCTGCAACCATGTGGGGAGTGCTGAAGCCTATGTCCTTCATCAGAGTAATGAGATCTCGCCAGTAGAGGGCGCCAGCCATTCCCTCACCTGATAGTAGCAAGCACTCATTTCAATCCAATTCTTTGGGCCAATCAAATTCTCTTTCACAAGTTGGTGAAGAATGCATTTTCGGTTAAATGTGTTTCAATGTGGACCAGGGTTATATATAGTATGTATATACAGTAAACATACAGTATATATGATCAATAAGTTATGACAACATATGTTTTTACATTTGTACAACTCATCAAAATAAGCGATTTCAACTATTTAATAATACTATTTAATAATTTATACAAGACGACTAATTTTCAATTTCATGTAATTCAAGTTGATTGTACTTAAAACAATTAAGGAAACAACTTTTTTTAACTAGTTGCCATGCATTTCTCAATTTAATTTCATTTAATGTATGAAGATAACAAACTAAATTTGAAATACTTTGATAAAAAAAAAAACTAAATTGACATTTATAGAAAATAGGCATATAAACATTTGAACTAGAATTAAATAAAAAATTAAATAATACTGTTATTATACTTATCTGAATATAACACTAGTGTGAACCCAGTGAGAATTGATTTTGACATCATTTTTTCATTATATTCCCCTCTTAATAAATCTTAACTCTAAACATCCCCCAAACAGGGAATGCATGTTCAAAAATATAAAAGAAATCAAGTTTACCCCACAGAACTGGATCTTCTTTGAAAGAGTCTGGAACTACTTTGCTTGCATAGATGTCACTGTAGTACAACTCTCCACCCTCCTATGAGACCATTCGCGTGTAAAACATAGCTTTTGTAAGTGCAAGACTTCCTAAAGGGTTTTGTTGCATAAACAGAAGAATGAAGGGAAATTATCAGTAGCTATATGATGGAAATATCTCACCTTTAGAACTTTGTAAGCTTCACTTATCACAGTTCTCTTATCTGGGCACAAACATATTACACAATTTGACCTAGAAAAAAATAATTGGCCTTTTTTACAACTTTTGCACAGGCAGATTAATGATCTATAAATCATGGAAAACATCATAAGGATGTGCATACACAACTACATCCAAAGAGTTGTTCTGTATCCCTGCATCACTGAGCTTCTCCATGTATCCTTTCACAAACATAGTGTTCGGTTTTGAGTATCCAAACTTCTCCTGATGGTACTGGATAAATTTTTGCGAGGCATCAATCTAATTATGGAGCAAACACAAAGGTTAATGGTTGCACTTTCGTTCATTTCGATTTACACGTTTCAATTATAGCATTTATACATTGGTTAACACTTATTAACAGATATTTCGATTTTTGAACCACCATTTCGTCTGTCATATCCAGTCCAATGACATGACCGCTCTCCCCGACTAGTTTACTGAGGACGAAGCAGTCTCTCCCCGATCCACTGCCCAGATCAAGAACCGCACATCCATCCAGCTTTTCTGGAATCACCAGGCCACAGCCAAAATACCTGCAGATTGATTTTCTGTGCATTACTGAAACAAATCAGGCAAAACTTACGTTTTAAGGGAGGCACAATCCCAGTTCTGCTGCTGTACCTCTTGCAAACATCTGGGTGGACTAGTTTCAGGGCTTCACATGCACTCTTGGCCACAGGTCTCGAGGGCATGACACACGCAGCATTGGTCTGTAAGTCACCTGAAGTCTCCAGCCGAGAGCCATAATAATTCTGGAAGTAATAAGAGTCCATCTTTTTTTTTTCCAGGTAGAAAATATATCAAAAGTAATTTATACATACTGTAAAAGTTTATCAAGGAGGGCTTCTTACAACAGCTAGGGGGTCAATTTACGTCAGTAAGGGGCCATCCTACCACTTTCGATATTTTACATTTTGTAACAACTATATAACAGCAATTGTGTCTATTTCTGTCCCACAATAACACACTGGCTGATGCATCATCATCCTGCACATGCTAAACTTCTACTGTATCTAAATGTTACCATTTAAAAGAAAATCTTAAGGGTGCATCTTCCCCCATGTTACCTTACATATGCAAATGTTTTATTTCTTTAATCCAGGGAGAAACCACAGAGTCAAATATTGCTCAGTTGGTCATCATGAATCCAGCAGAAATAATATAGTACTTGGCTATTTTCTAACTACTATTTATTTATTCCTCATTTAATGTAACAATTCTGTGAAATCTATAGTTAAGGCTAATATTACACACAAGTCTTGAAATTGTAAAGATCAAATAAACAATCTCATCACATGCCTCAAGTATGGTAGTACTTGATGAGGAACATGATTTACAGATGAGCAAAGTGGAATCAAACAGCTCTGGTCATGTGACTTTGTGTACATGTTCACATGAAATCAAAACAACTTGTAATTTTAAGTTTATTTTATAGTTCACAACTCATAAAATAGACGTCGCGTCGCGTCGCTTCATTTGCAATATAAACATCGGTGTAACACAACGTTGTCACCGCTTTTACCTTCACGTTTTCGTGAACAGCAGAAGACATGCTATGGAGTTGTGGTTTACGCTGAAAAGCCAGAGTCCGGAGAAGTGTGGTAGCGTGCTTCATAAACGCAGTTATGCAAATCAAACGGAATGTAGTTGTAGTTTCTTGAACGTCTTCGAGTTTGTGCTGTTAAGGGTAATGACCCAAAATCTAACGGATTAGTATATTGCAAAAAGTAAAACGGACTAAACTTTAATCCAACTTCAGGGGTAAAGTCCTTGCAGATCCTGGATACATGAATTATCAACGCGTGTTCTATCAACTAACCACTAGAGGACGCGCCTGGTCCATAAATTCATGGCACACCTTTCTGCTATTATTACCATAAATTACAGTCGATTTATTACTAGCTATGTTTAATGACAAATGGGTAGAGGTCCCTTTAAGTATCTTCCAGACAAATTGTGGAATATTTCACCTTTAGTGTAAGCCTGAACTTATAACCTTGTAATAAGCCTGTGATGATTTGTCAAATATAATGTCCAGGTCAGGACAAATATCTGTAATTCTAATAAAGTGTGGAGGCTATCTGAAGTAAACTATGGATGAAGAAGGTGGTAGTATTGATGTCTTAGCACAGTTAAAAGACAGTAGTGTGAAGAAGAGGCCTGACATGCTAGCTGTGATGAATGCAGACATTGTTACTCTCCCGTGTGTGTGCATGCAACTGGAAAACTCTTCCCACAGTGTCCTGCTTGACATTAAGCAGAATCAGTCAGCTGTGACCTTACTCTGCCCTCAGAGTCCTGAGCCTTTTACCAAACAACAGCCTGTACTTTGATTAAAGGGTGGTCCGTCCAAGTATGTCTGGTTTCACCCCCTTGTAAGCAAATATCTGTGGGACGAGTCTGAAAGGCCTTTGTTGTCAAATACGAGACAATCTCTGTCATAGAGATGAATCATAGTCATAGTATTTTGACCTCAGAAAATCGATAAAATAAATGGTACACTCTATAACGTATGTATAAGCAAATTAATAAACTAAAATTCTAAATGAATGTTTTAATAAAATCATTAATAGTGCATGTATTAGTTTTAACATTAATTATTTTTAAATATATATTTTATGCTCCTGAATGATAATAAACAAATCAATGTACATAAATGTAAACCTCTATTTTCTTACTCATTTTTGTGGTCCTAAATTATTGTTGTTGAATTACCATTGTGTACGAAATGTTCTACACAAACCAACTTGCCTACATGCATAGATACAGATTATTTCAAGCCTGTTAAAGGAATTGTATGCTATTTGCACACATTCACGTGGCATCGGGCTTGATAAGTTAACCTGACTCTTTATCAAAGCTCTGTTTTTTTATTCCGTGACCCTTTGTAAGTGCATGACCACTGTACCGCAGACCGAGACATCAAAGCCAGTGTTCTCTGTGCGCCATTTCCACCCCCTTCTGTGTTCTCTGACAAACGAATAGTTGTCAAGCTCCAAAACTTGACCTCGCTCATGGTCCCAGACTTATTTGTTTAATTTCTGTTCCTTTTTTTGTAGTCAAGGCAAGCAAGAGGTTATTGTCAGTTCAAGCCTGACAAACATCTATGCTGGGAAGGGTTCGCTGCCAGACTAAAGGTTATGAGAAGTTGAAGGAAAGGGTAATCTTTGGAAGATCAAATAAAGTGGAAGTCAGAGGAGGGGAATGTGTACAGTGTCACACAGTCAGCCTTTTCCTCAGCAAACAAAACCCCACTGTTCCACTTTCTGTCCTACTCACATGCACACGTACCATCTCTGAGGTCTTTTTTAACCTCTCCTGCCCTTTTGAACCCCTCAGACCATCTAGTTAAAGCAAGCTATTGCAACCATTCAAGGTTAGTTATTTCCCTTTTACCACAAGAACAATGTATACCGGGAGAACCTCAGATCCTGCTGTTTTTGACTCTCTGGGGATGTTCAGAGGGTTTACACAATAAGTGTGTGTGTGTATCATAGAAGTGGCTTTTTGTAGATTTTCTTTATGGATCCACATATCATAGAAGTGGCTTTTTGTAGATTTTCTTTATGGATCCACATATCATAGAAATGGCTTTTTGTAGATTTTCTTTATGGATCCACATATCATAGAAGTGGCTTTTTGTAGATTTTCTTTATGGATCCACATATCATAGAAGTGGCTTTTTGTAGATTTTCTTTATGGATCCACATATCATAGAAGTGGCTTTTTGTAGATTTTCTTTATGGATCCACATATCATAGAAGTGGCTTTTTTAGATTTTCTTTATGGATCCACATATCATAGAAGTGGCTTTTTGTAGATTTGGATCCACATATCATAGAAGTGGCTTTTTGTAGATTTTCTTTATGGATCCACATATCATAGAAGTGTTTTTTTGTAGATTTTCTTTATGGATCCACATATCATAGAAGTGGCTTTTTGTAGATTTTCTTTATGGATCCACATATCATAGAAGTGGCTTTTTGTAGATTTGGATCCACATATCATAGAAGTGGCTTTTTGTAGATTTTCTTTATGGATCCACATATCATAGAAGTGTTTTTTGTAGATTTTCTTTATGGATCCACATATCATAGAAGTGGCTTTTAGATTTTCTTTATGGATCCACATATCATAGAAGTGGCTTTTTGTAGATTTTCTTTATGGATCCACATATCATAGAAGTGGCTTTTTGTAGATTTTCTTCATGGATCCACATATCATGGAAGTGGCTTTTTGTAGATTTTCTTTATGGATCCACATATCATAGAAGTGTTTTTTTTTTGTAGATTTTCTTTATGGATCCACATATCATAGAAGTGGCTTTTTGTAGATTTTCTTTATGGATCCATATATATGTATATATATACACATAGTGTGTGTGTGTGTGTTTTGTGTACAACTATTTTTGTGAGGACCAGTTTGAGTTTTAGACCACCAAAGTGAGGACAAATATAGTAAAGTGAGGAAATTTTGGCTGGTCCTCACTCTCTGAGACCCCTGTTTGAATATGCAAAAACAGCATTAAATTGTATGTGTGTGTGCGCATGGTGTGTGTCTTTTAACAGAATATATAATCCAAAGGCTTGAAAGCCTTCAGATAAAAGTTACTTACATCTACAATACGAGATATTCTCAGCGGTTCATTTCTGCATCGTCTCTCTCCTCAAAGTAATCTGGCATATCTAATGTGAGATATATGTTCATGTCATTTTCATAGGCATAACTGGGTCACATGAAATCTCTTTGAATCTCGGGAATATGCATGATCACAGTCACAGATTTCCTTTTTATGAATCACACAATAAGCCATATGAGGAAATGAGACAAATTTCACTGCTAAATTTAGTCCTAGTAAAGATGGAGGCACCCCTAGACTCATACTTTGCATTCATTTGTGCTTAAGGTTACAAGGCCTGTTTAAGTGGAGACTTCAGGGATAGGGGGCATGAATGGGCTGTAAAGGAGCCAAGAAGTCATATTCCATGCGAGGAGTTCAGAGAGCCATAAATTACAGGTATGATTTAGAATCACCTGCTTAAGCACAAGGGGCATTAGCTATCATCAGCCAAGCGCAGCATACTTTTTATGTACTGTTCCTCATCGGCGGATTCATGCCAGCGGTGCAACTTTCTTTGATCCATCAAAAATGCATGCAAGCTCTTGTCCAATTACGAGGAAGAGGATCTGTAAAAGAAACTCAGCAGGAATGTGAAGTGTCCTCCACTTAATCAGTGGCGCTGCTTCTTTACTGACCCTTCCGACAGCACTTTCCAGTTGTTCGCAGCTTTATCATCCCTTCCTTTACAGGCAAAATGATGCCTTTTAAACATTCAAAGCCAAATCGGTTAGTATACCCTGAAACTCCTAAAGCTTTTTTTTATTATCATTATTTACACTCATGTACAGCACAAACCTCTTTTTGCTTGAAGTTAATCCCATCAGCTCTCACTTCAGCCACCCCCTACCCCCTCACTTTGACACATAAAAGGAGGTGTAGGCCTACATTATATGACCTAGTTTTGGAGAAAAAAACATAAAAGAAAGCTCATATCCAAAAACAGGCGTGTGTGCTTCTCCCAGCTTTGAGCATTATTTAAAACCCCTCCCTCTGCTGCCCGTCAACGAAATACTGTATGCCTGCATGTATACGAGAGCAGAAGGTGAGGGAATAGGATTTCTCTCCTCCTTTCCCTGAGAAGAAGCAACCCTGTAGGCCTGAGGCAGGTTGCTCTTTGTTGCAGAGTGTCCCTTTCTTCCAGAATACCTTTTTACAGTTCACTGATCTGTCTTGATGTTGGCCTCAGTGATGCACGAGGTCATCTCTGTCCTATCTCTTCCTCTTATATCTATGTATGTCACTGCAAGTGCAACCGGCAGGAATTAAGGTCATGACTCAGGGACCAGCAGATAAAATTTTAGGTCAACAACAAAGTTTAGTCAGCCAAAGGAAAGGTTTTTATGCACCACAAACGTACAAATTTTTTGTCGTATTCGCGTTTCGTTCATACGGATCCAGTGTTTTGGGACACTGAAACCACTATTTTTTGAAACCTGGTCCCAGGGTGGATAAATCTGAAAACGACACCCTTGCGTTTTCGTGTGTACAGCCAATCCGTGTATTTTGTGAAACGATGATGTCATCACCCCACGTGTCGACTAGTCAGACAGTCCAGCAAAAACTGCCGAACTGCTTGTGTTTATTTAATAATATAATGCGGCAGAAACTACTGAGCCTCTTGTATTCCTTTATTTATTATTTACTTGAATGTATTTTTATTTAAATTATTTTTTAAGGCCTATACTTTCTTTTGTATGCTATGGTGGTGGTCTGTTGTCCGATTAAGACATTTCGTATTTTGTAGGGATGGGGATTTAAAGCAAAAATAATATTCAATGATCGATGGGAATTATTTGATTATATAGTGCCGAAGTTATGATGTCACTTTGTTGGCAAAATCGTGGAAGTGAGTTAGCATTTTAGCACTCCCGGTTCCCTCGCTCTAAAGTCTATGCGATGAATGGGTTTTTGCTAAATCTCCTGAAATAAGCTGTGGTGAACAAAGCCTCTAAATATTTTCACGTTTTGATCTATGACATAAAACACACAGTTATAACCTTATTTGCAACTTTATTGTGTCTGCTTGTGTTTTTTTAAAAAAAACTTTATATAGGCTTCAAAATTTATAAATTTTGGATCAACTTGTAAAGATTATCTTGATAGACAAAACGTGTAAGTGTCATAACTCTTTGCTGAAACCAGATCTTATTTTTTTGCTATTTTCCAAAAGTCTATGGGGAAAATGCAAAGCTTTTCCATCGAGGGAACCCATCCCGAGGGGAACCCAAAACCCACCTAATTTTGACCACAGTAAGTTTTGTTTTGTATAAAGCTTTTCTTTAAAGCGAATTTTGTTTTGTATAAATTGTATCTTAATTTTAATCAATGTTTCATCAACCAGTTACCTTGATTTAAAAAATAAGAAGCAAATATTTTTAGGCTATAAAACAATATAATCTGCACATGGACGCGTCGGCACGCTCGTCTCATAAATGAACCGAAACTCGAAAATATATTGAAAATATGTAGAAAGCTTAAAAATGTCTACTTTTAAACAACATCGAACAACAATTCAAAACGAAAAGAAACAGATAATTCTCTTATAGCCTAATCCATGTAGTGCATTAGCCTACTCCATAGGCGCGTTCACAATACTGCGAGTGCGAAGTGGTGAGTCAGCATCGTCAACTTCATCTTTTCAGTCAAGAATGACACAGAAAACACTAGTTTATTAATAAACAATTAAAATGTCTATATTGTACACATTTTGTTACTTTTGTACCAGGCAATAACTTGTATAATTATGGTTGTTCAATAAAGTTCTTGGTAAAAAAGATTAAAAAAAACAAAAGAAGCAACTGTGCTTAATATTATTATAGCCTAGTATTTATTTTACCGTCTATAGTAGGGTTTTATGTGCATGCTCCAAGTCTTCTCGCATTTTTAGTGTATCTCTATGGCAAAATTACAGTGCCATATACTGGTCTGGGGATGTATACTACATCGTTTTAAGTCAGTTACGCAGATATTTTTCGAGACGCCGCCATTGTTACGGACTTTTTTTTTAGAACGAGGAAAAAAGACATGGGATAGGGAAAGCTCTGGCTTCGTGTTGATGTGGCCTTAAAAAATCCTTTTTGCATGTAAGATCACTTCAGGGGTCAAGCACAGGTATAGAGCTATAATTTATGACAATATAGTAAGAAAAAAAGCTCTTAGATAGACAAACGACAGTTTATTCTGATTGTGCATTTCAGAACTTTATTCAAAATCTGTGCAAGTAAACACCCAAATGAAATGTACTTTTAGAAATAATGATACACAATAATACTCAGATGTATTGCAGTTAGCCTGCATCAAAACAATATTTTAAAACCAATTGAAGTCTTTGAAGCATCGGTGTAATCCATTTTTGTACTGTACAGTACGGAACATGATTGTTTACCTGTTTGTTTGGTTTTCTCCTTGTAAAAAATAAAATTGAGTAAAAACAAAATAAATATCTTCATATGCACATTTGTTTCAAAAGTTCAAACATTTTGCCCAGCGGTCTATTTCTCATGACAAACATACAGATCATATATATATATATATATATATATATATATGCTTAAGACTTTGAATTTCCCCATGTCCAGTAATACATAGGAACCTTCTCATGCATCTGCATGCAACAGGCAGCAGTGTACTCTTAAATATCTGACATAACACAAAATTTTGCAGAACAGATTATCATAGTTTAATCAGGAGACACATGCAAAAGAAGGACAAAAATCATCCTCTAAAGTACATATTCACATGGCATTTACTTTGAAGTCTCTTTAAGAAATTTCAAAACTAAAATGCTTTTCATTCATACAAAATAGCTGTCTTTCATAAAGATTATGCTATGTACATAAATATAGTTTATAACGAGTCTTTAAATTGATGAAAAACAACATGTCAAATGTAAGACTGCAAAACATCACATGAGCAAACATTTCTGTGGGAATGGCCTTAATATCACAAACACTCCCTTTATTAGATCAACATGTCTATTAACATGACAGACAGCTGAGATTGGGATGATTTGTCTCAAGTCGATGCAACAATCTCTTGCATAATAGAACAACATTTTGTGACATGCTAATACCAAGACCTGTTCATAAAATACACAAATACAAAACATATGAGAGGAAAAAAAGCAGTCATTTGTAGTAACTCTTGTGATTTTCATTCATCATCTTCTAGAGTATTGTAAAAACCCAATGCGGTCTTGACGGGTAAATGCTGAGAATGCGGAATAACGAATAAAGCACATCACAACATTGTTTTCAATGGAAGAAAGAGATAAATTAAAGAGGAGATTGATAAAGTATACACACTTTACATTCCATATAGATATCAAGACGCCATGTTTTAACACTGGTGGATTCATATTCCATATTATCCAAACATGAAGATATACAGCTTTAAAACTGCTGTTAGTTTATCCGAACAATACAGAACCAATTAGAGATCTTTTTTTTAAAGGCCGATTTCATTTACTTCAATGTATAAATATGGTGACAAGCCTTCCAGGCATGTACAAAAGTAACAATCCATAGTTATCTCTTTGTTTCATCATGGTAAATTGAAGAATATTCACTAACAACTGCTGAGGCACAATCTGTTTATACAGATTGTCATGTGCATTGTTGCATCATAACTCAATGCCTGAGGCCAAAAGTCTAACCATTTGTGGAAAACGGAGTCGGAACTGATATTGTTACGAATACATGAGGGCAAATCCGTCAAAAACCTTTCATAAAAATCATATTTTGTTTGCTGCTTAGAATGTAAGAAAGAAATCAGCCAGAAAGCAGTGCTTATAAATATTCAAATTAACTTTGGTTTCATGGTCTTTTTGTGAACTTAATGACATGTAATTCAGGTGAAAATGTGTGATGCCTCAATACAAACAAAGGTAGCAATCAGGTAAGTTGAGAGAATAAACACATTTCTAGTTCAAGCACAGATACTGGTTCACAAACTCAAAACTAGTACTTTTTTTTCAATGACCCGTGTAGCCGTGGTGAGTCACAACTAAGTGTTCCATGGTAATTCTGTGAAATTTGTTTCAAAGTTCAAAGGCCTCAGTATTACCTGACGACTCGTTTTTGACCTTTGTCTGCATTAGTCTCGAGCCTGCCTCCAGTCCCTCCCCCTCTTTAACCAGTTGTGCATTGCTCCTCTGGAGCATATAATACAAAATAGGGTTAGTCTTGGTAAAACGAGGTGAGTCTGGCCCATACTTTTGTGTTTGATCGTCTCCATTAACCATCCTTGCAGGGCCCTTCAAATCCTTTACGATGCTGTAATCGATTTTTGACCTTTCAGGCTCCTGCTGTGTAATATGGGGAGATTCTTGCCTATGAACGCTTGTTTTTTTAGGAGATGCATTGCTGGGGCTCAGGCTCTGGTGCAAGTTTTGAAGCTCACCTTCATTACATGGTTGCTTGATTGTATTCCCATTCAGCACGGCATGTGACGGTGAACTGAATGTACCCCTGGTTTGAGACAATTCCTTCAAGCAGTTGTCTGAAAGAAGCAGCTGCTTTAGAACATTGAAACTTCGGTTTTCATTAGACTCATTTGGTGGAAATTTAGCTGGAGGACTGTCTGCCTCTGGGGGGCTAGATGGGTCTTTGGCCTCTCTTGTCTCTCTGGTCTCTAGATGTCCAACAGCAAAACAACCACTGTTGTCTTCTTTTATGATACCAGAATGCTCCAAATCCCTGGCCTGGTGACTCGAGGAATTATGATATTCTAGTTCTACCGAAAATTTCCGCTTCTTTGGGATTGTTGGTCCCTGGATTTCAACTGATTCTTCTTTGACACAACCCCTCTTTAGGTCCTCTAACTTGTTTGGCTGAAGGGTTTTGTTGGGTCGTTTCTTTAGGAGATGACAGAGAAGACCGTCTCTGGTGGAAGCCTCTGGGGACAGTGGTTCTTGCTTGATGTTTTCATGAGAATGATAACTGGTGCTTTTTCTAGGCTCCAACCCTGAATTCTGGCATTGCTTTGATATTTTGTTATAGTCATATGCATGACCCTCATCAACTGGCTCAGTTTTTATTGTAATTTCCAAAGGAGGACCATTTGCTTGGCCTATTGCCTGATGTGTTTGTTTTTCCAAAGAATTGGTCTTGCCATGTTCTCGTTTTCGTTTACTGCCTACCTTTTCATTCTGAGGAGCATTGCCTAGAAGAAGCTGAAGAACTGTACGTCTTTCAAGCAGATTCTCAATTTCTGAGACATGCTGAGCTGCTTCGGGCGCTGTTGAAGTTTTTGCCTTGGCTTCTTCCCACAGTGGGTTATTATTCTGAATTGGCGCAGTGAGTCTTTCAAGTAAAGTTGGAGGATGGTTAACTTTCAGCTCCTGGGTCATGAGTTTGATAGGGGGTAAAGTTACCTTCGCTGGAGGAGAAATGTCAGGGTTTTGTTTTCCACACTGAGCTAAATTCTGTAAAAGTTTACTAGCACTAAAGGCAGGTTCTTTTACTCTTACATCACTCGTGGATTGTTTTGCTTTACAAAGATCCAAGGGCACAGACTGAGAATGGGGAGACCCATAAAGTGTATATGGAGATGCACTGCTGTTGGAGTCTCGGCTTTGGGTGTACGTTGGCAAAAGTTTGGGACTTCTACAACTCAATCCACAGTGGCCACTAAGTTCACTTGTGTTTTTACACCTAGGGGAACTGAAAACACTCTGGCTACTTGTAGATGCACTAGTGACCTTAGGGATTACATCATTCAGCAAATCTGGATTATCCAGACCTTTGTTTGCTCTCTCGTTATTTTTGTGATCCAAGAGCAACTGTAATAGAGTGACCTTGTGATGAGGTTTCATCTCTGGACATGCATCCACTTTGACAGGTAGAGTCTCAGGCTTCCACCTATTTAATGAAGACTCCGGGATCCTGTCCAGTACAGGTGAGGAGGAAGTAGATACTGATGTTTGTACATTTGTTCTGCTCTTTAAAGAAAGGTCAATAGGAGAGCAGCTAGAGTAAGTGCTCTCAGCATCACTGCTGTCTTTTGTGAGACTGCTGTCAGGGTTTGAGTGCTCGCTGTCTGAAAAAAGCGGAGAGGCCAGAGTGCCAAGGGTACAGAGGTCATCTTTCAAATGACCCTGTCCATTAATTCGCTGTGAGGTGTTGTGACTGTTGAGAAGTTGAAGTAGGAGACTGCTGCAGTTCTGTGACTGTCTGCCTTGTTTCTCAAAAGGTCGACGCTCTCGAAAGCGATTTCCTGTCCGCATGGAACTTTCTGTCCTTCTTTGCCCTGAAGTCAGGCTTGGACTCTTTCTGCTGGAGCTTGTTGACAACAGTTGTGAAGAAGGTATTCCATTCTTGGTGTGTAAGACGCTAATTCCATGAGACTGGCCTGAAGTTGTAGGTTGTTTATCTTGTGTCTGCTGTGTCGCCATGGCTGATAGTCTTTCACTAGCTGATCGTCCAGAGAGTTGGGTTTTAAGGGCATGTTCTCGAGAGTACTGTTGCAGGTGGGCCTCACTGGAGAGCAAAAGAGCCAGTTGACTACACGCCACACTTGGTTTGGGTGATGGAGCGGGGCTGGATCTGATATTTACCAGGTTTGCCACGGCTTTTAGGCGCTCTGTACAAGATAGAGACTCGGGAGATGGCGAGGGAGTACTGTTCTGCAGTGCCTTAGGTGATTCCGAAAAGCTTTCCTGGCTAGACCGTCGACGTTGATAAGGCACACTGTTGCTGTGATTCTGCATTTTGCTCTTGCTCACTAACCCTTTGAGGTGACTCAAGGCAGGTCTGTGGCAAGGCACATCTGCACTGTCCTCTTGTGCAGGCTTGCTTATCTGGCAGGGTGCGTCCAGTGGCCTCAAGCCTTGGATAATCTGCTGTGGCAGGGTCACGTTCTGAAGTCGAGAACTGAAAGACTGCAGCAAACTAGCTAGAAGTGTACTCTCTCCTTTATCCTGTGAGGAGCCATTCTGGCTACTGTGGTGGTCTTCACTTTGCCCGTTCATTGAAACGGGGGGTGCTGTTCTCCGTTGAGTCTCACTCTCTGTCCAGGCCTCTGAGTTGAGTAGACGAGCCTTTCTGAGGTGCTGCGAGGCTCCACAGTGGGAATTTGTTCGGTTCTGCTCCTGTCGAGTGCCATTAGGCTGTGCATGCTCTGTCCCGCCGTCCTTATTCTTCTGCTCTTGGCTTCCACTCTGTGTTGCTGCCGCACCCTGTCCTCCTGCTACCTGATGCATGAGTAAACCTTCCAGATATGTTAATACAGCAGAATCCTGGTGTGTTTCAGGGCCAGGCTCTTCCCCATGAGTCATGTTCAATACTATAGTCCTTTGTATGGTTGGCCACTACAATAGAGGGGACAATCGTTCTGTTATGTTCTACCAAGAGACCTTACAGTTTTTAGCTTCCAAACCTTGTTTTTTTTTAGGTAAAAGTAAGGCCTAATGTAGATTCATCAGCCATTCCCCCATACAGGAGGCAAGACTATTGTTTATAATCATGCCATTGTTAAGAAAAGTACAGGATTGTAATGCAGTCAGTCTTGTGGGATTCCATGGTGCTGGTTCTGTACTTCAAAGCTTGGTTGTGAATAAAATCACTGCCACATCTGTCCACAAGGTCAGCTGGTGACGATCCTGCACAAAAGAGAGAAACAAACTATTAATATTATACCACACATTGTATTCAACAAAGCAAATTCTTCTAATCTTTAAGAAGCACAATCATATTTAACATGTCATATGTTGATAAGTGTTAGAGGCAAAAGACACTGTAAATGTGATTAAACAGCTATTTTAAGTTATTTAAGATGAAACTTGAAAATAATCAAACAAGCAAGGTCAAAAAATCTAAAAGCAAGTGTTTTGACAGCCATTTCACATGAAAAAGTCATAACCAAAGATGGACCTTTTCATATACTGAAAGATTCACTCAAGACTTCTATCCTATGACAGCAATTACAATTTGTTTCTTGCCTGAGTTTCTTTTTTTTTTCCTTCCCAGACTCTTAAGAAGTAGGAATTAGCTTGCCGAATCTCATTAAAACTGAATACACAGGACTTTAAAGACTACTTGATTGATTTGACAGACATTAGGTAAAAAAATAACAAAGCAGAGTATCCTGAAGAGGATTAAATGTTTTGACAAAATTCTTGCCAAGATAGACCCACAGAACTGCCAGTTGAGAACTCAATTCTGTGTAAGACAACCACAGACAGCTAACAGGTACTTTGGAACTGTCTTTCCATATCATCTATAATGACTGGCAGGTTCAAATATATATATATATAAAAACACTGTTTTAGGCTATATCTCTTATTGCCGATTTGCTGCAAACATTTATTACATGTTGCTGGCTGCTTTTACAGACATAGGTTAAATCGCTTAAAGGTTTTAAGAAATTGCTAAAGTTCCTTGCGATCAGGCACCTGTGTAATATATATCTCTCTCTCACCCTCAATGCAGACAGTGTCAGTGCCCAGAGAAGGAACATCCACATAATCTAGCCTAGTCCTTCACTTCCATGTTACCACAGTTGCTCTCACAACATCTCAAAATATACCACGCCTGGATCACACAGTGGCATTGGCTCTGTAGAATGATGCATTTTTGTGTATATGAGCAAGCCTGCTAAACACTATACTCACCACACAACTCGCTGAAGTACAGTGAAAGTTACACACAAGCCTCTTGGTACACCAGTACCACAATTATGTCTACACATAAGAAATTGAAAACATAATTTGAGATTGAACTGTAAGCACTTAATCATGGAATACACACAAGGCTGACTTTGTCAGGCTCTATGATCAGAGTGAAGGTCAATGGCTACGGTTGATTTGTTCTTCTAATAATTGGCACCTCTGGTCGTTCTACTTTGGCTGACAGGGAGTGGACAGTACAGGATGACCTTATCAAGCTATCGGTCACAGAGATGTCAGAGTGACAGGGCCGAGAAACTCCTGTGGCACAAAACTAAATACCTCTAATTTGGAATAAAGCTACTGCTAGAGACAAATTACTGAATGTAGCCTAAGTCTTAGTAAGACATTTTCAGCTATTTTGGTAATGGTATATGATAATACTACTTGTCAAATAAATAGTTTCATTAAATTAAAAAGTTTCAGTAGAATTTCATTAAAAAACTGGTTGGAAGCTGAATCAGACTGTGAAAATTAAAGTTTTGTCTCCTCCTGACCAAGCGTTATATCTAATGTGTCAAAGACTGGAAGAGGGTAATTGATTTGGGCCAACAACAACTTTGTCCTATACTTGTGTCAATAGGTCACTGTTGTCCTAATCTAATCAAAAGAGGAAACGCAATACTGACAACCCCTTCACTCTGTTAAACAGATAAACAATTATTTTAACACACTTTTCTCATCTCTAAAGAGAAATCATTTTTGAAATCAGATTTTTTGAATAACTGTGTAAAAACCGATTGTACTAGCCTCTCTTAAAACCTAGTCATATGAGTCTGTTCACTCAGTTCTATTCAAGGTTGTTTCATCACAATATTATCACTATCAGTGCAGGGAGAAGACACTCCTGAGTGAGTTACCTGGGAAATAAAAATCTCTTTAAAATGAGTGGCCTGATATAAATTGAGAGGATCTGATATCTGGACTGGATACCTCATTCCTCAGTTGCAAGTTTGGAAGATTAATTGACCCCCAACAAAATACTAGATCATAAATTACATCCACAGTCCAGAAACTGTAATCCATTTAGGCTATTTAAAATGCATGATGAGGCAAAAAGAGCAAAACCTGCTGCATGCCCCGTTTGAAGTCAAGGTCATTTACTCCACCGGGGCTGTTTGAGTTGATGCAACAGCTGGCATCCATACAAAGCATTAGGTCCTAATAAAAAGCGACAAAGCTGCCCTTGTGATGTGCGTTCATACCTGGCGTCTAGCTGATGTGTTCTCGAAATAAAAAGGAATCTCAGACATAGTTGTGCCACTGCAACTGCTAAGTTGTTGTTATCCTCTGGTTGCATATATAGGCACAAAAGCCTGTGGAACTACAACAACACATTCCTAAGATAGCGTTGGGTGACTCAGTCAATCAGGGCCATGCATCATTCAAACTAGGTCACTGTGACCTACTTACAAACAAGCATTATGGGCATCATGCATTGACATTTCCCAGCTGGGGCACACCCCTTTAGTTAGGGCTTTGCCAAGTGCAATCTCTGACTCCTAGTAAAAGCATGGTCTGACCTACTTTATGACGACCCTATGATGAGCTACCCTTTCACATGGGCAAGCATGGGGCAATACCAGCTTGTTTCAGCCAAGCAGACGGAACCCTTTCCCAAGTAGACGGCAGAAATATATACAAGTACCGTCACAAGACTCCAAACATAATTCCAGAGTCCTGACACAAGTAATAGTCTTGACCTTAGACTTGTAGATTTATGATAGCAGCATAATGTTAACAGGAACACTTAGAGAAGACTAAGCTGGTTCATCTTCAACTACAGAATAACGTGTATCTTTGTCGGATTTCTTTCAGCCCAAAAACAAATGCCACACTGAAGTGATACCGAATGCACTAAAGCTTGTCAAGGAAACATGTAATTAATGGCCACAACCAGGAAATGAGAACAAACTAAATATTTGTACACTTAATTTACTCTGGTAAATGGCCCAATTTCCGGGGTTGGAAATGACTTGAGGAACGTGAGCATGTGAATCAGTCTGTGCCCAAAAAGAAAAACAAAACTCTGATGATAAAAATACCAAAAAACACTGAGTACTTTAGTTTTGGCTGTGTGAACTTGTACCTGACCTCCAGAGAGCTGTGACCCTTTTTAGGCTTCACACAGGGAAAAAAAAAAACAAATTTGCATTCATAGACATTGTGAGAAAAGTCAGATAGAAACAAATAGCTACACAGCGAGAGCCCATGGCCCTTTAAAAGTCACCCTTCGCCTTAACTCAAGAGATCATGTTTATCAGGATCATAGTTTATGCCAGTCATTATGTAAACAGCTCTGACCAAGTATAGCAATCGACTGCCAGTACTGCAACGTGCAACTGTACCAAACACAAGAAGTTCATATGACAAAATAAACAGAAGTCACATGGTGCGGACTAAAGTGCAATATATCAGAGGTTTGAAAGTCCAAATCGAGAGGGAACCAAAGAACCCTTTTATTAATAAAATAAAAATACCCTGCACAGTTGCCTTAAGGGTCAGAAGAAGGGACAGCATGTCCTCATGTCATCTGTTTGAGTCTTTAGAGATAACTAAGCAATGTTCTCAATCAAAACAGACAGCTTCCACTTTTTCCAGGATGTGATCTCATCAGTTACTGGCAGTACAGGTTATATGTCAGGCACGATAGGCCTAATCCAGTGGTTCTCAAACTTTTTGTCCCATTGTCCACAACAATCGATGGCCTCATGGTTTTTCCAGTTATTTGTGATTTACTGGATAATACAAAATATATAGTTCCATCGTCCCAATTCCCAAAGTCCATTGGTTTCTTTAATTGCTTTTTGGTTAAATGCCTGAAATAAGCTATATTATATTTTTATGTTTACTCTAAAATGTAAAATACATCAGTAATACCACCCTCATTAGTTTTTTCAGCTTTTTCATGTCTTGAAAGACTATAGTGGCTTAATTTGACAATATATTTGCGCCCCTGTAAACTATTCAACTCAAACTTCACAACTTGTAGACTTTAAATAAATACTAAAAGAGCTGACATAGGCTTAGTGGTGGTGACGCTCAAGTCATGCGAACAGGAGTTAGTTATTTTATAGCCTAACTCAATTTTTTACCTCCAGTGATTGGATCAAGGCTTCAAAATGTATACAATTTAGTCTTGATGAACAAAATGTGAGCTTACAGAGCTTATTTTCTGCAATTATCTAAAAGCCAGTGGGGAAAAAAAATCTTGTTGTTTTGTCGAGGGAACCAAGGTGATGCAAACTTTTGGGTTGGCCTACAAAATCACGTCATTTCAGCAGCACTCCGTGAACACACTGATATGGCTAGAGACTTCCTGATGTTAAACATATTTAACTGATTTCTTTGTTCAACTATTTAAATGAGGGGGTAGGGGATACAACATGCAAGTTAATTTTCAACAACCTAAAACCTTGGAAACATTTAAAACTGTTCACACAAATTAATCTATAACAGCAGATAAATAAGAAAATATGAAGTATTACGACTCATCCACAACTTCATAAAGGTTCCAGCAATGTGAAATATATTTCTGCCATGCACACACTCGTATACAATATACGATCTTACCTTCTTACGCAGCTGTGACACCAAGAACAGGTACAGTGTAGTAATCAATTTGCTCTGCAGGCTGCAAGGCTTTGTCTGAATACTAATACACCTCAACAACATCCTGCCCCTCTTTGCTCTCTCCCTCTGTCTCTCCCTTCTTTCTTTGGGGTTGACACCCTTCAGTGCCCTAGCCCTGACCAGTGAAGGAGGGGGGCAGCGGCTTGTCCTCTAGGCAGATAACCAAGGCCACTAATCAAGTGTGCGAGCACCCGGGTGGGGGATTAGGCGCTCGCTCTGAGCAACTCAACACTGAAAGCAGCTAAGTGTGTGCACAACAAGGTCGCCATTAAACCTGTAGTAACCCCGTGGCTGGTCTCTCTGACTCTTTTTCTCGCCCACACACTCTTATGTGTGCCGCAACCACGCCGTCGGTGCTCAGTCACACAAAACAGGCTGACACACTCTTTATACACCCTCACGTACTCTCGCGTACACACAGAGCCACACACCCACAGACGGCCCACTCTTTGCCGAATAGGGATAATTCATCATATTTTACAACTGACGGCTTTCTACCTCAGCTGAGTGATATTGCATCCTGGCAGCGTGACAGGAACAAGGCACCGCCAGCCCTTCTGACAGCCTGCATTTTGTGTCTTAGAAGATGCTGCGCTCTGTCGCCGCACACTTGCTTTTAGTGCAACAGCGCGTGTGTGTGTGTGTGTGTGTGTGCATGTGGGTGAAGTGGAGCAGAGACCGGTCGTGGCTTCTTGATTACTATAGTCGACTAAGAAAGCTAAGCCAAGCTGAAATGCTTCAGCAGACAAGACCTTTATGGCTTGAACTTGCCTTGCAGTGGTTAGTGATAGAATTTCCTCTTTTTCCCCTTTTTTATTAACAGGAGAAAGTCTAACCAATGGCTTTCCAATGTGCGCAGCAAATGATCTGGAGAGAAAAGTGCTCATTTGGATCATTATTTTGCTGCACATATGCTGTGAAATTCTCAAGGTGCTGGCATTAATAAAAATCTAGTCATTAGCCTATATTGTCTTAGAATACCAGCTGTTTTTTGCTATTTATACACACACAACTATTTTTACTTTGGCAAACTAACATTATATTTTAAGAGTTTCGTTTTGTTTGGGCACAGTGCTTAGAAAAAAAACTGTATAAAAACAGTTATAAGAAAAAAAAATCAAGCCTGTTGCATCAGCAACATGCAGCAGGTATTGATAATTAAATATGCAATAAAATCTTTGTTTTAAAATGCAGATAACCGTCAGATTATGGCTGATAACCAGTTTAAACTTGTAAAAATATGCATCAAAATAAGCCTGCTTTAAATATCCAAATCAGATAGATAATAATAATAGTATTAATAATGAAAGAAAAAAATGCTAATATTCGAGGATATGGTCACTCATACAAATAAATCTGAAATAATAATATAAGAAATTATAGTAAAGCTGTCTTGGCAAAGTTCTTAAGTGCTAAAATCACGAAAACTGAAATAAAAATAAAGCTAAATAAAATGCAGAAAAAAAATCAATAAAACTAGTATAAAGTATAAAAATAGTCCTATATTTTTTTTCTAAATGATAGATCCCAAAAAATTGCCACGCTTTACTTTAAATGGTAAATAAATATTTAACTAACATGTATATGTTATATGCACCGATAAAATATATTTAATGCTGTCGTGCCTTAAATCCAATCTAATATATCTTTCTGCTGTATATAATTACAAACCCCACCCAGGAGACCATTCTGAGTATAATGAGCATGATTACGAGCCTAGAAGAAGAAAAGAAAAAAACAGATGTAAATGAGAGTGAGAGAATGAAAAATATCACTGCCTCTCCTCCGTCTGAGAGCTGGGGATTAACAAAATCTACCGTGCAAGTGTGTTGGAGGGAGGATGCAGTGCCACGCCACCAGTCTACCCTTGACACATTGACATCAAGCTACTGTCATGTGACACTCTGTCATTGGCCACCTGGCAGATCCTCCACCTTCTCACGACCTCATCCTCCTGTGACCTGAGGCTCTGGGCACGGGCCCGGTCCGTCAGGCCCCTCCCTCTGCTCCCCCTGCTGCGGGAAGGTCGAACAGGTCATCGTGTCCTCATCTGTAATCCGCTGCCATTCGTCAGCAGTGGAGGCCGGAGGAGGCAGCCTCGCTACGAGGGGAGAATGCCCAATTAGGCAGCTGTCACACAAAGCAGAGGCTGCAGAAAGTGAGTGAGAGAGGAGAGGGGGAGGCCGGGGGAAAAATCATCCCCTCCTGTTTGTGGAGAGGACAAGCAGCTGCGGGTGCCAATTACAGTGATATGTTAACCATTTCCACCCTAGAGCAGAGGGAGAAGGGAACGGGGCTCTCTAACCCTTACTTTGTCTCCCGGTGGAATTCCTCCCGTGGGGTCTGTTTACAACCGCCGTCACATTCGGCTGAGGAACTTGACTCGAATCATAGCGCCTCCACTGTTAGCAGTACTTCGCTGGAAAAGCATCCCTATATAACTTTCAAATTTGTGTCCCTCTCTGTTATTGAAACTGAAATGCATTTTGAAATAGCTAACATATAGACAATGAAAATAATGCTCAATGGATGCGTCTTGCCCATTCAAGCAGATTTTATTTCGAACCAAGTGGATATTCGATGCAACCACCTAACCTCAACCGCACTCAAAAATGATTTCCCATGTTTTTCCATATAGTGAAAATAAATGGTGATTTAAAAAAAAATGTCATGTCAAATTAAATTTCACAATAGACGAATATTAATAATACTTAAATAATCAAAAATCATCAGAATCTTTCACCACCTCATTTTCATTTTAGTAATTTTAAACCACCTACTTTCACAAAGAGCAGGAGGTTCATGCTTTTTAAGGACTTTCTACAGGGAAGGAACCTTTTCAGGTTCTTTTCCACTCTTGGCACAGTTAGGCAAACATCCATTATAAAATCATAAAATAAATTCATACACTACCGTTCAAAAGTTTGGCACTATTATGCTCACTAAAGCTGACTATATATAAATATATGAAAAAGAATATATATTAAAAATAGTAACATTGTGAAATACTATTACATTTTAAGACAAGTTTTCTTTTTGATAATAATGGTAAAACTAAACTTAAATCATTCTAATATACTGATTTGAAACATTTCAGTTCAAAAGAACAGCATTTATTGGAAATATAAATCAATGTAAATCTGTAATGGCAGTATTAATGTTTGGCATTCTATTTGTGCACATCTATTTAAGCACTAGGTGAAAATAAATGTAAACTTGTTAACTAACTTCTGCAATTACAGATTAGAAATGACCCCAGTCTTTTTATTGAATTCCAATGGGGGGGTGGGGGGTGGCCCTTAATTAGGGGGGTTAAACTGTGCCGAACCGTTCAGACAGGTTATGCGGCACACAAAGATACAACCCAAACTTAAACGCAAAATGAGATAACACAGCTGCAAGCACAGCCTTTATCAAGACGAAGAGACCAAAGGGGACCGTTTTCTTATCCTGGAACTTATTTAAAGACCTCAGGTTCCTCTTTTCTCTACCGTCACAATCTCACTCCTGTTTCACATGCCCCGGATAGAACAGGCAAGTACAGTTACCGAATGCTACAAGTTTAATCAGAGATGAATGAGGCGCTGGAAGGGAGAAGGAGCTGACTCCGGGCTGAATAATCGCTCCTCTTCTTAATTAAATGATTGAAGAAAAGCCAGCACATTAAAAGGAAGACAGTGGCTGGGTCCCCTGCCTTTTCCCTAGATGAGAGAGAAGTTATTAACACAGTAAAGTCTCTGCAGTCATCAGAACCAAACGCATAAGTCTAGATGAAGGAGCAGAGAGTTTTCAAGGATGTGACCGGACAGCCAACTGTCAACTTAAGACAATGTAGACGAAGCAACTTCTTATGAGGCCAAACTTGAAACTGCGGCTATTACTGCAAAGCTTTGAAATGATTCAGCTCAGTATGCAATCAGTCTATCGAATCGACGCAATACCAATGCTGTAGTATCTCATGGAGGTGCCATGAATAATACATCACCACCAACAATCTGCTAAATTAAAAACTCACTCCTGCTTATATGCTCTTTACAGTGCTTGGGAGTCTAATATAAATTACAATTCTATATGAACATGATTATAGTTCTGTAACCTACATACATTAGATTTAAAAAGTACCACAGTATTACCATCCCTGTACTATGGCATCGATAAATAATAACAAACCACTCTTAAATGAAATCATCATAACGCCTTAGTAAGCAGCAATACCTTTTCAGATCCTCATTGAAACTCAGCATCTAAATTTGTCCGGTGGGTACCCACAGAGAAGCTAGCGCTAGGCCCTACAGCACATGGGCTTTTTATGTGTTTCTCCTGTGTTCCTGGCTTGCTCTCTTTACTACGGCCTGCTGCCGAAAGAGCTGACAGTACACTTTTCGTCGGTTTGACTTAAATAATAATAAGCACTTTTGAAGGACTTGAAAAAGACAAAAGTAATGAACAACTCGAGAGAGGCAATCGTTGTCCTGACACAGACGGATGGACATGGCAAGGCCTGTCAGTCCTACAGTTGCTAATTAGCAGAAATGAAGTAGGATTAAAAACTTAATGGGGAGGTGATAACAGTGCAAGACACAAAGCTAAACGAGTCAGCAAACCTTTGATAGGCCTGTCTCTTTAAAAGTAATGTTTACACAGTTGTTCTCCCTCCCTCTTTCCTCTTGTCCTATTTTCTGTTTTGTTATTTATTAATGAGTGTCAAACAGTAGCATATACGCTTACGAACGATAACATGTCCTTGGTCAGGCCTGCCGCACTTCGATGTTCTGTACTTAGAAGGGTTGAATCAGAGTTTTGGGATAGGGTTATTGACACTTTGATGCTATGCTAATCGATTAGCAATTATCATTTTTACAATGATAACTTAAAAGGATGGAAATCAGAGAAAACTAATAGTAAGGGGTGTAGAAATGATCTAAAAAGTGATGAGGGTATAATATAAATATTTAGCTTGCCTTATGAAAATTAATTAGATGATTTAATTAGATAATTAGAAATGAATTCATTTTCTAAAGGCAATTAAGTTAGTGCTAGCCATGATACGATTACCATTAGCACATTCTGGGTGACAGAATTAGCTTCCAATTGGATTTAAAGATGATATTTAAAGTCAGCAGGCTATTCTTTCTGCTGTGGCATATAAAACTCTTCTTAAATATTAATCTTTTGTTGAGCCAACGATTCATCTTTTAAAGTATTGTCATTGTCAACTAAAACTTAAAAAAAAATTGGTAATTGAAAACAAGCGGAAAAAAATTATATAGATTAAATGAAACGACATGATAAAATGACTAAATAAAAATGAAATAAAATACATTTATGCTAAATAGAAATCTAAAAAAAAAATCTATAAATTTATTTTAAAAAAATAATAATTCAAAATATTAATAAACACTAAAATTACACGCTTACGGTAGACATGCTAAACCAGGCTAATAATATAAAGCTTCATTCTGACTAGTCAGTTATGAAAATATGTAGTTTTGCACATCTTTATTTTATAGATTATAAATATATCATATGTGGTAATGTATCTACTTCCTACATTATATCACAATAGTATCCGTTTAGCAGAGAATGGAAGCGTATGCCATCTCAATCTCCTGAGTGCTCAGTACTGATCACATAAAAGAACTATAAAGGCTTGAAACAGCACAGAATTTAAAGGTGCATTAATTTCGGAGCCGAGTTTGAGATAACTCATACTTAAGTCAAATAAAACCCCCTGACATGACAAACGGTCCTACCGAGCGGCAGCCAGAGAACAGCATGTCTCAAGTTGTCTGCAAATGAGAGAGATGAGTAAAAACGGCTGAGCAAATGAGGCCCTGGCTGCGCTCACACAGAGCAAAGTGAACTGTTTACTCAGAGCACACAGGGGGAAGATGACTCGCTCCCTCCCCTCCCCCACTCTCTTCCTCAGTAACACACACTCTCTCTCGCTCTCTGTCTGTAGTGAGTGAATGTCAGAGGGTGAGTGTGCGTGACCTTGAGTCACGTCAGAAGCACAGCGAGGGTCGTGCTGCCTGCAGGCGTCCTTGAACTGCATCTACAAGACAAGCCCTTCAAAAATAAACCCTTCACGGACGGTACTCTGATAGATATCTCCAATATCCTGCCTTTCTTCAATGGCCGCATGTGCTATCAGCCCCAGTGATGAAACATTTCATAGAGATGTGTACCTCTACCCTCACACCACAGTGGAATGGCACAGTTATCTGCTGCTCTAGTCAAAGATATGATTTGCAATATGAAGGCAGTGCGTCGTCGGGGGGGGGGGGGGGGGGAAGAAGAATAAGAGGGCTTAAAAGGAGGTCAGATAGCTTATGCACAATGATGTAGTGTTGAACGCCATCCATAACAGTCACATGCATGCCATAGAATGCAATTACGAAAAGGATGCACGTGAATTTTGCAGTGCATGTGCAACATTTTGGCCAAAAATGCCCTTAAAATGAGAAGTTGATCAACTACATCAAAACATTAATCAGATTGATTGGCATTACAAAAAAATGAAAAAATTAAAAAAAAATGTATAAAAAAAATTAAATAAACATAAAAATCTTATTGCGTAAAAATCTTATTGCATATTGAATTTAATGCCCTTAAAATAAGAAGTTGATCAATTACATCAAAACGTTAATCAGATTGATTGGCATTACAAAAAAAAAAAATGAAAAAAATGCATAAAAAATAATTAAATAAACGTAAAAAATCTTATTGCATCCAGAATTAAAAAATTCATCCAAGAAATTAAACAAAAAAAAATGCACTAATTAAATATACACCATTTTATGTAATTCCAACTTGCCACCTCAATTCATGATTGAACTACTCCGAATGCTAATGCATTAACACTTCATTGGATGTCCACCCTAGATAGGGTGTCTTTTTCTGGCAATTCAAAAACAGATACATGCAGAGCGTTTACAACGTGAACGATGACAGATTCTCAGAGGCCCGGGCCCCCTTCCGAGGAAGTAGAATTGACCCCCTCGGCAGATGAAACCCTACACCCTGCCAATCGTGGCCCCACTGGTACCCAGCTGTTCTTGTCCTGCACTTGGGTGTGCTTTAGCCTGCATAGAGCGGTTTTTAGTTCAACCTCAGGAGGGTGATCAGGAGGGGATGGAATTCAACGTTGTTCATCATCCCGGGCCTGGTATGGCTGAAAACACGTTGCCAGATATCTTATCTGGAAATACAACGCATGCAGGTTGCCCTGCAGAGCTAAGTTTACACAAGTCAGTGGAATGCTAGGACACATTTGCCTTTCACAACACTCAAGTGCAGGTATACCGTGACAAGAAGTAAGAAATGTAGCTCGTTACTGTTGAAATTGGCGAACGCATGGGCGAGAATGCTTGTTCTTGCCAGTAATACTCTTAGGGATAGGGATATCTTGAGTATCCATTTCTTATAAGGCAACATGCTGAACAACTGCCAGGGGTCCTGATAAGGACCGAGATGAGGTGACCCTGAGATCAGAGGTCACGTTCATGGCCAAAATGGAAAGGCTGATTAGTTTGTCTTAAAGGGGAGACATACTAAGGTCAACATCACAGGCCATAAGAGGTGATCCACAGAGCTGGGTGACATAGCTTAAATAAACAGTAAAGAAATAAAATAGAATAATAAATAAACAAAACAATCAAATAAAAATGTATTTTAAGGTAACTGACAAAATAAAAAAAAAGATTTTAAGTATATTGCATATACATTATTTTATGCATTTTCTCTGAATAAAGAAAATAACTTTAAATCAATTTTAATTAAACTTTAATATAAAAAAGTAAGCTTCTTTATGTTGCAACTCTGAAACACATTCTCATTGTTCTTTAGGAAACCTCATGGGTCAATAACAAATAAAGCTTCAAAAAAGATAATTTAAGCATATTTTTGAGTCACAAATTTACTGAAGATACAGTAAATTCTAACTAAATATGTTTTATAGAATAAAGCGATACTTGTCACAGATGTGTCCAATTATTTTAAAAGGATATAAAGCACTTGGCCACAAAAACCTGCAGGTCGTGTCATTGACCCTCAAATGAAAAGCATATATATATATATATATATATATATATATATATATATTCCAGCTGTATGATTTATGTAGAAATGTTTCATACAGAAAGTACAGAATCAATGCTATAGTTATATTTGTAATAACCTTTCAGATCAATGTAATTCTATTTCCACAAGCCTCCGAACTCCATTCCAAGCCCTTTAAACTTATTTCACAGGGACTCTTGCTTTGTCCTGGAGAAAATAGGTCACATATAGTCTTCCACTTTTTCACTGGACAAAAGAAAAGTTCAGCTGAGTTTTATCACATAACTCAGCAGACCACCTTCATTAACCCCAGCGAAGAGATCAAGCTCTCATATTGCCAGATGTGCTTTGGAGCCCTTATCAGCCAGCATGTATGTGAGACAGGCTGATCTTAATTAAATACTGCTCCTATCCAAAGGCTATGCAGCACACTCGTTTTTTACTCCCTTCACTGCTGCCTTTTCCCATTCAGGGAGGAGATTATTTCAACGGCTAATGGCGGAGGACTCTAAAAATCCCCTGCCTTATTAAGTAACATATTGTGCCTCATGCTATCTTAAGCAAACGGTTTCGCTGGAACTCACTAGAATTCAAAGCTGAGACCTAACACCACGGCTTTAGCTTTTGGAGCCACGTTTACACACTTGTTAGGTCGCAAATCCTAGTTGTCACAATTCTCAGTTTTAACTCGTCAATAAATCACCAGTCACCTTCTTTTTAATGCATGTTAAAATCTTGTGTAAATATTAAGGCTGTGATTTTGACACAAATTTAGTGAATCTAATTTTTTTAAAGTAATGAAAATATGTACATTTTCTTTCCACATGACACGTTCTTGCTGTGATAGCTGGATAGAATAGCCTAACAGAAGCCATAAGTTACTTTTTTAACTAAACCACTTTAAGTTTAACTACTTTCAACTTTAACACAATGTCTGAAATGCAACTATATGTTATTATGAGATGCTGACAAACAACAAAAGACGGTACTTACTTTACATAGTCAGACCATCAATTTTAAAACACCGCAGACCAAATACAACAAACGTGTCAAGATAAAATTAACACAAAACTAGTGGTCCCGGAGCTC
Source organism: Cyprinella venusta (assembly GCA_038021265.1). Taxonomy (NCBI): domain Eukaryota; kingdom Metazoa; phylum Chordata; class Actinopteri; order Cypriniformes; family Leuciscidae; genus Cyprinella; species Cyprinella venusta. Next base: position 14,387,394 of record CM075881.1, on the reverse strand, counting down.
ACCCATGGATGAAAATTTAACACAGGTTGTGTCATTTTTAACACATTCTTCAACCACAGTCAAGTCTACCATATCAGTGAACATAAACCCAACAATATTGTCCTCGAACACATTGAGTAATAGGCCTATCCATTCAGTGTTTTTCTCCGTTATTAAATTACCTTGACTTTTTTATCATATATTGAAATATGTGCTATGTATATCCAGTTTTCACAAATAATACACAGTTACTATGTTAACTATTCCACAGTGCACTAACTACGGTATCTTTCCCGTGGTAATCCGAGTTTTTGTCCAAACCGGCCGCGAACCAGCTGGAACAACAAACAATGATAATCTCAGGTTCTGTTTATGTGCTTTATTTAATGTTAAAAGCATGCAATGTGACTTTGAATATCATTTAGGGTTCCCAGCTTTGTAGCTGTAAAAGCAACACTGTAAAAAAAATATTTTCATGATTTGTAATCACAACATTTTTTCTTTTGTCAAATCAACTTAGATAATTTGTGTGGTTCAGATAACATAATATTTTGAGTTTCTGATGATTAAATCAATCTCCTTAATTGCATTAACTCAATTTTTCCATTTCAATAAACTTAAAAATTTAAGGCAACCAGGTTACTTATTTTTTAAGTTAAACCAACAATATTTTTTTTACAGTGAATAGATAATTCACCTCAGGTGTTGAAATTTTACAAATGGAAACAGAAAAGTTCAAACTGTGTACAACCAAGCTTATTCTTTGACAAAGAATGTTTTAGTAACTCATTAGCCGATGTATTTTTGTGAATTTGATTTCGTTTCTAGGTTTTAAAAACATCAGGGGCTGAGCCCGAAACATCAGGGGTGGATTTTTGGATTTCTCGGACCAACATGTGCATTGTAATGTATTTGAAGGCCCCAAAAAATAGATAACAATAGCTTTAAAAGCATGTCAGTGGGCAGTAGCATAAATTATTTGTCAAGCAGATTCTTAAACATGGAGCCACCAAAAAAAAGAGATCAGATTAATTCATTCTGGTTTTATGGTTATGATAACTCTGGAATTTGAGGGAAACTGGTTACTGTGGTACATTTTTCATTGGTACTCCATTTTTCCAATATAGTCTGGCCCGACAAAGTTCAATGTAAATAAGAAGCTAGTGTAAAAATAGATTTTTTGTGTGCTCTGGAAAATGTTCTTGTGTTGGCCTACAGTGTGCGTTTTGTGTCTTTCACATACCTTATAGCCTGCAAACTGCCTGTCTAACCCTCGCCCGACCTTCAGCCGAAAGAGAGGCAAACATGGTTGACCTGCCACTAAACTTTCCCCGGCTGGATGATAAGCACTTGTTTAATTATATTCATCTACATGGATCTGACATTGTTCCAGGATGATGTCAGAGCTCAGCAAGGTTAGCGGGAGCTGAAAGTGGATGGGAATGTTAAAGCCACCCACTGCAGCACTTTGCAGGCAGCAACTTTATTTTCTGCTTTGTTCCACGAGCTCAGAGGGCAGCTTCACTATCCGCTGTTACCGAGGTCATACAAGGGCATCTGCCGAATATGGCAAGCCAGTTGGGAACAGTGTGGAAGATGGTGTTAGAGAAATAAATGTCACTCAAATGAGAAATAAGACAGCTCTGAGTGCTAACAGTTTGTTGGATGCTAGCCCACAAAATATTTTTTTTTTAACAAATGAACTTAATTTTGGTTTTATACACTATAAAGGCCTGTTATACTCACAGCAAAGTAATTTCTTTAGTTCTTTTCCATTTCCATTTTTGTATACCATTAGCAAACATCCTAATGACGTCTACACTGTCGCAAGCGGCGTTTAGATGAATATGTAACAATGAGCTGTGCGCTTTCCTTTCAATAAATAAATAATCACTCAGCAAAAATGACGACAGTGACGAGATGTGGATATGTCTGCATGAGTGCTTTAACTCGGAACTCCAATAAAGTCACATCATGTTTATGAAGCACTTTTTACAATAGAAGCAGCATTACAGTATTAAAAAACAACAACAAAAAAGAGTGTGTAAGTGTAGCTTTCACCTAAAATTACAACTTTAATTTCTACAATCACTACAGACCAATGATAGTTCAAAGGTTTTTACCAGTCAGGTGTTTACCAGTTTACCAGGAAAGTTTTCCGACTTTTGCAAGCCATTTCAAACTCCCAAAACAAACTTAATTTTGGTCTATTTTTGTTCAAAATGAAGTCACACCAATTAGTTCTTGAATTTCGCTTCAAAGTTTATCGTGGACTTAAAGGGTTAGTTCACCCAAAAATGAAAATTCTGTCAGTATTTACTCACCCTCATGCTGTTCCAACCCCGTAAGACCTTCGTTCATCTTCACAACACAAATTAAGATATTATTGATTAAATCTGAGAGCTGGATCACTCCTCCATACTAGTCCATAGGCTTCTTGAGGAATTGAAACTTGCCGGCCACGAAAAGTTATTAAAGACATCGTTAAAATAGTCCAAGTGACTACAGTGGCTCAATCTTAAGATTATCAAACGACGAGAACACATTTTGTGTGAAAAAACAACAAAAATAACAACTTTTTTTCAACTATTCATTTACTTCTCTCTCTGCCTCGAGTCACTAGTTTAATAGCGTAAGCTTCTGTTGTCACACGCATCACACACATGACCAGCGTCGGCCAATAGTGAGCCTACGTGTGACGTAGCTCTACTGACGTAGCTCTCAGAGGTGCATAGAGAAGGAAGTGAATAGTTGAAATAAGGTCGATTTTGTTTGTTTTTGCGCACAAAAAGTATTTTTGTCGCTTGATAAAGTTAAGATTGAGCCACTGAAGTCACTTGGACTATTTTAACGATGTCTTTAATAACTTTCCGAGGCCGGCAAGTTTCAATTCCTCAAGAAGCCTATGGACTAGTATGCAGGAGTGATCCAGCTCTCAGATTTCATCAAAAACATCTTAATTTGTGTTCCGAAGATGAACGAAGGTCTTACGGGGTTGGAACAACATGAGGGTGAGTAAATACTGACAGAATTTTCATTTTTGGGTGAACTAACCCTTTAATAGTATCGTTTTCAATGTTACTTTCAAGCTTTACATTTCTTAAAAAAATTCAAAATTTGAGTGATCGCTATCACATTTTAAGGAACTATATTTTTCAAATAACACATCAGATATCTTTTTTTTTTTTACCCTAAGCAAGTGGCGTTGGCATCTACATGGATGACATGCGAATGTTTTCATGACAACAGCAGGTCTTGTGTAGTGATCACTCAAAGGCAGGTCAATTCCCTTTGATTGACAGGTTTACGTGTGTGCACCTCAGGAGGGGAAGAGTACGCAGGGCTGCTATAAAACATCTTTAATGGCTGAACCCAGTGCTGCTCCAGTCTTCATCTCATTTACAGGCAACTTGGATGTTTTATCACCTTCAGCTCTCCTTGCTGGCCTCGCCACCCACACGAACCGAGCGGGCGGATGGTGGATGAGCAGACCTTAGCGCCAATTATATCATTGCCCTTATTTACGCCATTCAAATGTTTTAGGTCAGCTCTAATCTCCTCCTAATCAGTGAGCTCAAACCACAAAAAAGATCATATCTTTTCAAAAAACAGGCCAGCTAAATCAGAGACGTCTAGCTATGAATGTCAGAAAAACCACAGTTACATAAACAACAAAATGACACATAAAAAGTGTCAGCCTGCTGTGCATAAAATGGAGGTTAACTGAAGCATATGTGAAATTGTGTCACTGCAGTTGACCGCAGTTGAGGTCTGTGTAGCACAGGGTCACGTCGACGTGCATCAAAAGGGTATTAAGGTCGTAACTGTCGTTTTAGATTATCACAAATCCCCTTAGATTCACTTTGAAAACAGATCGATTTGCCTGTAAGTGGACTCCTAATACAAGTTATCCTATCTTATGTAACACATACTATGCTAGTGAGATCACTGGACTAGAACCTAGTCATTTGTGTGACAAAATGTTTACAAAAACAAAAAACTACTACAGATTAAAACAATAAGGTTCTGCTATCAGCAAGATTTAACAATCCAACAAGTGGCCTCCATTTTATGCACTTTGGCCCAAATAATTCTACCCTAGCGTAGCAGTTCTGATTCTGTGTTCTAGTTCCCTTTCTGCTGATCCCACAAATGAACACAGTACAGCAAAAAAAAAAAAAAAAATACCATGAGGTCGGTGGTAAGAACAATCACATCAGTCTGCAAGAAAGAACCAAATCCATCCTTTTTAAAGCATTTTTAATATTGGGTTTTAGAAAATCCTCTTTCCGTAATAACATTTTAGGGCAAAACTTTTGTGGTGGGATACACCATAAAACACATTTAGGTCATATTAATTTGTCTTGGGGCAAGGCGAGGGCATTCAAATAGCCAGCCTCTCAGTATGCAGGGAGGCCTAGTCTGCCAAATATTCAGTTTATTTAACTGCCAGTATGAGCTTTTTGATTCTTGATTCATAATTTTTACATATGTAGATACGTTCTTCTAAGAAATCCAATGATATACATAAATAAAGTTTGTGAAAATGTCCAAATTAGTCCATGTGAATGATTAAACATGATATGTTTATTTCACACAACAAAATAATGATGAGGTCAGTAGATTATCAAAAATGAAATTACTATATATGGCTATAAATTATAATATAATATAATGATCATTATTTATATATATATATATATATATATATATATATGCATGGTTATCAAATACACATCTTTTTAATGTTTTTGTAAGTCTTATGATGCTCAGCAAGACCAGATCAGAAATGCAGTAAAACAGTAATATTGTGAAATAATGCTACAATTTAAAAGAAGTGCTTATCCTATTTAAATGTCATTTATTCAGAAGCTATTACTCCAGTCTTCAATGTCACATGATTCTTCAAAATAATGATCACTTTCACCAGTCCATCTTAAATTGCATATTACCTTGACCTAAATTGAGGCCGTTACCTTCCACAAATAAACAAATCATGTGTTCAGGTCATCTGACGCACAGAGCTTTCTTCCCGGAGCCTTGTTTTCACCTCAGCTCCAGAGAGATCATTGTTCACAATTAACTCAAATCACTGGTCGAGGGAAGATCATGTGTCCTGACCTGACAAAACAGCTTATTAAACTGTGCTTGACCTTGGCGTGACTCCTGAAGTGGATGTCAACCTTGAACCGCGAATGACATACTAACGACAAACGGCCTTGATCCGCTCAACAGAGCAAGCTGGATCAGATTTCGGCCCCCATTATTGAAGATGCCCACTAAAAATACAAGAACGAACAGTAAAGTGCTGTTCCAAAGCAGTCGGGGTGATAATTATCTCAGCCTGGTGGGAAACAATCTGGCCCTCTGGGTCAGGTCTAAGGCCATGCGCAGAGGTGACGATAGCGTCATCCTAAACGGTTTGACCAAGACATGCCGGCCCCTTCAAGGTCTTGGAAAGTTGTTCTCTTTAGTATGCGACTATGCGCTACTTGGGGGAAGGGTAATGTTCTGATTTACTGATGACTATCAAATGGAAAAACAGCTGCCTCTTTGTGATGAATGAGGTGACACTTTTTGTTCAAAGCGGCAGTAAAACCTTTAAACAAAACAAAAAAAGCACACATGACCACAACAAAAAGACTACATCTCTCACCTCAAAAGCATCAGGAATTAACATATCAAAGCGGCATGTTGAAAACACAGAACTGTAATGTTTACCCAGCTGTCCCTGGTGCTTCTGTCTCTCCAACGCCACAGATTCCTTCCACAGTCTAAACACGGACGGAGGGCAACCAGACTAAAAAAATGTGCCATGAGCTGAACTCAACAAAACCGCATCCCCCGGGTAACGGCATGAACTACACACCCAAAACGTGTTGTGAATGGGAGCCTGCTGTTGCTCGGTAACAGATTAGTACAGTTTATGCTTTAGTGGGCTGGATCTGCTGCCCATCACCACTCACTCCCTGCCAAATCATGGCTTTCCAGACATTGCCCTTGACCATGAACTCTGACTGTTCAAACATTTTCAGAAACCTTTAACTCATCTCTGTGATGCCAATTCAACCCTGGAGCTTGTCTGTAACATCTTACAGCAACAATCTATCTTTTGATTTCAGCCACCTTTAGAAAAAAAAGAGGAGCGTACATGAAAATATTAAATGTCTTTAAAGAACATATTGTTTGGCTGAACATGGTGTTCCCTCTTATTCTCGGCGCCTTTGGCATTAAGAGGTTAATTTACTAGCTGTAGAGGCCCATTTGATAGAGTAAAGAAATAAAGCAGAATAAAAAAAATCCATTAAAGGTCTCCATACTCAGTGCCGAAGGCTCAAAGTTATCAAAGTAACAGTATATATCAGATAATATATCTACATAAAAATATATCGTTGCTATTGGGCGTAAACCTTGTGTTTACATATTATTTATTAATTTATTATTATCAGTTACTTCTATTTTTACTCAAGAAAAAAAAAAATATATATATATATATATATATATATATATATATATATACACAAGTGTCTGATCATATACAAAGCTACTTTGACAACGCAGTAATTAATTATTTCAAAATAGTATTTTTTCCTCTTCCTAAAAAGTATTTTAGGAGATACAAGCTTGCTTTTCACCCAACAGCGATGACATTCATTATTTTCTGAATTGTGTATTTTTTTTTTCTCATTTTACTTTATTTATTGGCACCTTTGAGTGTGTATAACTATATAAAATACAAATTTCTGTTGTGAATATCTAGATGGCGGAGATATTCACGGAGGCTGATGGCGGAGGCTGATAGGCTTAGCTCATTTGTTAAGAGATTGCATCTTTATCTACATTAGTGATGTGCATCTCCACAGCTGAGGCCGATGCGATACGCATCTCGATGCATAGCCAATGATACGATACATTAAAGATACATAGAAGCAGCAACCGATGCGATGCAGTACGATTCACTACTTGTACGATGCGGTGCGATCCGATTTCGATTCGATTCAATGTAATATGATGCAATGGAGAAAAATACGATGCTATGCAATTCAATATGGTATAGTTAGCTTTTATTTCTTTTATGCAGACATACAGCAAATCATAAAGTAGCTTAAGTGCCCTCTGACGTTTAACGCATGCTTCTTTCATATTTTTTCACAAAACCAAAAGACGAAATACAAGCAGGTGCTGTTTTAACATAAACAATAATACATAGAAATTTAAAAAAAAAAACTTTCACAAACAGGTCTTTCATAACTGTATTCAGATGTAATATATATATATATATATATATATATGAAAAACTATTATTTGCAGGCAACAGTTACATAATAAAATATTGGTCACAAATGATTGGTCACTTTCTAAACAGTAAAAGTATATCACATCTACTAATAATCATATATGAATAAATCGTTTTTTTACCGATGCAGATGTTAGAAACGATGCATCGCGATACAAATGCCAACTTGTATCCGATGCACACTTATTTAAATCGATGCATCGTTAGCATTTATGCCGGTGCACTGATGTGAATCGTTGAATCTTACCATCCCTAATCTACATAGTGCAGTTGATTGGTAGCTGTGGTATCAGCAGCCAATGAGCTTGCTGCTTAGAATTCAAATAAATTTGGCATTGTTTGCTGTACCCAGCACGCCTCAGAGACTCTCCACCTTCCCCAGCTCCCCCTGTATAGAACTGCTACAGGATTTTTTTTTTTTTCATGTCTGTTATATGTGCAGTAGTAGCATGTCTGTGAATGTATTGGCAAACAGCAAGTCTCTGTATTTGCTCTGCAGCAACAATGATCAAAAACAGCAGCAGCAGCGTAAGACCATAAAATAAAGTACATAAGCAAATATGCAGCCTGATTAAAAAAGTATTGCAGTATAAACACTACAGAAAAATATCTACCAGTTGACATATTTCCATGGTGGCAAAAAATATATCAATCCACCCTGCTATAATCCAAACTCTAAAAAGCCCAACACTCAGTACAAGAGCAGACGATAATCCCTAGCGTTTGTATTCAAAGTGGTGACACAATAATCTTTTCTCACCATATGTTATAGATTACCTGGTAATGAATTCAGTTTAATTAACTCTTAAGTAACACCTCAAAGGTCTAAGTTCAAACTGTGCATTATTTCCCTGATCTGCTCGGTATGGAGCCGTCTTTGTCTCGGCAGGCAACCATTGGATTCGATTTTCCTGACATCTAGCAAGTCATAAGCATGACCTCATATCTTATCGAACTGGGTACACAAAAAAGCAGCTGGTGAAATCACTCATGTCGTAATGCAACCACAGAGCTCCTTGAAAATACTTTACTTTCACCGTACCTGGGAGAAACCAGTCTCGAACGCAATGCCACAAGTCTGATCACCTAACTGTTAAGGTCCAAAAAAGTGGATAAGGTGCATCCCGCACCCAACCACGCTTCATGCGCCTCTCAATGTGACAATAAATCCATTACCTCTGCCTCACATCCATTGCACATGCTGCTCTCCTCTCTTGCAATATATCAATCTTCTCAGTCATTCATAAATTCTAAAAATCCCCTTTTAGTTAATTGCTGAATCAATTTAATTCCGAGGAGCCAGTCGTAATGAAGTAGGGATGCATCCACCGACTCCCTCTGACAACGCCACTCTTTTTGCGCCTGCTGGTGTGAGTGGATGAACAGTGAAAGATGCTTGCATTAAAGCCATATAATTATGTGTGGGTGAAGCACTCCATGGCTCGGCTTATTGTAGCAGACACAATGCCCTTGCCTGAGCTCTGTAGGCTCCAGAAAGGACAGGCGGCTAAGAAGTTGTGAAGGACAATCCCCCCTAATAGGACAGCACTGCAGCGGCCTTGGACTCTGAATTCTCTGCTCGACGGGGGACATACATCAATCCGTCAGCCCAGCCACAGACAGCCCTGTAACCTTCAAAAGTCTCAGGATCGGTGAGGAATGATTGGCATTCGAGTGAGCCACTTTTCTCTGTGGGATTTGCTTCATATAACCCAGAGTGGTTAAATTAAGACACCATTGAATAACAGTCTTAAGTCCAATTTAACTATTGCCCCAACTGCGTCCTCTCAAGCCTTCAATTATGCTGATCCTGCCACATGGTGAACTACGAAAACCTTTATCCCTACAGCCATTAAAGCTGTCTAGAGACATACACGTAGGAGCCAGGGCAATACATGTTAGAAATGATCGGCTCACCCCGCCATCCTTATTCAAAACTGAGCTAGAACGTAACGGCTACAGTGCAGGGCTTAAATGTAGTGGTTTTGGTGAATATTTCTGGGAAATATTTGCAGAATCAGCCAATATCCTACTAAAAGACTGGTTTGAAAGTTTTAAAGGTCACTATGACATTTCCTGTAGTAAGTTATAAGAAGCCCCAGAAAGAATCTGCAGACAGTTTTCACATGCTGTGATATGGACTTAAATATGGTTATATCGAGCCTTTATTGGAAGCTGACGTGAAATACTTCCAGGACGTTGACGTGTCGTACGGTCTGAAATGATAAACTACCTCTAGAATTTTAAAAGTCACGATGAAAAATAATTGATGATGTTTGTCTTTTGTATTGTAACGTATATCTGAGTGAAATGAATTTTCGAAAAAGAAAAAAAAAAACGTTGGGATGAGACTTGGTTCTATGCAGGGGTTGTTGATTGGGCATTGCACTGAAAAATGTGAACGTGCAATTAGTAAAAATATAATTCAACCTTTCTATTCATGCCAACTTTAAAAACAGCATTTCGCCACTAATTAAATAACTATATTAAAAAAATTGTAAGTGGTCAGGTCAGATAGAAGACTTTATTTTAAAATATATAATAAAAAAAGTTTTTGAAACAATTGTGACCAGTGAAATGGTGACCAGTCACAATTCTCTTTTTCACCTTCTTTTTTTTTTACCTCAAATCTTGATGTTGATTTAGAAAAAAAAATATTCATTTATTTATCAACAGCAGCCCATAAATGTCAGAAACTTTGACCCAAAAATTGAGGGGGTGAGGGATGTGTAGAATTTTATGAATGACATGCATTCCAATTCTACAGAAATCTGTGGAAATTTCTGTAGGCACATATTCCATGTGTGCTTGGTTATACAATTTGATTTGAATCTGTCTAAAAAAAGTAGATTATGGACTGAGATATTATACAAAATAATCTAAAACCCTTCACAAACAGCACTGGCTACCACCCCTTAAGTTTGGAGAGTCTATGCATGTGAAGTTAAGGATAGTTGCACATGTGCCATAAATCGCATACCTAATATTGGCTTACTCTATAAAAACATCACTGATACACATCGCTTGCCTCGGGCTGACATTTCTATTCTACAGATGGAAAAATCATTTCTGTGGTGTACTGCTGATAGATGAGCTGGCACACGGAGACATGATTTAAGATGCTTCTTTCCTTTTGCCCTCCACTTTTGCTTACGCCATTAGTTTAATACGGGACTCTTTGCTTGCATTTGTCTTTTTTTTTTTACCACCCCTCTCCTCATGGACGACAACACAAGCCAATTTAAGAGGCACTAGTAAACGTATTTTCTTAAAAGCTGGTGCGCTGCTGAGATCGCATTGATCCCTGATGTTTACAAGATCACGTTCAGCTGGTTGTCTCTTCAACAAGCCGTTGCTTGCACGCATACCTCTACTCTTGATTTATCTGACCCTGATCTCACAGTGGGCCGGCTGTAATATTTTTCTCGCAAACTATGATTAATATACTTCAATCTCCATTATGGTCGATCAATTATGGGTTATGATTGAGGGGCGTGGTGACCTCCTGTCTGGTAGATGATCCTGCCATTATCTCATGAACAATGAACCCCTTCCAGCCATCCATAGACATGTACGCGTGCACACACACGCACACACACACACAAACCATTTCACCTTTTCACTTCATCCCTCCATTTCCTCATCCTGGCTTTCTTTCCACATGATCAGATGGCATTTACTGTTCCGCCCTGTGCAAAACGACAGGCGTATTTGTGTCTCTCTACGCCAACTGCATACTCTGTCAAAGTCCAGTTACCTGAGCTTCGAAATTCAATTTGTAATACGATGAACTGACATCATAATATTATTCAGAACAACAAAAAAGCAAAGCAAGAGTTGGCAAACATCTCCGTAGGACTGTGACCATCATTTAGGAGTCCAACCAAATACAGAAGAAAACCAGAGGCACTTCAATGCATATTATAATCATAATCAAAAACATTAACTTTTAGATATCCATATATTTTGACTAGTGTATGTCGATATAACTACACGATAACTATAATCTAAATATGAATCCACTAACGGGAACGTTGAAGAAATAGTTCACATAAATTAAAATTTTCTCAAGTAATGATGTAAACTTCTACAGTATTATAATATTGAAGGTTAAAATGAAGTGATTTGTATACAAACACTTAAATTACACACAATGAAGTTTTTTAATGGTAGACTGCATTTATATAGCGCTTTCAACAGACCCATGGCCACCAAAACGTTTTACATATTGCTTCACTGACATTCACCCATTCATACACAGACGGTGGTGTCAGCCATCCAGCTCAGATGTCTTGCTCATGGACACCTCGACACTTGGTCAAGTGGAAATATTTGTCTTGGAATATAACTTCCGGTTTGTAGACAACCTACATGAACCACTGAGCCACTGCTGCCATAATAATAAAGTAAAAATACTATAACAGTAATAATAAAGTTAAAATACTAACTTAATTATGTTGATTTTTGGAAATATAAACATCTAAATGATGGCTGTCTTAAAAACTTGACGTATTTAATTAAACACATTAAATACTGAAGAACAGTAAAAGCATCATGAATATGTAATATGATGCATATATTTAACTAAATGTTCCTCTCTATAGATAATTTTTCTAGCTGACTAACAAGTTTATGGTCAATGAATGGCTTTTCTGAGGTAAATGCGCGACACTGTTTACAGGCTATTTTATTGACGTCTTTCCTCAGTTCAAACATTGATTGCGCGATTACATGAGACATAAGGATTTCGGTAATATTTTTAACATACCTTCTAAAGTTCATTCATGTTTATTCCATGCTGTAACTAGTAGTAAAGCAAAAAAGATGACTAGTTCATGTGAGTTTCGTGCTGCTGCTCAGTTTGTTCTGAGGTGCTATGGCAATCAGTCACACACCACATAAAAATTTTGTAACAAAATTGACAGAATTTGAAAAGTTATTTTCATATCAAAAGTAACAAAGCTTATAGTGATTTATTGGATGGGAGTACAATTCCATTCATTCATCAAATGAAATCAGCTTAGACTTAAAGATCGATTTTTGGGATTTAAGAATCGATATCAGTTCATATAAATAAGAATCGATTAGAACCGAGAAATCTCTATTTTTTTTTTATCCAGCTGTAAAAATTTATTATATTTGTTTTCTATACAATGAAAGAAATGGGGTCAAGAACACTCTGAGAAGAAAAAAAGAGTTTGGAACAAAACAATTGTAAGTTAATGTTGGATTTGTTTTATCTGTGGGTGTACTATCCAGTTTAAGAAGAAATGCTACATGAAGTCATTCATTTACAAATATGGAAAACATGAGATGAAACTGAGTGCACAAATATTACTAATAACTGGCTGTTATCACTATCCTAGATAGCCTAGATAAGACTTCAGTGATAAGATTGTTTACAATAGCTTTCTTCAGGGCTCTTTCAGAAAGACTAAGAGCTTTAATTTTAAACAGAACCACACTTTAAACAAATTATGCTTTAACATAATGTGAGTGAGTAGTCAGGTTTATGGCTTACCTGTAATTGTGATCTTAAGCAATCTGTACCTCACAACATTTGAGACATTTTTAAACCAGAACAAACAGAGTAAAGTCTGATGTAAGAAGAGAACCAACTGAGAGTTTTTTATTTAGTCATGCTCAATACAAAAAAAAAATAAACATAACTGCCCACATACAGTGCACTGTGTGCTAAAAAAAAATTAACTCTTTTTACAGTGTCATATAATAGTAGCTACACTACTCTGTGCCGCTCAGCTAATGACAACACCATGCTCATTCACTACTGTCTAATGTCATAAGGTATATTTATCCTAAAAAAAAAAAACTATGAGTCAACCCACTGAACATTATATACTTCAGGTCCTGTTGTTATCCACAGCTCCACACTGTATTGAGAAATGCAACAAAAGCCAGAGGCATGAATATATAATAAATAAAGCTGCACTCAGTAACATCATACTGACACCTACTGGCCTGGAGACATGTAGTATGTTTACTAACTGCTGCCACTATGCACCAAATCTGTTTATCTTTTTTCTGTCACATTAACTACACAAATAATGCATAATAACGCAACTGACAGACTGTTGTGATTTCTCTCTGAAAAAGGCATATTGTAGTGTTTTTTTTTCTTTTAATGCTTGTAAACCACCTACATTTTAAAAGGGTAATATATATGTAAACAAATTTAAATAGTAGCAATTGCCCAAATTGATCAATTGCATGGCCCAGTTGGTCATGTGATACCAACATGTCTGCGCGCATAAAACGGGGCGACCACCTCCACATAGAATAAAAATAAAGACGGCTGAAGTCTCAAATAAGAGTACATAATTGCTGTTTCTCAAAAGTGCCGTTTACTTTGTATAACTATCCACATGCTCAAAAATTAATATGTGAATAATGTGATGGGTTCTCTTTTTTTTTTTTTTTTTTTTTTTTTTTTTTTTTTAATAGAAAACGCATACTACTGTCTGCGAAACTGAACTCCAAACAATATTGTTTTTAGAAAGCATAACACAAAATTTCAGGAATAAGATTCAGGCTATACTATAGCATGCGCCATGCGAGATCATTTCTTGTTTCTCAAAGAAAGACCTTGGAGCATGTTAAAGATTTCACACAAGCACTTGAAGAGTCTCAGCTAGACTAAACATAAACTAGAAGGTAAACATGGTGCTAAAACCATCCTCTATCACAACCACAGTTACAATGTATGTAGTGCTTTAACTGAGCTCGGCTACTATTAGCACAACAACACTCTTTTATAATCACATTTCACGTGCTTGCCACCGGTGCACCCTCTATAAATGTACATCTGTAACTTATATTCTGATATAGGGTGCGTAGTTCTTGTCGCTTTCATGTAATCGTTTGATCACATGCATTTGTTAAAACAACCGCACACATTATACGTGCATGCCTACATGTAAACATTCAATGAAATAAATGAAGAAGACTCAAAATGAAAACGTCAGCTCTCACCACCCTATATATCTTCTGCTTACATATACGTAAAAGCCATTAAAATACATAGCGGATTCTGGATTTGCTGCTAATACATTGATGAACATACGTCTAAATAAACCAGAAATCTTATTTTCACACCAAGCCTTAACGTTACCTTTTCGGATGAAGAGAATCCAGTTAAAAATTATGCTGCATTTAGGGAGGCGCGCATATGATATTTCTCTCTAAGAACAATTCAGATGTGAGAAAACGGAAAGATGACTGGGGCTGACAGCGTCTATTCCCCACATGCGCGGTTTTCTTCTGCTCTTGAGTCCTGCAGTCAGTCGCTTGACTGAATTGTTTATTCAAGGTATCCCCGGCACTCTGCAATGCCATGTTCACTCCTCCTACCCTCCTCATGGACGGACGCTAGTGAGATCCGATTCAAGAGCGAATCGTTCTTGTAGGGATTCAGTCGAACCGATTCTCAAAGCGTGAGTAGGCCTACATTTATATTAAAAAAATATATATACACTATTATAGTAATTGCTTCCACCAAATATCCGTAATTAGCCTACAACAATAATTTCCATTAGCAATATAATAAATTATCTCAAGATAATCTCAATAGTTGTTTTTTAAAGAAAGCAAAACCAGCCTGGGCAAACTAAAAAAAACTGACTGAAAAAAATAGAAACTAGGCTATGGTAAAATCTGTGGGGTAGGTGACTCGTTGTCATACATAAAAGTAATTAGTCATAAATTTGGCTATACCCGTATTTAACTGTATTACAAAACAAAGAAGTGTAAATTATGAGAATACTTTTGACTAATGATTCAAATGAATCATTGAATCATTTAATCGGCTCAGTAAAATGAGTCACCCGTGCGAATCGAATCGCTAAGAAGAATCGGATTTCCCAATGCTGGACGCCACCCTTAAAGCCACAGCTTATCTGTCCTCTTCCTAACCCTGGGCTTTAAATCATTTCATAACTGATGACCAAAACTTAACCGGCACATCTATCTATAGTTTAACATCTAATTTTGTTCGCTTTATTAAAAATGAAAGCAAAAACATTCAAATTTAAAAGTCATCTTGCCTGCCTAGTTCAGCCTTTCATTGCTTTAAGAAATCTCAGGTTTTACACCAAGTTCACACCTTTTAAGACCCCCATATGACCAGTCAACAGTTCTGGCTGGAGTAAACATGCCCCGCTGAGGTTACAGATGGGCTATATCCTGATGGGACAGTATCAGCCATCAAGTTTTTCACAGCTTTCTCCAGCATACAAAGAGATGTTAACATCCCAGCTGCCCCTCCTTACTATGGTAGATTCTCTCTCCCTCCCAAGATAGTCACATGTTTGTGTTACAAGCTGTGAGGAAAACCTTTTGCTCGTGTGTGATGTTTACACATTACACATTTTTTCAGGGCTCTGAGATAAGACAGGTTTAAAGTAAAATGTTCAGTTACCCCCAAAATCTTGTCATCGAATTTATTTGTATCACTTTTCACAATGTACATCGAACAAAGCAGCTTTACAGGAAACCATGATGTTAACATGAGCAACGTTTTAATATATTAGTCACATTTACCAGATAGCAATTTTGTAATGAATCAAGCAATCAAGTGATTTTTCACTTCTTGAGATCTTGAGATTTGCAATGTAGCCTAAGTATAAATCGTCCAACACGAGTACTTACATACAAAAAGGTAAAATACTATTGTTCTAATGTGTAAAATTGTTCTAATGTGTGAAAATAGTATTATTGGTTTAGAACAATTAAGAGATGTTCTACCACCAAATTGGTCGTACTTCTGTTGTGTATTTATAGAATAATGTACCAGCACACAATTTTATCACAGCAAAATCAAAGTCAAGCAATTAAAGTATAATCAGAGGTTTAAGTAGCACATCTTTTTCCTCTGTGTGCCTAGAAACGGATAGCAGTTCAAACACTGAACCCAGATCAGAGATCAGAGAGCAGAGTTAAAAAACAAAGGGACTTTGGCCTCAGCATGTGACGGTCACAAAGGGAAACATTAGGTCCTGCCAGGAGACAATGACCTTTGATTCCACTGATTTCCCTTGAACCTTCAATGACCAGGAAGAGCAAAGGCTCTCTGGGAAGGCAGGTGCAAACAAGGATATGGGGTGAGAAGCGCAAACTGCCATCTCCCCTTTGGACTCAAATACAAAGGTTGTTGGTCTTGCCAAAGAGGCCAGAATAGAGAGGAAAATTACTGTTTAACACAATATTGACACAGTCACTGAAAATCGTCATTGTAAAGTCAGAGCAAGATGAACGCTTACAACACATGTAGCTGCATAAAAATATAAATAATTGATTGTAGTAGCTAAAAAAATAATGTCATTGTTGAATACAGTGTGTGCATAATTATTAGGCGATATTCTGATCATGTTATATTCCAAGAACATTTTACCAATTCAAAATCACATCATTCTTAATAACTAGCCTATTCATAATTTATAAGTGATATATAATTGTTAACAAGGGCTGGACGTGAAAAGAAAAATGCGTTATAGTCAAATTTTAAAGAGATTTAACTCGCACTGAAAAGTCAAAAAATACTAAATGCACATGGGAAGGATGCAATCCTATAGAAACTGCAAAATTTAGGTGTGTGACCAGAAATGCTATTTGTTGCAGCAGGGACATAAACACAGGTTGAGAAGAAAATAAATTGACTGCAAAAGACTTTAAGGATTAAGGTGAAGAATTAGGTGTGAAACCATCAGTAAAGCTTTCAGTCTAAGTTTCCAGTGCCATTATTTCCCAGAAGTGCAAACCTCCAGATGTACAAGGTGTGTCAGGTCCTCAGAGACTTTGCTAAGGTAAAGAATCCTGAAACGTGATAATCCAGACTTAATAAGAATTACAAGTGGAAATGTTGTGAAATACACAAAGACTGTTTTTTAAAGGCTTTATATAAAGAGGGATTGAAAGTGTCTCTTGATGGACAAGCACCACTTTTTCATGTTTGAAGAATTTATAGGCTATTCTGAGTTTGCATTTCGCTGTTTTTATTAATTTTAAGAAATAAAGAATCTGTTTTTGTGAAACGGAGAACTACAATAAGCATCATGTTTAAACAGCGCACACAACGCCTCTGCACCTTACTTCCAATATAAGGACAGGTGAGTTGTCAGTCAATAAATGGGGAAACAAAGTAACTGCGAAAGTTATTTGAAAAAGTAATGCAGATATTTTTTGGAATAAAATGCATTACTTTACTTGTTACTTGTAAAAATTAATCTGATTACGTAACTAACGTTACTTGAAATGCATCAACCCCAACACTGCATATATTATATACAAAATTAAAAGTTATTAAGGTGGGTGTGGTTTGGAATTGGTAAAATGTGCTTGGGGAACACAGCACCCTAACCCTAAGCTCTCTCTCTCTCTCTCTATATATATATATATATATATATATAGTGTTTAATATATATCATGTTTATAATATTGCGCAGGACCATAACATGTTTGTTCAATCAATCCATCTGAATTAAAAGAAAGCATGCGTTCCCTTGTCAGTCAACATGTGTTTGCATATCACTGCACAGCCGCGTGAACAGGCATCATACGTCATCACCGTGTTCACGTACGCTGTGCAGACAGAGCGAGAATGGCAGACAAACGTGCTGTTACTCACTGTATTGTAAATTGTTCTCATGGGTGAATGACACATGATATGATCCAATAATGTTGTCACTGGTTGTCTCGCCTCATATGCTTTCAATGCTAGCAGGCTAAAGTTAGCATTTCTCAGACCACCTTTAACTGATGCCCAGAACCATGCTGTGAGTCTAGGGTTGTGTTGAACTGTTGCTAATGTGGTGTTGTCAGTTATGTTCATATGCAAATGTACATTTCCTCAAGCAATATGTTCAAAGGTCTCAGAGCATAAGTGTGAAAAACAATTCAGTAAAGCTGTCAAAAAGATTTTAGCAGCATAGATGCTTTTCAATAAACTATAACTGCGTCAAACAAAGGCTAGTTTGAGACTGTGGCTATTTGTCTCAATGTTAGTAACTATAAAGATTTAAGTAGAGTACAATTACACAGATCTTTGTTTTCTCTAGCACTTAAATTGGTCTAGGCCTACTATCGAGAGTTGGCATGTAGGTGCAACATAACTAGTCAACAGAATGTCAAAATGGGACCTTCAAAATAATGTGTTACCACAATTTTGATTAGCTTTTGGGTTAGCAAATAAACATGGTAAAACCTAAACATATGTACTACAATTTATATCATTAAATATTTTGTGTTTTATGATTATCTTACCATTATTATTATTAATATTATATTTCTGAAAAGTCTATAATAGGGTGTTTAATGGCAGTTTGACAACTTATCCAATGTAGGAGTACAACAAGCCTGTCGATTGATCAACATGTTTTTGTTCATTATTCATGAACAATACCGATGTAAATCATGTAAATCAGCCAAGACTTAAAGGTTTGTGCCTAAACTAGGAGAAACCAAAGAAATATTCAGAGTAAAAGGTGTGAACTTGCCCATGTTTCCTCTTTATCTTGTTGTGTACTTTTAAAGTGAGAGGATGTTGCATTTAAACTAATTTGGCGAAGCGTTCAGATTGCCCAGAGGGGTTAATTGCTTGTTTTGACCTGTGGTTGGCGTTCTTGTATACTGGAGCTTTTCCTGTCCATTAATGTGTTTTTTTGGGATTTTTTTTTTGCTTAGAGTATCAATATCCTCACTGGTTGGTTAATGGGACATAATGCTTAGTCAGTGGCTTTTAGTTGGTTTCACCATCTTTGACGGGCGTAGCGCTGTGCCTTTTTGAGTGAATGCTTGTTTGAGGTTAGACACTCTGTGGATTTAGGTCTTGTATCATAATGTAACCCTCGTTATTTCCCTGAGCGATGCAGATCAATAACTGCTGTTTATGCATGCAGCCCACATATACGGCACTACATTTCAGAGAAAGTAAAGTTGCAATTATGGCCGCTTAAAATCTGGCATGGTTTCAGTGTCCAAAGAAGCACTGAAAATGAAAGACAAACGTCATACTAAAAAGGTCTCGGTGGATATCAAACCATTATGCTGTTTCTTCTTTGTGCAAAAGATAAATTATCAAATAATACTTCCAATAAAAACATTTATTATTCATAACAAAGAACCATAATCGGATGTTTACAAGACATATGCAACGGCTGGAAGAAGCAGAAGTTACAGTAGCTGCATTCGGGGGCTGGCAATGTGGTTAAAGATCTAAGGTATCTCAAGAGAGCAAATGAGAGGGAAGTGGAGGAGAAAGAGACTCAGAAAAACGGAAATAACCCCATGAGTGTATTATGTGGAGGGTTGTGACACACTGTGGCTTTCTGCACTTATGTGGCAGAGCGGAGAGCGGGGGCGTAAGACTTGGCATTTTACAGAGGAAAGGCCTCACTGTGTGCACATTGTGCAGCCATGTGTGGCATCACCACAGTTCACATCTTACCCATGTACAGTCTCCCAAATTTCCCCAAAGGGACTTCCAATTCTCATTGGCCTTGTTCCCTTTTTATCCAAATGCTTAAGCATGGAAAATCACTGACCTAGCTTCAGGGAATCTAAAGGTTTAGGGATGTATGAGCTGTGCCTAACCTGCTAGTTACCAATGCACGGATTAGTCAAACTATGAAATCAAAAATGCATTTTGAAATAGGTTGATGTTGAATTTATTAATCAGTATTCCACTCCGCTTTGACTCCTCCTAGCAATAAAATGTCATTTGAGTAAATCTCCCGTGAATCTCAGTGGCATAAATAGTTAATATTTCTCCTTTGTACTGAGGAAGGCATGTCATAATCCTACATTTGAATGGGTAACCCTATCAAAAGCTGGACTGTTCCATGACAAATTGCTTATGTTAATCTCTACATGAGCATACCTCTTATCAATGTGCTGAGGTCCCACATTTATTTTGCCTTGGGCGACTGTCTCTACCAAGTGAAGGATCTCACATTATAATCCACAGATCACATTGAATGGGGCAAGTATCTCATTTCTCATTGTGCGCTCCTTCCATTTAGGGTACATGCTATAGGAAAGCCGACTGAATGAGGCTTTGAGTTGAATAGGACCGCAGGGTGAGGTGCTCAGAGCCAGGGCTAAGTCATCAGATGGAGGGTCATCTTGACCCATTGTGTGATTTAATGCTGGGTAAATGTCATCGCCGAACATCCCAGATCTACTCCTACCTTTCCCTATAGTCAGTTCTTATAACAATTTTAAAGGGCTTTGCAGCTTTGAATGTTTTCCTCTCAAATGTCAGATAAGGATTACCCTCTAAGCATTTAATTAGTTCTGCCAATCAATTCGATTTTATGTCAAATTACCTAAATGATGTGCTGATTAATTAAAAAACACAAATAATTGCAGCAATTCATATTTGTTTAAGGTCCCTCTGTGGTGAAAGTCAAGTTTTTAATATGGTGTTTTTAATATGTTTTAAGACAAACCATGAGCAAATTCATAAGTCAACGCCATTGCTGAGTATTTTCTCCTTAAAACTGCCGTGAACCAAAGACAGTCTCAAAAACACGGTTTGAAATCGCTGGTGTTTCTGACGTCACAAACTAAACTACACACGTCTGTGTGTGACTGTCAACGAGTGGATCTCTGAGCTGGTGTGAGTGAGTGGAGGCGGGGCTTTGCATTCTTGCATATGCAGTACCATGTATACTAAATGAAGCAAGGCAATGTGAAGAGTTACATTCAAGCTAGAAGAATTAAAGGCGAAAAAACGTTAAATGTCATTTTGGCGATCAAAGATTTTTATAGTTTTATGGGATAATATGATTGACTACAGGGTGACTTTAAAAAAACAAAATAAATGAAGACACTTCAAAAACATTCCAATATTATTTGGAATGTTTATACATTCCATTTATTATTTGCATTATAGACCTTATGAAGCCCCGCCCCTTTTCAGCCTTGCGCTCGTTGTCTTTTGACTTCCGATCTGTATTTCCACAGCGATCTTGCATAGGTATGAATGAACAGCTCGTAAAAAAAAAAAATTCCAGGTCGACATTTGTTAAGACATCTGCTTTACAATGCTTATGATAAACATTACAATGCTCATGATAACTTTTGTTAACTCTACAATAAGTAAATCCACTTCACCAGCTAATTACTCCTCGACAGCGATGCCATAGAAATATACCAACGCATTCTCATCCTTTAGCGTAATATAGAATGCTATATGACAAAACGGCGCTATACTACGCACATGGCACCTGTTATCGTTTTTATATAACACGCGCTGTGATGGGTAGGTTTAGGTGTGGGGTAGGGTAGGGTAGTCTCATATTACGCTAAAGGATTTATGACGACTTGGGTTTGCGTGTTATATTAATGATAAATGGTGCCATGTGCGTAGTATAGCGCCGTTTTGTCATATAGCGTTCTATGTGACGCTAAAGGATGAGAACGGGCTGAATACAGAGCGGCCGCAAAAACGGAAGTTCAAAGACAACATTCTAAAGATGACGGCGCCCATGTTTCTCTGGTGCATAAGGTCTATTATAGAATTGATTTTGTTATTTAGTTTGTCATTCCAATACTGAAACTGTTTGCTGTGTCGTGCATAGACGAAAACATTTAAATTGGGTCTGCTACCAATAAAAATAGCAATAAAAATGAAAGAAAACGAATGTGGAGCAACAAAAATGTATGCAATTTCAGATGCAGACATGCTGTTGTCTGCAGGTTGAAGTATAGTAGTGCAACATGCTTCCATGGAAGTTTTTTTTTTTCAGTGCTGCCAGAACTCTTGATAGTGGGCGAGTCGTAACGGCTTGTGGAAAAATTAACCATGCAAGTCATGATTTGGCATGAGGTGACAACGCAGACATTAATAGCGGACTTATACAAATATGCTTTTTATTTAGGTTGCATTAAAAGTCAATTGAAAATCAGTGAATTTCACTAGTCAACAACACAAAATGCAAATGACTTAGGCTTTGTGTCCCAGAGATTACTAACCCAGTTGGCTCATTTTATGTTATTATTTTTTAATGAGTTGCTTTTTCTGGCATGTCCTATATTCCTTCAAAAACATGTCAGAATTGTCCGTCTATATGACTCGCTCGCGCAGACGGGGAGCTGAGAAGCAGGTCAGGCGCTGATCCACATGTGTCGTGGTGGATGTGTGGCTGAGGGGGAGTGAAGCCCCACCAAAGCGCTGCGGCGATGTGTCAGACCTGCTCGCTCTTTTGTGGCGTGCCATTCATTCTGCTCGCATGCTTTGTTTTCACATCTTGTTGACCTACTTTGCGCTCTTGGAGTAATCCTCCAGGATCGTTCCACGGGTGGTTGGGGTTGAGCACTTTGCTATGCCTATCCCTCATTAGAATATCAGATAGCATGAGAAGGTCTCTCAAAAAGCAAAAAAAAAAAAAAAAAAAACAGGAAAAACATCAAGGACTGTCTGGAAGTACATGGGCGTTATGCACATTGTCTCAAGGGCCTGGGCTTGAACTCATTTACCAGGGCCTTGGCCTGTAATCGCAAATACTATTCTGAGTCAATGCATTGTGCTTTTGAATAAGGCAATCTATTCTTAGAGGAAAGACTACAAGTTGGTCCCCTGTGTTGGAGGGTTCAGTAAAATATAACCCTGTTTGAAGCGGGGCTAATTTTATTCGTCTGTCAGAGTCACTTTATAGATCATGAAGTCATTGTAATCTTATGCTTTGACTAATCAAGTAATGTAACGCTAAATATGCTTCAGCTGCAAAGAATGTTTTGAGTCATGCCAAAATGCAAGCTTAATGTTGGTCTATTTTCTATGTAAAACTTCCTAACAGATAAGAGCGACTTCTTGATTATGTACATTTTGAAGTTTCATCGCTCTGATTTTTACGATCCCTCTTAGATTGCCAGAGTCCCTGGTTAATAAACTGGATCTTGCCCAGGCCCTTCCCACTCCAAAGCAACCAGCATAATTACAGAAAGGATCTTTAATTAGGGCAAAGAGAAGAATTATCCAGCTGTGGCCAATGCAGTCTTCTCCTACATCATTTTCTCTTTCAGTGAGCCAAAAAATCAAAGAGAGGACTAACATCGAGGACGGGGAGGGCACCTTGGTGGAATTTACCCAGCAATGTTGTTTTTGCTTCCTCATACTGTTTTCTGGGACTTTACCCTCTGTCCTTCACCACAGACTGGAGATCAGACTTTCCTCTTGTCATTTCATTTTAGTTTTACACAACAAGAAAACTAATTGCTGGGAATACTGGGTTTATGATATATTTTGTCTTGAGATCATTGGAGTCATTGGAGATCTTTGGCTGATGTATCAATTCTCACTGTTTTCAGTGTCTTGCGTCATGAATGTCATGTTTTTAAGACAAATATATATACACACAGAAGACCAGAGTAGGCCTTGTTTGGGGGATGGGAGTGGGTGGTCAAGCTGCTTACCGACTCTTGCCGCAGAGCTGTCAGGGAGAAAATGCAAGTAGGGTCAGTCCAGTTCACAGCAAGCTATTGACATGCTTTTGCCCTGATTACTCATTACCAGAACAGCGGGAGGTAGTCTGGGGCACAGAGTGCTCCCGTGCCCTGGCATACGGGACAGGCCCCACCATTCATAACTAAAAACCTATTACTCTCTATTACAGGACCAAAGGTTAACAGCCAATGACCCTCTGCCCACTGCTAGCAAGACACTGGGGTGATACTGACCCTGTTTACAAAGAAACACAGGGATGAATATTTGTCTGTCTGTGATTCTGTGTTAAGGACAACGCTGCTGATGACTCATCTAGAAAGATATGTTTTGTGGGGAATAGCTTGTGTGCTTGTGGCCACCTGGGAAATTGTGCCAGTGAGTGCGAGACCACGTTGGCTCAAAAATGGTCTTGAGTGAAAAGGGACAAGCTTCATAAAGTTGCTTAATGAGCTGGAAATAATGGAAGTAGATGTCTTTAGTCCAAATGATTCCAATTATGAAACTATAAGATTGGATTAGAAAGCCTGAAAACAACAATGATGAAATTAGAAACTGGGTATTTCTTCAAGCCTGTGGACTTATAGAAAATAAACTCCCTTGCAACCCATTTTTCACACTCTCACTAGATAGTTGCTTATTTAATACAAAGGGCCAGATTTGCTAAACAGGGCACATTTGTGTAAAAGTGCAATTCCAAAAAAAGCGACGTTGGGATCTACTGAGGTGCAAATTAAGGGGGGGGGGGGGCACTCAGTTTCAGTCAATCTTATGTTAATCTTGAGTACCTATAGAGTTGTCTATAGGTATAGTTGGTATATATATTGTTGGAGATATCCTTCATATCTCCAAAAAGTCTTTAGTTGTATTATATTTATAAAAGAAAGATAGACTGTACCAAGTCTTTCTGGAAAAAAAACGAGCGGGTGGTGGCATGCCGTGTGGGCGGAGCTAAATAATCATGTGCACATGAAGATTTGCGTTGAGAGTGTCTGGAAGCTGTGATATCCCAGTTCCCAAAACAAACCATGGCTAACAATCAGATTCAGCCTGACATTTTTAACAAGAAGAAATCTTGATTTATACCCATTTTTCTTGATTTTGTCTATTGGGAATTGATTAGATCATTGGCATTTGCCATTGCTACAATATCATGTGAGTGACGTTGCTGGCCGCCCAAATTATAATCATATCCTTAAGTATATTAAATGAAAGACAGCAAAAAATGATACTATGATGGGAAGGTTCTATATATGAATCAAGCGCCTGAAAGAACCCTTTAAAGTTCTATATACAGTTGAACCTTTTCTTCTAAGAGTGCATGTGCACTGCTTTGCCTTTCATCCCAGAGAAAAGAAATGATGCCGTTTGGGTTGGATGCTCTATAATGTCTATTTAAGGGTATCTCCGAATTTGTTTGTGATACTAAATAAAACACAGATGATGAAACCACAGTGGTAAACTAAGGAGGCTGACCTTGTCCTGCCTCTGTAACACAACCCTAGAATGATCTGCAGGTCAGCAACCTTCCCCTGCCCTCCATTATCAGACCACACTCTCTCCTTCTCGCTCTCTTTTCTCATGCTTCTCTCCCACACTTCTCTCTTTGTCTCTCTCGCCCCTCATGGGGCTTTATATCTCCTTATCTTTGTCTATGCAAAATGTACACGGGTCAGCTATTATACTCATGCAGCGGCCTTTTTTAAGCTGTCATCACTTTCCTCACTATTACAAAATAATGCAACATTATAATGTCAACAGAGGTCATGTAGTATTATGTTCCGCTTCTCCTCCGCATTGATCAATACACAGCAGAAGCACGTGAAAAGTTTGCTAGTATGTGTTGTTGTGCGGGGAGGGACTCGCATTTTCCAGGTGACTGAATGATTGTGACGCAGAGCGATGTGGAAAGCGCTCTGTTATTGCTGAAAAACGAGACGGCGTCAGCAGCTTCTTGATGCCCCCCATTCAATGAGTAATTACTGCAAATCGCAAAGGCGAGTGCCAGAGAGTCTGAAGACGCCTCATCCATTTTGACGCTCATCTTTGCAATTTAAACCACCGGTGATCTCTCAAAAGGGCCTCCGCAATTGCGGCGCATTTGCACGGCGTGATTTTCACTTGTCCTTGTCTGCCGAGCTCCTTATCTACGACGCCCTTCGTTTTTATTCTCTGAAAATAACTATGTGCTCAAGGTGAAAGAAGCCTTGTGAAAGCTAGCTCTCTTTTTAATTCTCTTTACAAGTCACCAGCTTTTTTAGAGTAGTTTCATATACTGCACATGTATGCTATATAAAGGAAGTCAAGGCTTCATGATATCAAAATTGAGGTTTGTGGCTTTTGTTTATGCATTTAGACACTTATCCAAAGCGACTTTCTGCATTTGAGCCTTCAACCTTGGCCCTGTTATAGCTCCATGCGAGTCTTTTTAGTATGTTAGGTTCAGGTTCATCTATACGCTAAAATGTACAAAATTACGCTATACTGACAAAAACTTCCACCCTAACCTGTTTGTCCTCATCACAGGATTAAATGGGTTCTAATGTCCTTTTTTTAGTTTTCATATACTGTCTGTTACAGTTTTTATTTATTTATTTATTTATTTACCCACACATAAATTCAAGTAAGTTCAGAGGTCAGATTCAGAAAGATCCTCTAGGGGTTCAAAAACATGTCAGTCAAACATTATAGTGTCAGAGAATTTATGTGAAATCCTTAGTAAACATCATTTTCAGCAAATTAAACCATAATCCATGTTACTTTAGCATTTAATGGACACCATTTGCCCAGGCATGTATACTCTTGGCTCATATCTTCCTGTCAATCACAGATGGCATTTACTGGCTAAAACAGGGACTAATGCAATTTTGTGCCAACAAGGACATTCATCTGCCAAAGACAAATTGGTGCATTGAAAGTCGTTTAATGGATGGGCTTATGCGAAATACGGAAGAAAGAGGGTGTGTTCTGGTGTTCGACAGCACTCAGAAATGAACATTTGCTTGGTTTACGACCTGTGTTGTCTCATTAAATATTCCTTATTAACACAGAGCAGTAAATATAGGTTTTTCAGTGTACTGCAAAATAATAAGACACCATAGGTCTTTATGTATTTATGAAACTAACACTGAAGTCAAATGATATCTTACAGGGACAGTTCACCCAAAAATTAAGATTTTGACCAAATTTACTTACTCTCATGTTGTGGAAAACAAAAGAAGATATTTTGAAGAAAAAAAAAAATAATAATGACAATGAAAATCAGTAGCGCCAAATGTTCTTTTTGACCAAATTGACATTATTCTATGGACAAAAACAGTTGAAATGTAGATTTGAAATGGCACAATGGTGAGTAAATGATGACGGAATTAGCATTTTTATGCGCAATAACCTTCTAAGCAATGAATACACACATACATAATTAGGTGGTGAAGAACCACACCAGCCTCAGGTCACTAGAGACTTAGGATTGACCCATTGATAGATAAAGACAAAGGTCTCAGTGGTCAAGCTCGTTATCCGTGGCCACTCTGTTAGAGCCCTTATTTCCAACAAGACAGAAGATTGGAGAACCAAATACAACAATATTGATTTTGCAAGTGATAGTTGCATGCCTGCTATTGATCAGGATCAAGCATCTGCCATTTGCAGAGGTGTGCATTTTCCATTGGTAGTGGGTTTGCAATTAAGACCCGTTTAGCATTCCAAGGCCATGTGTGATTTGTTGTAATGGATGTTCATTAACTTGCTACTTTGCTTTTGGAGGTCAAAAGACACATCCCAGAATCTCAAGGGCTTTAGCCTTCTGCACCTCATTTTGTGATGTTTTATTTTCCCAGTTGAATTTTGTAGTTGCAAACAGAATGCTGGAGAAGTATGAAGTCTGAGAAGTATGAATAAATTATTATTATCATTACAATGCAAGAGGAATGGTTTAAATCAGTAGTTGTCAGACTCTCAGACAACCCAAAGACCCCCTAGTATGAAAATAACAGATTTTCTTGTAAACACTGTACATTTTGACTTTGATTAATGAAATCAACAAACATTATTATATTATGCTAAACTAGTATTTTCTTGATTAACAACCTTTAATTTGGCATCCCACAGTGGGAAATTTCCATTTATCTAATGATGCTTTCACTCTATAAGCAATCAAATCAACCAAAGATGATGTAAAAGGCTTATTTAAAATTGTACTATATTTTAAGATACATGTTTGTGTTTATGTAAAAATGCACGAAGTTTTCTGTGATAGGTGGGTTTAGGTGTAGGGTTAGAGTAGGGGATAGAATATACAGTTTGTAAAGTATAAAAATCATTTCATTTAACATGAAAACACGCCATTTATCACATCTGATCCTTTGTTACCGGCTGGGTTCCTATGTTAAGTTCTTAATTAAAGAATTTGTGCAACGTTTTCTGGATTGTAAACATGTCTGAATGACAGTACGTACAAACTCAAGGCCAGATTTACCTCTACCCCCACATCCATCTCTTGCTGCAAAATCAATGGAGTGATGTAGGTATATGGAGGAGGACATGTGGACAGGCTTAAGCAGACTGCTTGTCTGAGTCCCATTTCATGCATCAGCGGCTACAAGCTCAAACACCATGATCAGCCTTTGCCGTTCAACACCGCACTTGCTCACACACGTATATGCACCATATGCAAGCACGCACACACATAGCCATGCAGACACAAGGCACTTTGAGAAGGCAACACAACATGTTATTGGACGCCATATTGATCTACTGAATATGAAGTCTTGTGCACTAGCGCTTCCGTGGAAACATTGTGGCTTTCCTCTCTGGGAGAATAATTCAGCCTCTGGTAGTTCATACTCTGACAACAGTTTGACATATAGGGAATAGAGAACAGGGGGTATTCCAGATAGCAGGTTATGCGTAAGTTTACTCAGAGTGAGCAGATAAAATCAACTTTCTGTTCCAAAACCTGAGGTAACTTTCAGGGTAATGGCACTTTTCCATTACCTGTATCAGGTCAGAATGATGACACGCCAATTCGTATACCCATTTTTGGCGTGCTATCAACACGCATAATCGCTTTTCAGAGTGTTTATAAACGCCGTTGACTTAAGGTTACATTACTGTATAAATATATGACCTACCCCAACACCGTCCCTAAAACCTACCCGTCACTGGGGTTAATAGCATTTATGAGTCTTCCCTATCATCCTAGGGGAAAAAAATATCGCTCCCCAGATGTAGATCTACATTTTGCTTCGTTTTGCTCGGATATTTAACGGCATGTACATACACGCAGAATCACTCGGACATTTAACGGTGTAGACATACACGCATACACGCGGATAGCTCAAAATGCGTATAGATAACATGCCACTTGACTTGAAAGTGGCGTGTATGTTTACGCAAAAGTCATGATGTCATGTTGACCAGATCGACTCGGCTCATCTCGACTCGGCTCGCTTTTCACTCCATTTTCCATTGCAGATAGTACCCGGTCGTCTTAACGACGCCTTTTGTTCCTCGTTGTCCCACCAAGCTATCGCTGGATCCTCTCTTCGGCAACCAAACAGGAAAGTCTGCACATCCTCGTTTGACCACGGCGTATTCTACCGAGTTGCCATAATAATAGTAGTAAGTTTAGTAACTATCTCTGGCCAAACTATTTAAACATGGCGGGGATATTCTGGATACTCCATCTGGCGCGTACAATGATGACGCAGTGAATGGTGACGATTCTCTCTGACCAATCAGCAGTTGGCATTGTTTTCACTTCACATTTTAGTATCACCTCAGCTCGCTCAGAACCTCGTTGGAAGTGATACAAGAAAAGTACCCAAAAACAGGTAGAGGTATAACTTTTACACAGTGGAAAACCAAACAAAGGTGAGCCGAGTCGAGTCGAGCTGGTACTGTGTAGTGGAAAAGCGCTAAGTAGCCACAGCAGCGTATTCTCTGAACATAACTTTATATACCAGGGGTAGTTTACTTCTGAGGTCTTCAGTGGATGCATGCCCTATTGATGAAGCTCCAGTGGGATTGACAGATTTCATGATGATATGCACTATTAGTGTAAATCGCCATTAAACAAAAGAAAGAAGAAAGACATATAGGTGCATTCATGCCATGTTGTAGGCTAATTACCATAATTACAAGATTTCAACTTCACATTTTTGTAGAGCTCGTAATTATAGCTTGTAAGATGGGAATTTAATGAGAGCTCCTACTTATACCACGTGATCGCTGGAATACCTGTAACTCTGAGTATCATACTCCGGGTCGACTGAACTTACTCCAGACTGCAGTTCTGGAACCTGCATACCTCAAATAATCAAGGTTTGGGTTAGTCAACCAAGAGTTCAGGGTATGTGCTGGTAAATTAACCTTGCTTTCTGGAATACCCCCATGACACAGGTACTATAGGTTGAATTAATAGTTCAGTGAAATTACCTGAAAAATATTTTTTTTTTTAAATTATATATATATATATATTAAATAGAAGAGATATTTGTGTTGAGTCAAGTGTAAAATCTGGGTCCTAAAGCAAACAGCAAACCTAGTTGAGAACCACTGATGACTAAAGGTTATAGGGTTGGATCCAAGTAACCAAGAAACTGAAAGGTCACTCATCTCTACTTGGGCAAAGTGTTTACCAAATGTACAGTCAAATCTAGGCTACTGCTAATTTAATGGACAAATAAGAGGATAGTAAACACAATGGCAGCCATTTTAATGATCTAAATCAGAGAACAAACAAAACAACCTTGTGATATCTCTGAATCTATTTCTGACTGCGCACATCCAAATTGAAGCTACTGTGTCCTCTATGTTCCAGCTTAATTCACTGTTTATGGGTGAGTCACTAAAAGAACATGCATCCGAAGACCTTTCTCTTTACTGTGGCCATAACAAATCAAGGAACGCTGGCTCCTGACCTGTAGGTGTATTATAAGAAAGCCAGCTGCCTATAGCTGAAGCTAATTCATCATGACATGGTCAATGAGGATCACACTGGTATGTCCTGGAGGGAAACTTCCATTAGTTTGCTGTCCACTGCACAACGTGTCTTATTCAGGGGGTAGGATTGACTGAAGAGAAACAGATCCATAAATAAAACTGCATAGATCCACTCAGTGACTTTTTCATCTCATCATCTTGCAAAAACAAAAGTCACCTTGTGGTAACGGTTAAATAAATTGAGGGGTAAACATATCTATTTTGAGCTACAAAACAGTGACCTTAGACTCGAGATGGATGGATGGATGGATGGATGGATGGATGGATGGATGGATGGACGGACGGACGGACGGACGGACGGACGGATGGACGGACATTTGGGGGGATCTGTTCATTTTTGGACCCTTTATATTCCAAGAGCCATTCCTTCAGTTTTGCAAGGAAGAGGTATCCCTCATTGCTTTAAAGTACCAAATTAACACAAGGAGAGATCTGGTGGTGAAGTATTTGGGGAAATCAAATTCCTTTTCAACAGGCCCCTTGCAGGAAAGCCAGCAATAGGCCCCTTTATCTAATATGTGCCAAGAATAATTAGGTTATTCCAGCACTGCCTGTTGTTGCTCAGTAATTAGGCTAGTCTCTTATGGATTCACTCCAGGTCACAATGACCTTGAGGAAGTGGGAAAAAATTGCCCACTATTGACATCTAAACTGAGGATAGCGGGTCAATTCCCACAGCCGGCAGGTTCACCCTTATCACGTACTGTGCGTTTCAGCGGCGGTGATGCGGAAAACCATTGGAAGTTGAGGACGCGGAGATGAAAAGGAATGTATGATGAAGTGTAGCAAGGTCCTCAAGGAGACAATGAAGGCTCTGCCCCTCCCATGCCTCTCCCTGCATCTCTAGTCGGTGTTCTTGGCCTTGCTTTTGAGGTAAACGCAGAGAGTTTCAGATACACTTTTTGTTGTGGTCATGCATTTAGAAGCTGTTCAACTGCTGGAATAACAAAATTAAGCTACGTTTACAGTATGCTTGTTTTATAAGTCTTTGGAAACCTCATACGTGAGCTCCGGCAGAATATGCTTTTTCATATTTTCTACTGAAAAAATAGTTCTAAAATAATATAAATGGTGTGCATTTTGAGACAAAACAATGGCACCGACATATTTTTTTAGATGCCAGTGCAAACTCAAATCTAAATCTTATGATTTCTTTTGCACTTTTTTATAGCAGCATGTGTTTGTTTTTGTTAAACAATGCTTTATCTGAAATAGATTAGAAATGAGACTTTAGACTAGAGGGTCACCTTGTCCATTTTCTCCGTAATTTTCTAGTAAGACAATGCTGTCTGCCAAGTAATCCATGCTTTTAAACTCGTTTTGTGGTGATAAATGTGCATCTTGTATTTTAATATGGTGATAACAGATTTTGTTCATCCATGCTGTTATGGAATGTACAAACCATTAAAGATCTTCTGTCATCTACATTCTGCCAACATGGCTAGTTACAGTGTGGTAATTGGTCATATTGGATCCTTAATCAAAAAGCTCATTGTTTCTGCTGCCTGAAAAGCAACGATTACAGTCCCATATGCTGAGATGAAACGAAACAATTACATGTGACGGAAGCCAAAAAATCTTTACAAATATATTTTTTTGTTGTATTCAGCACCCATAATGGGACTAATATGTGTCACTTAAAAATAATCCACATATTAATCTTATTCTTATATTGAATTCCAATGTTATTTGTCATTTATAAAAGGAAATCTATTTGCAATTAAAATGCACATGCATTAGCCTACACAAATATTATCATACTCTGTCATGATGACATATTTATGAGACGCTGGAGGCAGGGTCGTAATTGTACATCTTTTTTTTTTTTTTTTTTTGGCAGTTTTGTCTCACTTGCTGCTTCGGGCAAGATAAGACATGACCAATGGGGGAAAGAACACATTCTAACAACTATGCAGATATTTTTATTAGTAAACAAGTGCTAACCTAATTGTATAGTTTTCAGTTTGGGAACACATTTTTATATGTGTGTGTGTGTGTGTGTGTGTGTGTGTATACATATATATATTTGTGTGTGAGTAAGTTGTATTAAAAGTCCATTTAGTAAAAAAATAATGAGTTTGAACAGGCATAATGCTTCTGACAGGCCGTTCTGGCAAGATGCATTGAGACATAAACTGAATATGTGTTAAAAACCAGATACAAATCAACAAGAGGTCACCCACTAGGGTCATCCAGTCATCAGCTGGAAACAGAAGAGGTCATGAAAGGTCATACTGATAAACACCTTCATTGATGGGTGTGAGTCAGGGCAGGAAATGAAGAGCTCCACCCCTCAGGGGTCACGAGAAGTTAAAGGTCCCATTGAGGACACTGTTCTATGACGCAGGAGAGCACAGGCTGTGCAGGGATAGCGCAGATGAGTAGGCAGTATTGGTGCAATAAAAGTTCTGAGTCACCTCCTCCTGTACAGGACAGGCTGAGCTATTAGTATAATGTGGAGTCGTACGTCTATTGAAGGACTGTGGTATTTTACAGCCTCCAAAATCTGCATAAATGAATACATGAATGAATATATAAATATGCATACATGAATTAAATTAATAATTGATTCACTTGAATAAATTCAACTTCTATCATTTATCTAATGTTAATGCAGCTGTTGTCAACATAAAATGAATTAATCAATAGTGCAAGTTATAATCATGAGGGTGGAGTGTTTTTCATATAGAAAGGTGATCAATATTGATGGCCTGTGGATGGCCCATAGCAGCTGAAAACTGGTGAGGAACCAAAATAACCAAGGCTATACTGCTTATTTGAAATAGAAATTAGAATTGTGATTGACCATTCTGAATGAAAAAAAAAAGTACAAACCTGACTATCTCAATCAAGGACCATTTTGCTGCCCGTTCCAAGACAGAAGTGACCGCTTTTTTAGAGAGTGGTTTTCATTTATCCCAACCCGATCTCACAGGAATTCTTACAAATTTTACGAGGTGGCTAATTCGTATCAATTCGTACGACCTCGCTTGTACGAATTAGTAAGTTTTTTTGCGAAATCGTACATATTTTACGAATTGGCCAATTCGTATGAATTCGTACGAATGACCTACCCCTGACCCCGCCCCTAAACCTACCCAACACGTGGGTTTAGACAAATCGTACGAATTCGTACAAGTGAGGTCGTATGAATTAGTACGAATTAGCCACTTTTTAATCACTCGTACGAATTCGTACGAATTGGTCCTGAGATAGCGTTGTTTATTCAGAGCTATTAATTCAAACATGTGTGTTAGAGTATAAATGTGTACAGTTTGAGGGAAATATACTAGGCCTATATGTTACATACTGTAGCATGGCCCAGTTAGCTAACTACAAGTCTCTTCTGCTCACCAAGGCTTTATTTATTTGATCAAAAATAGCGTAAAAACAGAAATATTGTGAAATATTACCATTTAAAAAATGGTTTTCCATGTGAACATATTTTAAACTGTTTATTCCTGTGAAGGCAAAACTGAATTATCATCAGCTTCAGTGTCACATGATCCTTCAGAAATAATTCTAATATGCTGATTTGGTGGTGTCAGGGACTATGAGGTGACGATAGGGAACGCTGGAGCAAGGAGAGTGTAGGACCTTCGCCAGGAGTCATCGTAGGACTCGCTGGAGGTAAGAATACAGGTAATAGTCTGTAGTCTTAGTTGTAGACCAGACAATGAGTGTATATGAGGTATGTGGTGATGAGTGTGATGAAGTATGGAGTGTATGAGGGATCTGTGACAGCTCAAGAAACATTTTTTTGTTATCAACATTGAAAAATAATTTTGTCAGTTAATTTTGTTGTGGAAACTGTAATATATTATATATGTGATACATATAAATAATATAGATATGAAAGAAATCATGTTATTTAATTATTTCATTAGACAAAGATACATTCAATTAATAAAAATGACAGTATAGATTTTATGGTGTTATACCAGAGATTTTAAAAATATATATTTATCAAAGCATCCTAATCCTAAATAAAACGTATCAGTTTCCGCAAAAAAATTATGTCTTCAACATTGATAATATTCAGCAACTTATCAAATCACTGAAGTCTGGTGTAAAATATGACTGTTTTTACTGTATTTTTGATCAAATAAATGTAGCCTTGGTGAGCAAAGAGACTTCCAAAAAAAACTTTTTCCAACACCAAACTTTTGGAAAGTAGAAAATACAAATAATAATTACATTGTTACAGTATTTAGCCTTAAATTGTTGCCTGCCACGTCACACCTCAAAATAGTTGCTACTGAAGACTTTTGGAACTGTGTGCGTCCTTGTTCTTGTGCCATCCTGAGAAAGTGCCATCGAGATGAATGGGAATGCTAATGGATGGCTTTCTCCAGGTGTTATGGATCTCCTCAGTCCAAAACATAATGAGAAAACCATAACTACACTCCCTTTCACGCAAGCTGAATCGGTGTAGTATTTACTCAGCGTTCTAAATCTAACCGACCCTGAGATGTATTTAAGGACCGTGACTTACTCTCCCGAGAACAAACACAGGCAAACACGAACACACAGGCAATATATTAAGACTTTCACAGGGAGGTCTCTGTTCCAAGAAGACCTTAAATAAACTGGCACATAGTGACCAAGAGGATGCAGCTGGACCATCTATCTGACTCCGGGCGCTCGAGCTGAATAGACAGAGAAGGGAAAGGGGGGAGAAAGAGAACGAATGAGTGAAAGAGAGACGGATGAGGGCAGAGAAGAGTGCTAGACTCGAGAGCACAATGTGTGCACCTGGATAAAGCTCCCCCACATTACTCAGCTCTCATCCGGCCCAGTCCGGAAACGCTCATCAAAGACCCCTGCTGTCTGAACTCCCCTCCACTCTTGTGCAACTTTCCTTTCGGTTTAATAACTCCTCTTCCTGCTCTTTGAATTATTTTTACAGCATCACGTCTGAGCTTTAAATACTTCCTGGGAGTTCTTGGAACGGCTTTGAGAGCCTCTTACAGAGGACACTGTATCTTAAACTTTAGCAACATAAGCATCTCTGTAAAGTCTTAGATTTCAGAGAGACAGTTTACATTGATGTCAACATACAGTACATTTTTTTTGTGTGTGTGTACCTTAACTATATTTTGGGGACAAATTTGTACCCAGAAGTTACCAAAACCTGAAAAAATACCAAAAGTAATTTTTTTTTCAAAATGTAAAAATGCCCAAAGTTTTGTGTGATAGGTGGGTTTAGGTGTTGGGTTAGTGTAAGGGGATAGAGTATACAGTTTGTACAGTATAAAAATCATTACGTCTATGCAATGTACCCATTTAGATAGCTTAGTAAATGTGTGTGTGCAATCCACCTTACACCCATTTTCTATGTCACACTTGTTGATTTAACTATTCTGAAGAAAAAATACAAGGCCATTTGTCTCTGTTTGTCTCCCAGCTGGGCCAGGCTGCTCTATAAAAGGCAGCTTTAACACTGAAACAGAGAGGCCAATGGCCCTGCATAGCTCTGAGGGACAGGAGTACAGAAGGTCATCTACAGCATGGCTGATGAAGCACTGTCTGTAAGGAAGGGAACAAAAGGGCACAGAGGTCATGACCTCTCAGTCTCTCAGCCGAATGCAAAGATAGGAGTTCAGAGAGACAAAGAAAGGGATGTGGATTTAGTGAGCCATTAGCCACTATACAGCACTGCAAGTGTCAAATATCGAAATGTGAATATGTGAATTTTGAGAAAGATAAATACAGTTTTATAAAATATTCAGGGTCCAGAAGTCTGAGACCATGTGGTAATGCATTTATTAGTATTTGGTTTGTCATCCATTTTCTCAAGAGTAGAATGTTTCAAAGATTACTTTGGGCTTTAACTGAAGCAAGAAGATTTAATTTATCATTAATAATAATAATAATGATAATTATATATATATATATATATATATATATATATATATATATATATATATATATATATATATATAATTATTTAAAATTAAAATAATGTTCTGTAAATGATATTATTATAATAATAGTACAAGTTTTATTATAAACTTGTTATAAATTTAAAATTATATTTATTAAATATAAGAATAATAAATGTTAATAATAATAAATGCTACATATTATTGTATATATATATATATATATATATATATATATATATAATTTATTAAATTATATTTATTATTTTTATCACATATTGCTTTGATATATATTTCTAAGTTTAAAAGAAAAATGTTCTATATATGCGACAATAAAACATAATAATAATACATTTTATTTAGAAAAGCGCCTTTCAAGGTACCCAAGGACACTGTACAAATTGGTAAAATCAGGGAAATACAAAAAAAAACTACTAACATATATTATATTGTTTTTTGGGTCTCAGACTTTTGGACCATTGTGTAGCCTACTTTTAAAAAGATAAGTTTGATCGAGTGTATTGCACACAGAAGGTTTCGGTTTATTTTCCTTTTTTTCCCCTAATCAACATTTTTTTCTTATTTGAGCAAATTCAGCTGCTACAATGTACCCTGTATGAAATTTGCTGTATAAGAGCTCCATGCATTGTTATTTTATAAAACCTCCACCACAAAGCGATATTTCAACAGATGAGCACCTGATGGGTCTTGGCGAGCTACTTTGCACTTCTGTCCCCATTCTTTATGTGTCGTACCGCCCACAATCTCAGTAATACCTCTCTCCTAATCGCCGTAGCACAAGGCCCTCTGGAAGACTCCGACTCCATCACTTAATCCCGTGTCCTGTTTGATTCTGCAAGGCACTCATCGCAAGGCTACGTGAACAGAGTGGAATATGTTTTCATGCCCGGGTGGTTATTTGATTAGGTATACCGAAGGTTTATGTGATAAAGCGCAAGCCAGGTCTCGCTGTAGTAAGCTCTGTTCCAATTCAGAGACAAGGACAAGAGGAACACGTGTAGGCTACTGTATGGGACAAGCCGAGAGTTTAATGTCATCTTGCCGCCGTTGCTACACACACCCTCCTGAGAGGGTAAAGCGCAACTCCCAGATTTAGAAGAAGTTCTTGTTTTTATAAAACAGAGCCACATATATGGGCATTTCGAAATGGACTTGTTCTTTTTCAGAGGTTCTGGTTAGCTAGAGATATATGAGCATGCATAAATGGGATCTTCTTTCATTAAACTTGTCGGGTGTTATTATTGATTTCTATAAATGCTAGCAACTTTCCTCTGCATTTACCGAAGCTTCACTCACGTATAGCATTATTGACATACGTGATGCCGTTGTCTGGCCCTGGGAATAAATGTTTGTGTGTTTAGCTTCTGTAATCTGTTAACTATTCCTGCATTTGGAAACAGGCCTGTCTGTAGTGTGACACGAGGGGGCCGTGGGCAGGCCGATTAGAAAGCTGCTTCATTACCCTTTGTCACATCAGCTCAGATTTATGGAGCCTAATGGAGGACACTCTGTTTCTGCAATTTACAGAGGGAAATGGGAAATCCGAAGTTTTGTGCTATCCATTAGTCACTACATTGCGCTTTGGAAGCGAGAATGACTTTTTTGAAGAGAGACCGGACTACTCGCACCTTCAGACTGTTTCACTTTGCAAATGGTGTCATTTATTTCAGAGATGAAAAAACAGCATCTTTGAAGTTCATTTAGACCATGAACTCATTCATGAGGTTCATGAAACAAAACACTTGGGCATAATCATGGATAAACATCTGAAGTTTCAAAGTCAAGTAAACCATGTTTGCAGGAAAGTTAAATCAAATCTAAACTGTTTTCATTTTTTTAGAGGAGAGTCGTTGTTTGTGCATGCAATGTTGTTGTTTTTTTTCACATTTGTCATACTGTATTACAGCATGGTCACAAACATCAGCGTCCACTCTGAAACCAGTCACTTGACTGTAAAAAATAATTGTAAAACCATTAGCGTTCCTACCGTATTTTTAGCGGTAAAGTTCTGGCAACAGCTGCCGTTTTTTTTTTTTACCGTAAAAATTACGGTTTTAAGATATTTGACAAGAAACCTATGATATGGCATCATTGTGATATACGATAGCTATGAAAATTTACTTTTTGAAAATTTACTTTTGAGAATTTTGAACATTTTAGTCATTTGAAATTGACTTTTAAATGTTTGAACAACTGTGTGTCACTACTGTTCTCTGGCCTCATGGAGAGGCATCAGTGCTCTTTTAGACCTTCCATCAGAGCCTCAGTTAGAGGGGATTGTGTTCTACCAAAGTTTAGAAAATCTTTTCAAGCTTCTCCTTCAAAGGGGCTACACTATGGAACACACTCCCAATTGGATTAAAACTGCAGAACAATCTTTACCTGAGAGCTCAAACAGTGGCTTAAATCGGGCCAAAGTTGTTCTCGTGTGTAAAATGTGCCTTGTCTTGTTTAACAATGTGTTTTTATTTGTTGTAAAAGCCCCTATGGACAGGTGTTGAACACTTTAAACAATGCATCTGGTCATCCAATGTTATTACTATGTCCGTATCAAATAAATAAATAAATGAATAATAAAAGATGTTATATAATAATATATAATAATAATTGTATAATAATTAAAGATGTTTTTTTGACTGCATTCTGAATCTGAGGAGAGCTATTTTAGCTATAAAATAAGTCATGCACAAACACATGATTGGCTCAATGGTAGTATCTGCTGGCTGTCAATGGTACTGCAGTGCTTGCTAATTTAGGGCCGTTTCCATAAATGACTTTTAAGGGATATGCATTCTAATAAAATGCTATGTACTAGCCTTTAAAATTTCAGATTCAATTATTTTCTTAATTTTCTTACAGTGCTTGTTTTATTTAAATTCTTCCAAGTTGCTTGATGCAAGACAGACTGTTATGTTCCAGATATTTTCCTTTGGATGTTAGGCACAGGTGAAGGAATTCTGAGATGTCACTGCAGAACCCCTTTAGAAGGCCAACACATACCGGTAGTTTAAAACCAAAAAATACTCAACTTTGTTTGCTTAAAAGCCAGTGAAGAAGTTTGATTATTTTGCTACTCTTAAGTTCAACCATAAACCCTGGCAACCCTAAATCACAAGTCATGATCACTGTCACCTGTATTCTTAGAAGCAAAATGAAATCCCAAATGTTTTATTGAAGTGATTATTTATACAGGAATTAAATCGCTTACAAAATGGAACTTTTAGCAATTCTCTTAATGCATCAAATTACATTAGAAGATTTAATTTTGTTAAGTGGTATAGGCCTAAAGAACTATAAGCTTTCCAATAAATTGCGTTTATTAAAAAATGAATTAATGGATCGATAGATGTATGGTTGAGTGATTTATGAATAAATGGATGTATGGATAACTAAAGAGAAGAGAGAGACAGACGGATAGATTGATGTTTAGGCTGAGGATTTCTAATGTTCTTCTACCAAACTCATAATTATCTTAAGCATTAATTGTGAAATGCAAATTTTGCATATTAAACTGAAATAAACAATGTTTAGTCTTACGTGCATTGCATGAAATCTGGTTCTGATTCTACTGAATACTGCACATACTGTATGCAATGATACATTTCTCATCATTTAGTTCGTTCAAAAATGGAAATTCTGTCATTTACTCACCCTCAAGTTGTGCTAAACACAGGCTCAGGCACCATTCACTTCCATAGTATGAAAAAAGGGACCATCGACAGACCATTGATTACCCACAATCTTCAAAATATCTTCTATGGTGTCGAACAGAACAAAGAAACTCGTACAGGTATAAAACAAATTGAGTGTGAGTAAATGACAAAATCTTTATTTGGGTGAACCATCCCTTTATTATAAACACATTAATCCATATGTGTATTATTTTTTTACCTTTTTTATGAAGTCCATGCAGGCCACATATGTGCTATAATGTTAGTCCAATTACTTTTGATCTTTGTTGCCCCCTGCTGTCTGTGTTAGTTTGACCCTTGTGTTTTTAATCTCCATATTACAGCAATTATCTAATAATTTCAGGATCATTGTAGCTTTTTTAGGTATTCTTTGTTTTCACAGATACCTCATCCTTAATTACACATCTTCTTTTACTACAATTACATATTTAAATTACTAATCACATATGTTATCATCAACAGTGCATTTGTTATCAAAATTGTGATAACTAGCAATGAAAATGTTTAATGAACAATACTTGATCTAACTAAGTTATTAATCCATTGTCTTATCCACATTCATTGCAACTTTGTGTTAAGCTGTGAAATTTCTTGTCTGTTATAGTTTCTCAAGTGGACAATATTCTTCATATCTGGCAACCTGATTTGTGTAGAGAGCTGAACATTGGCAATTACCTCCAATCCCCTAAGATCTCTCCTCAAAGCAATAACTAGCCTCAAACTTCTATGGAAATGCCAATGTCTAAAAACAATACAATACCAATCTTCAGAAAGATTACCCATAAGGCCTATCCGTGCCCCAGCTGTAATAAGCATTATATTCACTTGGCCTCCTGGCCCTAAGGTCCATACTATTAGAGATCATTTTGCCAGCTGGCCTGTAATTTCTATGTTGAGATGAGATTTGCATTCTTAATAAGAGATAAGAGGCCAAGAGCGGTTATGAAATAACTGAGTGAAAAGGTCCAAGTACAGATCCCTGTGGAACACCAGAGGATTGTGTGCAGATTAATTGGATGGTTTTCCTGACAGGCGTAGAAATGCAGGCGGAATTTGAATTTTAGGGTTCTACATTTTAGATGCCCATCTCCCAAAATTATGGTGGTTGGTTTCAATCAGTGTTGGGGATAGTTACTTTTAAAAGTAATGCTTTACAATATTGTGTTACTCCCGAAAAGCAACTAATGTAGTTGCTTTTTATGGAAAGTAATGGGCTTTTCTCAACTGGTCTGGGCTTGCTTGTTTACTAAAAAGAATCTATTTTGAAGGCCTTTTCAAACCAAAAGTGAAACGAACAATCCTCAGGCTGAAGAACAGGCAAATTCATGCCTGTAGAGGGCGCGTCTCAAACAAACCTTTCAGCTGCTGCCATTCTGGATTGAATAGGATGCAGGAAAAGATAGTTCAACACAAAATTCTGTTTATCTAAAGACATTTTTGCTTATTAGTATGGCTGAATCAGATAATCGAAGATCATCAGCAAAGACATTGGTAAATAAAGTGAGATTAAATGCATAAAGTATATTTGTATTATTTCACTGTTTTAGTTCCTTTTGAGGAATATGAACCAGTTTGTGTGAAAGTGAGATGAGTAAATGCATGCTTGAACTACAATAAGCATCACATGCATCAATAAGCATCATAATGTTTTAAAAGAAAACTAGTTACTTGGAAAAAGTAATCTGAAAATGTAACTTTTGTTACTTGTTATGCATTACCCCCAACACTGGTTTCAATAACTGTAGTAAAGAATTCTATAATAAAATTATAGAACAGTTCAGAGTTAGTTTTAATATTTAAAAAAGTGATTTTTTTTATTCCTGTTTTATTCCTGAGGGTGTTATGCTAGAAAATTGATTTTGATCTTAGTCCTAAAGTAAGTAAATTATCAGATGACAGAGGATGGATAAATGAGTTGAAAAGGTTAGAAAAAGATGCCATAGTGTTACAGGGTAGAAGTTCAAGGCTCAAGGACAGGCAAGCACAGAGAATTACCAGAAATGTACAAAATAATTTCACTTCCTTGTCAGGGAACTAAGCTGACATCTATATCTAGTTACATGAAACCTGTCATGCTGCATTACTGTTCTGCGTTAGCAAGAATGCATTTACTGTAAAAGGTGTGCCCAAGGTATATAAAGAATCACGTTCCTCTGAGTTACCAGACCAGTTTTCATCATGAAGGCCCTAGTGTGTGCTTTTATTGTGGTGCTCCTCTGCAGCGCATCAGGTAAGAAAATAGATTTTTATATGTATGTATGCATGTATGTATCTATCTATGTATGTATCTATGTATCTATCTATCTATCTATCTATCTATCTATCTATCTATCTATCTATCTATCTATCTATCTATCT
The DNA here is from genome assembly GCA_038021265.1 of Cyprinella venusta. NCBI lineage: Eukaryota > Metazoa > Chordata > Actinopteri > Cypriniformes > Leuciscidae > Cyprinella > Cyprinella venusta. The sequence goes on along the minus strand of CM075881.1, from coordinate 14,344,701 downwards.
ATCTATCTATCTATCTATCTATCTATCTATCTATCTATCTATCTATCTATCTATCTATCTATCTATCTATCTATCTATCTACTATAACAAACTGGACATTGCTAGCTATCTCGGAGTAAGTTTGGAATGTAAAAATTGAAAATAATCTGATAAAGTGCAGAAAAATGTCACCATTTTCATCTATTTGTCTAATATGTAATCTCTCATCAGTGCACTCGCTGACATGCTACACCTGTGTGGACGGGAACTGCAAGACCCCAACTGAATGCCCAACCTCAAGCAATTTCTGCAAAACGGTTGCAACAGGTAAGCAAACAATATTTTTAATAGTCAGTAGTGCTATCATTTTAATAGGCTATCATTGATATCCTATTATAGGTTTTGTTCATATTTTAATGTTTAATGTATATATATATATATATATATATATATATATACATTTTTTTTTTCAATTTAATTTTTTTTAAATATCTTTTTTTTAATATAGTCTTAGTTTTTATTTTAGTTTTATGTATTTTAGTACTTCAACTTAAACTAAATGTAAATGTTGGCAGCTGACAAAAAAAAAATAATAATAAGTTTAATGTTTTGATTGGGGGGGTAAGTTCTAGTTCATGATAATGACCCTAAAACAGCTTCATATTTATTACCCCTCCACTGGTGATTAAAAAAAGGAAAATTTATTTATTTTTTTTTTTTATTTTTTTTTTTAATGATTGACCCGTTTTTCTTGATATGTTTTTAACCTCAGCCACTGTGTTCTCCCGGACATGTGAGGAGTTCTGTGTGCCTGGAGTGAATACCTACTGCTGCACTTCAGATCTGTGTGACTGATCTCTCAATGTCACCAATCCTGTTGATCTACTGTCCTTGAGTCAGACACAAATGCTCATTGTAATTGTGTAGTAGCACTGCATTACTGAAGGTTTTTCTTTTTCTAATTCCTTTTCCATCTGATTCATCATGGATGTTTTACATATCACTGCTTAAATTCATTTCTAATTAGCATGATTTCTGTCCCAGCTCTGTATGATTTGAATTATGAATGAAATAAAATCTACTCAGTAAAACGCTGTATATGTGTGTGTTGAAGTCAACGGAGTATCAGAGAGAGAGAAAGAGAGATATAGGTCATTCGAGAGAGATGTTATGACGCCATTTGTCTGGATTAACCGTTGCTTTTAACAGATGAGAAGACTGGAAACTACACTACTGGAAACATGCACTCCTCTCATGAGATACAATTATGGGTGATTTACTAAAACATAATAACCTGCTTGTTTTCAAACAATCTTAACTATGTGAGAGTCAATGGTGTGCATTTTTATAAACCATTCAGAAGTTTTAGTCAACAATATTGTGAGGTTATTGAACTTTATTGTTCCGTCTGTGAGTAACTTTTACTTTTGCACAGATAACTGTTGTGCTGCTCGTTATAATATTTATAATAACATACATTGCAGTCTTACATACTACATGCTTCTTGTAAACAAATAAACTGGGCAGCCTCTAATAATCTTAATTCGAACAAGGAAATGGGTCAGCTGCGAATTAATCCTCCCTTCTTTATTTTCCCTGACCGCAGGGTTTGTTATTAAGAGATTGAGGATTTTCTTCTTTTGAAATAATCAGCTGGGAACCTGCACACCTTCTTTCACACAGTGCCCGTGACAGCAATTTATCTTGTCATGTTTTCTAATGGGCAGCAAAAGATTAAGAGCCGGAGGCCTCGGTGGTTGAATTGACACGGCATTTTTGTCAATTTACAAGTTCTAAGAAATGAGCAAGTGAATGAGCTGTCGTTTCTCAGAATCTGAGCTCTTTTGCTGATTGAGAGAGAGAGAGAGAGAGAGAAAGAAAGAGAGAGAGAGATTTGTCAAGAAAGAGGAAGAAAACTGGAAACAGGACACATAGCAGTGATGGATTAACCTTAACTGAATTGAGACTGTAAAAAAGGCCTTGCCATCTTGGCTTAGCTTAACGTGAATTCCAGTTTGCAATTGGATATTGAACAAGAAAAAAATGTTGGGTGGGGTGTAATTTTAAATATTGCAGACTGATTGGACAGTGAGAACTGAAATGCAAGTTTGTTAAAATGATGCCCAGATACTTAATTTGCATTATGTAAAGACATGAAAAAGTAGAACATTTCTTTCATATTATAAAGATTACTGCAAAAAAAAAATATATATATTTGTTTCCAATTTGGAATAACATGCAGTACTGAATGATGGGACAATAAAGACAGGAACACGCATTAAGAAATTAAATAAGCTTCATTTTGATTTCTTGTTGACTTTAAAATGGAATCTGCTACTTGAATTACCTTAATAAAATATGCGTTTGTAAGCATGCAGGACTAATCATTAAATTTATGTGAGCACATTAATTATCTGAGTGCATTAGTTGTGCTTTCTCTGCCAGACCAGCCATCACCTCAAACTGCCCTTTTCATTGCAACATAAAGGAAATGAACAGATTGCATAATTTGGCACACTTCCAAAAAATAAAAACAAGCAGATTATCACTGAAGCAAATCAAATATCTGGTGACCTTCACAATCATCTGTTTGCACAGCCAGAGAGAACCCATGAACACCTTGATTTCATTTTGACCCACTTTCTGCAACTGCTTACTAGATTCACCTTCTTTCCTGATATCTGAAGCGCTGCGATGTGCACCTTAATCCTCTGGGCCTATTTTTAAGACAGTTCCAGATATAAACAACCAAAGGATTGTTGACAAGACATCACATGCACTTTGCCTAAAAAACACTCGCAGTGCTAGCACGTAATGTCATATGCCAAGGCGGTGAATCCTCAGCTGGTAGCTGTTAGTGACTGTACCATGCTACACTCCTTGGGTGATACAATGTAGAAAGTGAAACTCTGCACTTAAGGGAACATTTCTGTGTGACCGGAGCCTTAAACAACTGACTTTCGATTTACTAACCTTACCAAATGAGGTTGATTCAGTCATATTAAATCATATGTTTAACTTAAAACTATAATTCAGATGGTCCCACACAGTGCAGTAAAGGTTTTTGAAGGTAGGCCTACTTAAGTGATAGATTTTCTTGAAAGCAATGCTTTAATGTCACCTTCATTTTTCCTGCGGATGGAGACAGAACATGGCGCTTGGTTAATAAAATATCACTGCCATATTTAAGTATATTTTATGTCGCCAGCAAGAAAAAGAGGTCAATGTTCCCTGTGTAGAGACAGCTGGTGTTCTGTTTCTATAGCTTATTTGTCTTCAGTCTACTTACAATGTGTTATGAGATGCACAGATGCAAACAAATGCAGTAGGAAAAAAAGAGATTAATACATACAGCAGCAGGAATATTAGGCTGCTGTCACATTAAGAGTTATGTCCCGTTTTCTTTCTGTTACACATCATATACAGAGGCGCAGGAATATGTTTAGGTTGGGTGCTGTTTTTTTGTTTTGTTTCACTTTTGAATGAGAAACAATTAATATTAAGTCTATAAAACTCGTCAAAATTATGCTAGCATGCACACACTCGAACTTGACTGCATCACATTTCTGAAATGATGTGCTCTCAGTCGTAATACAACTGACCAGCCTGTGGGGCATAAATTAAGCCTTTAAATAAATGCGTTAGTGGTCTGTTTACACTGTCATATAAGCGACGATAAAAGAGCCTGCCCAACGACAGGTGAAAATGAACACAAAAAGCATTCCTAGTGCCTGCTCTCAGGAGGAGTACAGCAGAATGCGGACGATTTTTTAAAGGCCGCGAACTAATTTGTTCTACGCACAAATGACGTTACACTTTTTTTAATTTCAGAGAAATTCACATTTTAAATAATGGCTCGTCCATGTTAACTTGTCGCCTCTCAATGACGTAATATCCACGTTATCCTTGGTTTCGGCTTGTACTGCCAAAGTAACCATGACAGACGGGACAGACGTGGACAACTCAAGACAACTGCGTTACATCTAGCGGCACTTTCTTTTGTCTAGTTCAAACTGATCGTCAGAATGGGGAAGACATGTGATTTAGTGACTTCGGGCTGGTCTAAACTGCTGATCTACTGGGATTTTCATTCACAACCATCTAGGGTTTACAGAGAATGGTCCGAAAATATCCAGTAAGCGCAGAGGTTCAACCAGCAAGCTGCACTACTTCCTGAACTTCAGCCAGCTCCCTTTCCTGTCTGCCATTATTGGACAAACTTGATTAATTCAGGTGTGCCTGATTATTGTTTTTGTGAATACCAAAGACATTCCTGGATTAATCAGTTTGTCCAATAATGGCAGACAGAAAACAAGGAGCTGGCTGAATTTCAGGAATTAGTGCAGCTGTGCATAAAGCCAATTGGCATGGGCTCAACAAAATCAGACAATAGAAGATGAGGTTTTTTTTTTTTTTTTTTTTTTTTTTTTGCTGCGCCATCCAGATGGTAAGGTCAGAATTTGGCATAAACAACATGAAACCATGGATCCATCCTGTATATATATGGTTCAGGCTGGTGGTGTTGGTGTAATGGTGTGGGGGATATTTTCTTTGTACACTCTTGGCCTCATAGTACTAAATGAGCTAAAACGCTAAAGCCCACCGGAGTGTTGTTGCTGACCATGTCCATCCCTTTATGACCACAGTGTTTCCATCTTCTGAATATACTCAAATGGCCTTCAATCACCAGATCTCAATCCAATAGAGTACCTTTGGGATGTGGTGGAACAGGAGATTTGCATCATGAATGCGACAGACGACAAATCTGCAGCAATTGTGTGAAGCTATCACGTCAATATGTAATCTCTGAGGAATGTTTTTCAACCCCTTTTTGATTCAATGCCATGTAGAATTTAAGCAGTTCTGAAGACCAAATGGGGTCCATCCTGGTGTACCTACTAAAGTGGCTGCTGAGTTTATACTTATAAGTTACTCACTAAGTTACTTATATTTTAACATATGGCTAAATAAAATATTTTATACTAAATAGAGTGATCAAATATTAAATATAAAAGTTTCTTTTATTGTTACAAGAATTGGCCTGAAGTATGTGAACGGAGCATCCACAAATAATGATTTCGGAAATAATGTTAATTAATATGAAAACTATAAATGAAAATATGACATTTAAATTGTCATATTTAATAAATGTCAGCATCAGAGATTTTTAATCTTTAAATTAGACTAGTGACCGGAATCTACAGTAAATTACACAAGCGACTCCGTCATATCCCAAACAAAAGCTCTCAACCCACTTCTATATCTAAGTAAACAACTTCAGCATTAACAAGCTCAGCACTTGATATAGGGGATGTGTGGAGTGGTAATGGTCCTCCACATCTATTGGATTAGAGAAAGGATGTCATTCAGTATTAATCTGTGGAGCAGTAGGCAGTCTGGAACACTAAGCACTCTGCTCTCTGTCTGCCTGCCTCGTCCCATTGTTCATCCTATGCTGTGGGCACTGGAAAGAAACCGTACTTCCCAGAATGAATCTCTTCTGCTTCTCTCTGGTAAGATGTGATTCTGCTTTTCTTCTCTGTGGTTTGTTGATCGACAGTGTGTGGATGAAACATGAACTGCCGGAGGGTTGACAGAAGATCAAGAACCATGCGTTAGCTGCTTTCGGAGGGCCTTTAGTTTTGCTTCCTTATAGTAACGAGGTCAAGTCACTGTGTTGTGTATTATGGCTTACATTTGTTTGTAGCTCCTGCATTAAAGATAAACTATTCATCACAATATCTCATTCAATTTCATTTTGATTGTTTATTTTAAAAAAATCACTGTAAAAAAGTATATGATCAGAAGTTATAACAACAAATGTTTTTACATTACTTTAACTCATCAAATTAAGTTAAACAATTTTCAAACTTTTTTATAAGTTATGCTAGATTCAACATTTTTCAATGCAATTTAGGTTGAAATGACTTAAACATTCAAAAATGTAAGGCAGCAACTTTTTCAAAAATGTCTCTGCCAGATGTTGTTTTGTGCAATATAGGATTAATGGTGGTCTTGCGTCTGTGAATTTGCACTGCTCTGATTTTCTGTTAGCAATATAATGCTTCTGGTTATTTGTTTTATCTTTTACGCAAATGGATTTACACTCGAATGCACTATAGGGGCCGTTTACACGACTTTTGGCTGATCATTTACACGACATTGGCGTTTTGTGGGCCTGAAATCGCAGACTTTTGAAAATGGACAAAAATGCAAATTTGTGAAAACTGTGACGACGTCATGCCCATGCGTTTTACAGTATGGGCTCAGTCGTATATGTTCAGTCTATAAACCTTATTCAAAGCAGGGCCATAGGTTTGAAAGCAAGGCTGTGAAGGAAAGACAAAAGCCACTGACACACTTAACAAATATAAGGCCGATTATAAATGTGATTTGATTCAGAGACAATATGCTGATTTCACACAGCTGCCATTTTGAAATGGCTTCGGTGGGAAGAAAACCGGATGAGAGTCGCGAATGCAATAGCGTATTTTTGTGTTTAATTTAGAAATTAGTTATTCTAAACATGTACATTTCTTTCATATTTTAGACTATATACAGTGAAATTCATAATTCCGAACGTAAATAAAGAACTATATATCCTATGTCGGATATTAACATCCAGTGGTGTAAATCATGGCAGGAGCTTCAGGTTGACATTGTCCAAGACATTGTTGTCTATCTGTATTTTCAGGGTTCTTCCCACCAGATCCTCGTTTTTCTTGTTTTTCCAGTTTTTTTGTCTACTAAAATTTCTTGGAAATATATTTTTTCCAGTGTTTCGTCAGCAATACAATTCAAAAACACACTAAATAACTGTACAACCCACTGAAGAGATGCATATCCGTCCCACACAGCCTCCCTTTTATTCCCATTAAAAAATTAAGATGGCGTTGCTGTGAATAAGGACTACAAAGTGACATCGCCAACTACTGGCCTGGCATGGATACAGCATTTTTTAGTTGTTTTAGATCCATGGGAAAGTTGTCTTGTAAACATACCCTTATAAATCAGGGTCTTCAATGGGGTCTGTGACTCTTAGTGAAATTGGTGATTGTACAACATTAATTATTTGATATAATTATTTACTAATTTTTGTTCAAAAAATTGCTTTACACTAAAATACAGCGTGACCTTCATTAAAACCAAGGCTACGGTTGAGAAGTTTACACATTTGAGAAAGTGAAATTAAATGATCTGTATATGGATTTTTGTTTTCTTTAACAATAAATGCAAATACATTAATATATTACTTATATCAATAAAATACTATATTCATTTAATAAAGGCTAGGCTTAAAATGCAACACTCAGACCTGGCTTCACTGACAGGGCTTAGATTAAGCCAGGATTATAGGCCTTAGTTCATTAAAGACATTTAAGTAACTGTTATAAACCTGCCTTAGAAAAAAACATTTACTTGTTTGTATCTTGAGACAAAACAATGGGATTGACATATTTGAAGACTAGCTTAAGCCTTGTCTGTTAAACCGGGGGTTAATTTTAAACAAGGTATTTTGTAACTAACAAGGTCCACCAAGGGGATAAAGACCCTTGTAATAAGTGCATGGTACTTAATTAGCTTATTAGCAACACAGATTGTAAGTGACATGTTTTTTTTTTTTTTTTTTTTTTTTTTTTTGTAGGAGGGCTCGATGGATAGCCTGTACGAGGTCGCGCAGGAGTCCTGTGAGGCTCAGGTGTACACCATCCCCAGCAGGTCCCAAAGTCCAGCTGTTCTCTTAGATGACACCACTAACTGGAAGAGCGCAGCGCGTTCCATCTCCATGGTAACTATACAAATGACTGCTGGAATGTTGCATGCTGCACTGTCGTGAGAAATGTATCAGCCATCTGAATGCATGCTATAATAGTGCTGTGGACATCATGAGCTTCCATTAAAGGAAAAGCTGCTGCTAACTGATTATACTGAAACCATATGGAAATATATTAACATTTCAGGTCTGTTTGAGAAACCTGAGAAACCTGAAATGTTTGGCTTGGGTATTCTTGAGAACACATTAACGTATGCATGCATGTGATTTCATATTAATAGATTTCACATAAATATATACAATAATGTATCATTATACTGCCTCATACTGTATTTATTTTCAGGAAATTTCTCAAATTAATTCAGACAACACTAGAAAAAAGAAACAAAGGTGAGATCAGTCTGTGTTTTTTAGTGAAAAAAAAAAGACTTCAAGTCAAAGTAAAAGTGAAAGGGCCCGTGTGGCTTCCATATAGCGACATAAAAATGTAAACTCTCTCTGAGTATTTGAATTTTATTAAATGTTTTCTTGTCAACTTTCAGGTCACTACCAAAGTCTGTTTCTGAAAATGATGCTTTAGGTATGTGATATATTTCATCTTTCTTCTGCATCACATGACCAAGCTGCAATAAAACCCCCTTGTTTTCCTTGTCCTTTCACGCTCATAATAAAGAAACTAGCGTGACTGACAGGCAAACAAAGAAAAAGGTTTGTTCAGTGTTTATCAGATTATTATATACATGAATGACAGGACAAACAAGATTGTCTAAATTTACTTCCCCCAATCAAGATTTCCAGAGTGAAAAAAGTAAAAGCATGGAACACTGGTGGACCTTAAATAAATAAATCTCATTTTTTTGTTGTTTCCCTCCTGTAGTTAATACCATCTGCACTAATTCTGCCTGGCCAGCTGCCAAGAAGCAGGAAGATTTAGTCCTCTTGAGGAACCATCAGAATGAAGGTAATACCACTCTGAGGATTTGTAGGTTAAGCCCGACTAGATTTCATTTAGAAGACACACTCAGACAAGCAACAACCGCTTAACATTGGCCAATCAGAAGCCCTTATTGCGCCAAATCCAATTCTCAGTGAATGGAGAGTGGGTACAACACACCCGCAGTGTTGTGCAGTCATCAGCTCACTTAAAGCACTTGCTTGTCCTGCGTGGGTTTAATTAAGAATCAGCAGGGTCTTTATTGTAAATAGGGCACTGGACTTAAGGGCACTGAGGACTTTCAATGACAAAGTACTCGGGTAGTTGACAAAATGTGTCATGGACTTTTTATTTCAACATTCAAGATAGGTTGATTTTAGATTAAAACAATGTTTTTCATAAACACTTTTTACACTGGTTGAAACTCTCATCACATAGCAAACAATAATAGAAGTGTACATACTGTGTACATACTGTATATCTTCTATGTTCGTCCAATGCTGCATTTGGTTCTGTGCAATGATGAGATGTACCTGACTGTCAACATATGTATTTACATACCTTTCCAGGCATCACACATCATCAGCATGTTCCATGACATGAGACTCTCATTGTAAATAATTAAATTATCAATAATTTGATAAATAACAACAATTTGCAGTTACGCATTTAACCTTCAAATGGTCTTCGTTTCCTGTTTACACTTCTGGGCTTTGGGGTCTGTACGACCCCAACAATTGATTGAGTAATTGTACAAAAAATATACATTTTTAATCATACAAACAATATATCATTTTTTTTATTACTTCTCATCTATTCATTAATGCTGTGTTTTGGGAGATATAAAGTACTTTTGTATCCATATACCACACAATTCCTCAACTACACCATTAGCTTGTATATGAAATATTATTTTTTATGATACATTGCATTTATGCTCTAGTACTAGGCCTTCATTTCTGTGTAAAAAAATTCAGATTTATGCCAGATTTTGACACATGAAGAAAATGTATTTCGTTGTTTTTTTTTCACATTTCCCATTTATTTCAGTGTGGGGTCATATTGACCCCGAAGACCAGAAGTGTAAACATTTTTTTTTTACATACCTTCAGCCCAGGTTTTTTTTGTGTGTACAGATATATAATGTATGAAAATTGACAAAAATCTTATTCCACTGAGATGAAGGGAACCTTTTTTTAAGTAAAAGTCGATTGGGGTCGCATAGAACCCTTGACCTGATTGGGGATTATTAAAAAGTTATACCTACAAGATCCAACCATTTTTTAAGTCAGTTTAATGCAATTTAAGTTGAAATGACTTAAACATCCAAGTTGATTGTACTTAAAAAATTTTAGGCAGCAACTTTTTTTTTTTAGACACGCACCGAGTGCACCTTTTACAGTTCCTCCTGCACCAAAACAAGCTTATGCTGCATTCGTGTCATGTCGTAATTACCGTAATTGAGAAATAGCAACCCGTTGCATTCTACTCAGAGCAGTTCACGTCCTCAGACTCTGATTTATGCGTTTCTATATCAGCACATGAATCTAGCAGTCAGGTGGTACAAGTAAGAGATCTATTTAAGTTCATTATTATAGTAGGTCATTTAACGCCATCTCTCGGATTGTGATTCTTTGCATGCTCTGTTCTGGCTGTATGTGTCAATGTGTTTTAAACTGGGTGTGACTTTAGAGATGCTCCAAATGGAGGGTGGGATCGTGTGCTTTCAAAACTAGCTTGCTATTGCTAGCCTCTCTGAAATTGCCTACCCTGCCTTTAAATGTATATAGGAGAAAAGTGTATATTTCATAGCTGGTCTGTCATTTCTTCATTTCATTTTACTGCAGAGGAATCATCATTTTGCCTTTTTAAATATTCCTGTGGTGTGACACAGAAACTAACACGAAAGTAAAAGTACAAACATTCCATTCCATTTTTAGGTTCATAAAAGATGCATAATGATGATTAAAGCTGCTCTAAGGTCATTTAAATTTTTTCTTTTTGCATCTAGAATCGAGAACCCCCTCGAAATGGCTCATCTCAAGGGGCTATTCCTCTTTAATAAATAAAATGTCAAACAATAAGCCAATTCCTAAATGATTTTAGCTTGAGGGACATGTCAACTTCCCACATGTATTTTATGTCAACTACCCATTTGTTAAATTCATTCTTTCCATGTCTTCCTGATTAGCGTAACAGTCTAACTAGTGTTAAATGTTGTTTATCTTAGTAGATTTTTTTTAAATAAAAGGACAATGTTCAAACATTTTAATAACTATTATTTTTAATAGATGATGAAAAGATTGTAAGCCTACTATACTAATCTGAATTTCAAATGGTGGTCCAACGTCATTATAAGCTAATAATTTTGTTCAACCTGTCTGTGTGGATGCACCACATTTTTTCTTTGACTAAGCACAGTAAAATATCCTGCCGGTATTTCCCCTCGTCAAAATACATAAAGAAGCAAAACAGGAAATGAGGTGCAAAGCCACATAACTTTTCTCATACGGAATGTACTATTTTGAGCTCTGCTTTGGTTAACATTTTTGTTTAATCTTATCAGAGATTCTGTAATGTCGTGGTTTTATGCACTGAAGTCTCCTGCTAATAAAATAAATGACAAAATAAAAAGCAAAATATTCATAGTGACTTGGTTGCTATTGGTTGCTAAGTACTATTGTTTAATAATTCAATGAATGTGTTTAAATTACAGATAAAGTGAGAGGTGTAAGAAGGGCCGAAAGCCAGAAAATAGAAGACAGAAAGACCAATTCTAGAAACATACAGCAAGAGATGCCTGTCCAGGTCAGAAACCGACATTTTGTTTTAAACAAGATTAAAAAAAATATATTCATGGAAACATATTTTAATGTAGCATTTTCTCCTTTTCTCTATCAATCAACATGCATACATACAGTAAACACACGCACACACATACATATTTTATTTATTCTTATTTGTTTCATTCTTTTACTGGTAGATTGTCTATTATGAGGGATGCAATCCAAACCAGCTAAGCAGCAGACAGAATGACTTGGTGAGTTCAAACCCTGTCCACCCAGGTGGTTTTGTGCCAGCTGGAATGTAACTGATCGTCATGTATTTCAGAGGGGCTGGAACAGTTGTCCCCAAAAAGGGTATTGTGGTTGATTGTGTCCGTACAGATGGTTGGGTGTGGGGCACGTTCTGTATATGTAATCCCTTTGCCTACATTGGATTAGATGCAGTCTAGACTGCTAAATTTGTTTTGTGTTCACCAGCATAAGGGTTGTGGAATAAAATGCATAAATTATTATATTTGTCTTACATGTAAAAAACTAATTATTGTATTGTATTTTATTTTAATTAAATGACCTTCAAAATTTAAATATAACAGTGTCTGTTAACAGCCTGAGACAGAAAATGCAGAGATGACAAGAGGGACAAGGGTGAAAAATTTAGAGAGGAAAAGCAGTCAAAGAGGAACTCCAACACAAGAGACAACAGGTAAATTAACATATTAACTTGATGCAATAGCACTTACTTTTGTGGTGCAACAAAGATTTTTATTTGAAGTAAGCTCTGTGTACAGACAATGATTTTTTTTAACTTCTATTGCAAAGCTCCAATCAAAGGTGCCAAAGGAATGAAGCATGACATTGGGCAACAGTCACATAAACAGGAGACTTACTGTATTTCTGCTGACGGGTCAAGGGTCATGGAGACAGCCCGCTCTAGTAGGCATCGCTGGAGTAACCCCACTGAAACATCTGTAAACTGGTTCCAAGCCTACAACACCTGTCAACCTCCCCACAATGAGCATCGTGTCCCCACCTGTGACTGCGCTACATCCAGAATTCCAAGTCAAGGAGAAAAAGTCAACGTTCAAAACATGAAGAGAGACTCCTTGCCCAAAGGAGTGGTGCGTTCAACAACCAGTGTGGATTTCTGTGCCCCCAATGTAAGTCATTTTTGACATAAACTATTAATCAAAAGTTTAGGTTTGTTGTTTAGGGACACTCCACAAAATCAGAAACCAATCAGAAGACGCAAATCAAATGATAGGATTTCAAGATGAATGATGATGTGCTTATGAGACGGCTTTCAATTTTTGAGCTGCAAGTTTTTATCATGTTTTATCCATGGTTACGGTGGCAATGACAGGATTTTCAGATTCAGCAAGTAAACACAACAGTGTTCCTTGTGCTGCTGTAAAATCTGACAGAAACTGATGCAGCAGTCACTTACAGCTCCCCCTACTGTGGGGATCAGTTTCTTCATTGTTACATTTCATCCTTTGCAATGTTTCCAGATGCATATGTAATGATTTTTCAACTGTCTTATTGTCCAAAGAGGGGCACACTTATGAACATAGCTGATTTTGCAAAAAAAGACAGTTACATTTTGTTAAATACCAATGAATTGACTAAAGTGACATTTATCAAAATAAGGCATTTCAATAAGGGACTAATAACCTTTTCATTGCCATTAAAGTGAAATGACTGAACCTAAACATATGAGCCTGATTTAAATTTATGAAAACATGTCAGACGAATCTGAACTCTTCTTATATAATATATGTCTCAAAGTCTCATAGCTTTTGCAAAGTGCTTAAATAAATTGAATTTCTATATATAGTAGCCTGTACACTATTCATTCAAGCTTAATTCATGAAGCTGTTAACCTCCCATCCATCAAGTGCTAAATGCCAACGTACTTATTGCAATATACGACCCTCTAAGATTGACCAGATACGTTTCCACATGCTTAAAACAATTCAGGGTTATGACTTCTAGTGTTTTCTAAAGGTATATACACATAGACAGTGCAATGTTGACAATCCTTTCCTGTTTCCTGGATTCTCATATGGCTATCTTGTAAGGGTGAACTACTACATTGTATCAGTCTCAGATAAACTGAAGCTCTCATAAAAGGTTAGGAGAGGCTGTTTGTTTCTAAAGGCTTGTGGTGCTGGAAGAAATAGATTATAATGCTGTAATCCTGGATTTGGATTTTACTGCGGCCGATTGCACACGGCTGGATTATGCTGTTATTGTCTCTAAGGTTTTCTTGAACACTATTGGTCAATTCATGCCTCGAACAGCAATCCACATTAAGATCTTTGTTCATTTAAATGAGAAGTTTTCCATTTCAGTCAACAAACAGTCACACCTCCTAACTTATGCCATTGGTAGAACCAATGTTGCTGGTTTTGGCTTACTAATATTTGTATAAAGTGCCTATGACCTACATGCTTTTCATATACTGGATACAACTCGTGCTGTTTTGCAAAAATTCCTAACTAAAAGTTGTGAAAGCAGATGGGAAGGATTTCAAAAGCATGGGTCCACTTCCTTTGCGTGCCATGGAGCTTACTTCCCCTATATAGAAACCAGATTAAGCAATATCGGCAAAGGAATATTGATTAATAAGCTTTCACTTGACTATATTTATAGGTTTTCATATAATTTGAAATAATGAACATGACAATCAACATAATAGTTATATAAAAGATAGTAGAAGCACAGATTCTTGCATTTATTCTACAATCTGAGGGCGTTATGAAATCGATATGATGCAAGGAGGGTTCGATTATGTAAAAAGCACCTCTATGGAAATTCTTTTTTTCTGTGTGTGTACACTTAAGAATTTGTGTTACTCGAAATGACTCTCAAAGTGGTAAACCACAAAATGCAGACTCAAGCATTCAGTGTTTTTCCCCTGTTAAACTGATGCCTTGATAATAGACCGAACACACATTGGCTCACATCCTGTGTGCTTTAAGGAAGTTCTCGTGCTCAGATGTTCTACTGAGGCATTGCAATTTATACCCTTGTGGAGCTGAGAGAAGTAAAACCGCTAGTTTCAGAATAGAGTTTCATTTTAAGAAAAAACTGAACGCACATCAAGGCGATGCTTCAACGGGCTGCTTCAAATGCATCAGACAAACCAAAAAGTCTTAAACCTAAGGTAGGTTCTGTTAATGTATCTTGACAATGGTAACCATATGAAGGATTTCATATTCAGTGCCCAGTAGGAAAAAAAACAATACATCTTGACACCACATTACATTACTGAACAAGTATGAATGGCTTCATCTATGTCGGATCTAATGTTAACTCAGTTTGCTATTTGTATGAGATTACATGGATTTTTAATTTAGAAAATTATTTGTCGTTTTCCTGTGAAAGAGCTGACAGGTACTGAGCGGATTAGGAATATATCAGTGCTTTTATCAAATTGAAAACATTACATATAAATGATCGAGTGCAGGCATGTCAAGTGATGTTTTAATGACCTAAAGTGCACGATAATGACCATTTTTGTTTTATACAAAAGAATGTACATATATGTTTTTTGATGTTATATCTAATACAATCAGCTTGGATGTTTATGTCATTTCAACTTAAATTATATTAAACTGATTTTAAAAAAATGCTAATATTATACATTGTATAATTATATTGTACAACATACTAAAAAGTTGAAAATTGCTTAATTTAAATTGTTAAAGCAATGCAAAAACATATGTTGTTATAACTTATTGATCATATAATTTTCTGCTCTGTTTTATTTACCTGACATAGCGATCCACCAGTTTTGGGAGATTTGACACGTTCAGAAATCAACACTCCCCTTCTAGACTTGAGGAAAATGGAACACCTGAGGTAAGAATTTGGATGAATAAAACACTTTTAGAGTTGATGCCCCATTGTGATGCTATGTTTCCTCACAAGATACTTCTCATACCCTTAACTGCAAAGCAATCAGTTACAATTGACAAATTGACCACTGGATAGACATACTTGTATACAGATGGATTAATAAAACATATTGTGTTGATTTGTGTACAAAACAGGCAGAGGGTGAATCGACAGCAGAGAACTGTGAGAAACCAGGAAGTATAGGAAAAAAGATGAAGGCCATCTCGATGACTATGCGTAAAAGGATGGGCAAGAAACACGTCAAATCCTTCTCTGAGGACATGGTGAGTCACAATGCAAGTTCCTCATATAATTACTGACACTGATTAGGCAACTCTGTTTTTCATTTTCCAAAATATCAGCAGTTTCTTCAACCATATGACGCATTTAAATGTATAAAGATGTATTATCCCTCTCATTTGCCTCATTGTTATTATTATCTCATCGTATAAGGCTTATAAGTCTTATATACACTCTTATAAGAAATGGTTCTACTTAGAACCAGAAATGGTTCGGTTCCATCCCCACTTCATATATGGAACTCCAAAATGGTTCTATATAGAACTATTTTTTTCGTAAAAGGTTCTATTGGCCAAGTATGGAACCCCAGGGTTCCATATAGAACCCAGAGGAACACTTTTTTTAAGAGTGTATAGAACCTTTAGGGATTCCAAATATGTAGTGCTGATGGAACCTTTTAAGGTTCTATATAGAACGTTTTCTTCTAAGAACATAGAACTGGTTTCTATCTCTATTAGCTAAGATTTTTAGGCTTATATATTTAAAATTTTTCAAAAATTAAAACATTTTTTTTTTAATTATTCATAAAGTTTTTTTTTTTTTACTTTTTAAAATATATTTATAACTTTTGTTTTTACAAACATTTTTAAGTACCTTATTACCCAGAAATTTACTCAAAAATTATAACCCCCTCCCAAAAAACTAACCCATGTAGCCAAACTACCCCAGTCATCCCTTTCATTAAATCTGCAGAATAGTTGATAAGAATATCCAGACTGATATTTCGATTGGTGCAGGGTGATGACACTGAAGGAGAAACGGAGAATGGGACTCCAGCAGAGAAGAGCTCAGACCGCACCAGCAACTCATTAGAAAGCCTCTACAGTGGACAGAGCTCATCCAGTAAGTATCTGCACACACGCGACTGAATTACAAAGTGTTTTGACATTGTAATCATACTCTTATTATTTATATATTTATTGGCTCAGGTGGTGTGACCAGCAATTCAGATGTATCCAGTAACAGAGACAGCCTGAAACTGGAGGAGGAAGTGCCCTACACGGGACAGTTCTGTGGACGAGCAAAAGTTCATACAGACTTTGTCCCCAGCCCATATGATACAGACTCACTCAAACTGAAGGTGAGCTGAATCAATCAGCACAAATTTAAACCATAAATTGCCAACAGGAAGTTAATGATGTCGGCGGTCTTTTTTAGGTGGGAGACATCATCAGCATCATAAGTAAACCACCTATGGGCATATGGACTGGAATGCTCAATAATAAAGTGGGAAATTTCAAGTTTATTTATGTGGATGTTTTGCCGGAGAAAGAGAAGGAGGAAGAGGGTGAGGCCCCGGAAATGAGACCTGTGAAAGTATGCAAGAATCCACGGCCAAATACACTTCTGGAGTTATTAGAGAGACTGCATTTAGAGGTATAACCAGACAGGACATACAGTACATACACAAGAACACACATGGAAACATCAAGGCCTATCGTGAATAGACCGATGGGGAAGCTTAAAGGGATAGTTCACCCAAAAAATGAAAATGCTGTCCTAATTTACTCACCCTCAAGTTGTTATTGACCGCTATACACGTATTTGTTCTACTGAACACAAAGGAAGAATATTTGTAACCAAACATTTGACTTTTTATAGTATTTTTTTTTTTTTCAAAATATCTTCCTTTGTGTTCAGCAGAAGAAAGAAACTCATACAGGTTTGGAACAAAAGGGTGAGTGAATAATGACAGCATTTTCATTTGGAGTGAACTATCACTATTTAATTTATTTTATTTTGTTTTAACTTGAATCACAATTATTTTTTTGCGACCCTCATCCTTTGTACACATCACTCTAAATCAATCCTACAAAAAAAAAAAAAAAAAAAAAATCGCTCCCTTAAAGAATGATTTTAATGTGCCTGCTCATACAGTACTCCAATGGACACATGTTTACATTGTATCTACTCACACTTCTTTTGACCAGATGTAATGTAATGCATTTTACATATTTCCTTGATAAATGTCCTTGAATTTGTCCTCAACTGAACAGTTTATAGCTGTATTGCAACGTTTTAATGTTTAAAATCTCTTTGGTCACAGGAATATGCATCTTCGCTACTCTTGAATGGCTACCAGACAGTAGATGACCTCAAACATCTGAAAGAGAGGCATTTGATTGAGCTGAATGTGACTGATCCAGAACACAGACACAAGTTGCTTGCTGCGTCAGACTGCCTCTATGTCACAAGCAGTAAGTCGTGTCAATACAACCAATTTGATTGACGGCTGTGGGCAAAACCATATTTTTGGTTTTCTCTGTGTCCATCTCAGGAAACATTTTGTCAGCAAGCCTCAGGAAGGGCATAGATTCTGCTATCTTTGCATCGTCTATTTTTGTGTTTGGATGAAATTCTGCCTTTTTGAAACACTAGTCCTGTAATATTGAATGTCACAACCGTTTTAATTTAATCCACGGTGCTCTGTGCGGTCAGGAACAGACCTTTCCAGGATTAATTGCTGTTTGGATGTGGGCTCACTGTGTGAGCAGGTGGCACATGGTTGGGCCGCTCTGGCTGATATGAGTGTGTGGGATAATAACCAGGAAGACATACTGCCATTTAATTAACATTAATTTCATTTGGGTTTTTGTGCAAACCTGATTTGATTGGCAGAGATTAAATTAACGAGCAGGAGTTTGTATGAGAGATTTAACCTTTCTGTGCTTTGACCTACAGAAGATGGAGAGGGAGAGATGAAGGGCGATGAAGAGGAAGACAAAGATAATGACTGTCCCAGAGATTCGGGTTGTTTTATTCCAGCAGAGTGTCCTGACAGTTGAGAGGCACTCACTAGTTCTTAACTAATGTATCTCTATACTGATACAGTTATTGGTAAAGCTACAAACAGACACAGCACTGTGTTTTCTTTTGTTATAATGTGTGTTAGTCTTTCATTTAGATATTTGTGCTTTGTATTTACACATTTTTGTTTAGCTTTGTGTTGTAACCTTTTTCTGTTCAATATAGATGCTATTTGAACTTTTGTGCCATGCACCATGCTTGTGTGTGAGGAACTTTTTCAAATGTTTATCATGACTGATTTGTACATAATGATATTATAAAATGATAAAAATTATTTATTCTGCAACTTTCTCTTGTTTCTAATTTTGAAATAGGTAAATTTTTATACTGTTGCTAAAATTAACTTTGTTTTTCAAAATAACTATTGTGGGTGTTTGGATAAGTTTCCAGATAACTAGAAGTCCTGAAACACTTTCCATAATATGCAACTCTGCTGTCTAATATTTAGGCTACTGGGATTATTGGCTGCTTATTTTTTGGAAAATGAAAAAGAAACCTTTTTTTAAATAATGTAAAACTGAGAATGGGACAGGCACAAAGATCGTATTATATATATATATATATTTAATTATATTAATGCAAAAGTGCGTCATAATTTGAATGACAGGGCACTGTGGCAAGTCAGTTTTAAAAAATGTGCTCAATCTTTCCACAACAATTTTGATACGATCTTGTAGCAGGACATATAGAAGTTTGTACCCACATTTATACGTTTTACTTCTCTGCTCTGGAAAATATAGTATCAGATACATATTATAATAGAGTAGAAAAGTATTTTTATTTGATTAATAATACTACTCGTTTTGTAAATGGAGGTTTGCCAAGAATTAAATATTTTAACTTAATTTTAAGATTTGATTTGAATGTAGTATTATTGTTGTTATTATTATTAATAACCATTATTTGATTGTTAGCACCATGCATACTTAAAAACGCACTTATTTTCTTATTTCTTTCTATTTATAATTAAACGCGCTGACTTCCTTAAACGCTGGTCGAACCATAGGAAATTGTGCAAAAGTCCATTTTGGGAAATGTAGTTTACAGAATAGGCAATTCCCCTCACTTTGTCTATGAGTCTGATTGATAGAACTACAACTCCCAAAAGCCCAACAGCTCTATTTAGGCTGACGTGTATGTTTTCGTACTGTCGGCGCAGAAACTGAATGAACATCTCATGTACAGTTATCCATAACATATTGTGTTGAAGACATGGCGGGAGAAATGTCCATAATAGGTGAGTGTTCACTTGATCTAATGTACCCGGCAAGATACATGTCAAATTTAACCGAAAGAACCTTTGTCTAAGAGTTACGTTAGCCGTTAGCTAGAAACCGAACTGACGCATGATCTGGCATGACATTCTCAAAAAAAAACTGACTGTAACGTTGCTACGTGGATAACTGGATTTATTTCAGCCAAATCAGACAGTTAGTTATCTTGTCGAGCGTGAGACAAAGCAGTGTGTATAGATAACTTTACAGCTGGCTTTCGTTCTTTAGTTTATATGACAGTTGTTGCAGCCGATGTGTCTCAAAACCTAGTTAGCTAGACAGCATTTTGGGCTTCAGGAATATTGTTTTGATAGGCACCCTACCAAACGGCGTCGTGGTCTTTTCCATGTTATATATTTTATTAAATGCCATGTTTTTGGACATATAAGTTATCATGTTATCCTATGAAATGCTAATGAACGGCATACATATGGTAGCCTATAGTATAACTTACTAGTATGGTAAAACAAAATGATAATGCTATTGCCATCTGATACTGTACCACAATACGTTTTTGTAAGGGAGTGCATTGCCTGATTTCACCATTCTGTCCTTTTCACCATTCATATTTGTATGTCTCTACAGGTTCTGTCATCCTGGCTTTATTCCTAGCAGGATACCTGGGACAGCAATACCTGCCTCCTCCGAAGCCCAGAGTCATTGGGTTAGATCTTGGGACCACGTTCTGCTCAGTGGGAGTGTTTCACCCCGGCACAGGCGATATTGAGGTTATTGAAGATGACAAAGGTCGCAAAAGCATCCCAAGTGTGGTGTCGTTCACCCCTACCGGCGTGTTTTCTGGACATGAGGCCCAGGAATTGACTGACACGAATCCTCAAAACACAATCTACGATGCCAAGAGATTTATAGGGAAGATTTTTGACCAAGATACTTTAGAGAGAGACAGTGCACGATACCCGTTTAAGGTACACATTTCATACATTTCTTTCATCCCTCTTACATTTGTCACTCTCTGACATTTTCTTTGTACTATTTTACAGGTGATATTCAACAATGGGAGTGCAGAATTCTTGGTCTCCACAAACAGCACCTTTACAGTTTCTCCTGAATTCATCGGATCCCGTCTCCTCCTCAAAATGAGAAAGCTGGCAGAGAAGCAGCTGGGAGTTCCTGTTAACAAAGCCGTCATATCAGTACCGGCAGAGTTTGATGAGAGGCAAAGAAACTACACCATCAGAGCTGCCAACCTAGCTGGTCAGTTTACTACTCGCTTCTTACAGTGTCATGAAACCTTCCCATGTTTTAGTCTCGTCCTTCACACCTCAGAGCTGAAAAAGACTCAAGAAATGGGTGTAGAAAAGTGGGAGTGTAGATGGTGGAAGAGGGGAGAAAAGCAATGTAAGTTTCTAGAAGCACTTTCTGTTCTTAAACCGGTCTCCTACAACGAAACTTAAAGGAAGTATATGTTTTAAAATCATTTTGCTGTTAGATAAGTTATCATCTCGGATCATACGGGGTCCAGTGATGCAGGGATGGACAGCTGTCTTTTCTCATTCGACTGTTTGGATTTAATGTGATTTCTTATTGTGGTGATGATATTATAACTCCGATGAATTAATTAATTCGATCAAGTAATTCCATTTAGTAAGATCAATTTCAAGTAGACTTCGCGAGGCAGACGACAACATGTCATCAAATACACACAACCTGTTAACAGACTCCACAGCGCCACCCAGTGCATTTAATTATAACTGTGAGTTAGTGCTTGGGATTTATTATGGATTCACTGCATTTTTGGCCAGCAAAGCAACGTAGTGAAATTCAAATAGTAATTTTTTTTTTTTTTTCGAATAATACTTACAGATCGGAAATTCGAATATTCATGCACACCCCTAGTCTGGACACAGTGTCCATCCTGGAATGTGTCCGGTGAATTTCAACGCTAGAACGCCTCTTATTTGACTAAAGAAACTAAATGAACGCACTGCTAGTTAACTGGAGATATTTTATTTAGTTGTTTAATGTACATCCGTGCCACGAGTTGTTTCAAATAGTGTTTGGTCGAATATCGACCCTGTCAAAAACCCAAATTTGCTCCACGACTTGTCAGTGTCAACGAACTGTCGCTTTGACCAGGTGGTATTGCTTTACATTCTAGAGAGCATTTGATTGGACAGAAGATGTGTCTAGAAGCTAAAGTCCGCTGTGATGTCATTAATCCGTGATCCATTTTAGCGGAAGTGAGGGACTGTATGCTTTTAATGCTTATAGACCTTATGCACCAGAGAAACGTGGGTGCCGTCATCTTTAGAAAATTGTCTTTGAACTTCCGGTTCTGTATATTTCTATGGCATCGCTGATAGCTGGTGAAGTGGATTTACTTATTGTAGAGTTAACAAAAGTTATCTTGAGCATTGTAATGTTTATCATAAGCATTCTAAAGCAGATGTCTTAACAAATGTCGAACGGGAATTTTTTTACGAGCAGTTCATTCACACCTATGCAAGATCGCTGCGAAAATACAGACCGGAAGTCAAAAGACAACGAGCAAAACGCTGAAAAGGGGCGGGGCTACATAAGGTCTATAAACTTTGTTAGTTGTTCACAAAGCTAAACACTGCCTGTTACCATATGGACTGCAAACCCTTTTCACTTTAAATAGTGAGACAAGCAGAAGAAATAATGACTTCAAACAACAACCATTTGCTGGAAATACCCTCAAACAAATGTGTGTTTCAGTCTCTGGTGTGAAAAGATGGAATCTTCTAGAAAATGATCTAAAATGTTGTTCAAATATCTTACAATTTAAAACTAATTATAAACAAAAGATACTTAAAGTCTATGAAGAGGAATGTGAAAACTAATAGAATTATTACAATAATTATGCTTTCGGCGTTATTTTGGTTGTTGGAGCTGTCATTATTTTATCTTTGTTGGTTTTGTTTATTTAGTATCATGTAAGCAGAATTAGTATTAATAGATAATAATTATATTAATAATTATAGACAAAGAGAGAAAATGTGTTATAATTGAAGGTAGATTATATCTGGTTTGGGCCAGTCGTATATGTATGTATATATTTTTTTTCCTTTGTCATTTTATGTTGGTGAGGTCATATAATTTGTGAATCTTGTCTATAGGAATGGGGTAGGAGTTTATAAGATTTTTTTTCTTCATCCTACTCCTGTTCTTTTTTGTCATGGTATGTACTTTGTGTTTGTTGGATTTGTTAAATTGCTCTTGTGGTATTTCATGTTGCATTACCATGAAGAGAGAAAATGAAATGAAATGAAATATCTCCTAAATGCGGATTTTGTCATTGGTTTGTAACACACCAGCTTCTTCATAACCTTAATCCTAACATATTCACTCTAAAAACTACAGAACGTATATTTTGATTTCAGGGGGCCTTTAACATCTCAAAAACTATGTTTTAGGGTTTCACGCCCCTTTCAGGTGTGGTCACATTTAATATTGTTCTCCAATTTCTTCCATACATTTTGACGCTATTGATAATAGACATTTTTTTGCACACAAAATTTAGCTGAAATGTCACCACACCTTGTGTGACAGTGACAGCTTAGTTAGGTCTTTCTATTGAAATGGTTGAAAATAGCCTGTTGATAATGTTCTGTTCCATGATCAATAGTATAAATAAAATTATCAATCACTGTGCATCTCTTCTTTTATCCAGGGCTGGACATTCTGCGGGTGATCAACGAGCCCACGGCGGCGGCGATGGCCTATGGACTGCATAAGGCAGAAGTGTTTAATGTGCTAGTGGTGGATCTTGGAGGAGGAACACTAGATGTGTCACTTCTCAATAAGCAGGGTGGCATGTTCCTCACCAGAGCAATGGCAGGTGAGTCTGATTGTGATAGACATTATAAATGTGTCAGCACAGAGATTTTACTGTGATAGATGTATATTTGTGGTTATTAAAGGACAGGATTACTTTTGTTACCTGCTTAACTGTGGATCTATAGTTGTCTATGGTTGTGGAACTCACCTGGCCTGTTGTGACCGGACCAAGGGGGGGGGGGGGATTTTATTTTAACTTCAATGTTTCAATGTAACTCCTTAGTATTTTTTTCACTTATACCACACTTCACAATTCATTTAATTATGAATTATACACGTGAGGACTTTTTTTGTTGTTGTTGTTGGGTGGGTGGGGGTGTCATATTGAATGTATGTGTGAAATGAACGTTCCCAGAAAACTTTCCATGGTATTTTCTTTTCATCCTACCTCTGTATATTACCCAATACAGTAGTTTAGAAGCTTTTCCAAAATCTCCACCTATTGCCAAACTGTGGATTTGCTTTTTCTTTCAGCACGTCTGCCGCTTTTGCTCAGACCAATTATATATGACATTCATAATAATTAAACATTTTGACTCATACCTTTTCTTAAAAATGGTTTTAATTTTTTTTTTCTGTGACTAGCGTATCCACATAGACGGCAGCCAATGAGTGTGAGGATTGTCTCTGGCGTTTAGTGAAACGTCATTTTTTCATGGTGGAATCTATTTATTGAGGGCGGAGCGACACATACCACTAAAAACACTTTCTATTGAAAACTGTTTGTTCTATACATCTCATTTTGGGTGTATTGAATATTGCTTTTTACTTTGTATTTAATTGAATTGTACTTAATGTCAGAATTAAATTTAAATATCATAGAAATTTCTAATCAAGTTTTTTCTAGTTCTGCTCTGTTCCACAATATTTTTTTTATTTCAATACTCTGGTCATCACAAATGACTGGAAAATCATTGAAATTCATTGTCTAGAATATGGTACCTTGATCATGAACGTTTTTTTTTTTTTTTAAATATACCTACACGTTTTTCCCCAGGCTCAGTGGTTTGACCTCTATGGGTATTTAGGTTGCAAGGTTTTGGGTAATTCTCTCACTGAAACCTCACTGACATTTAACACGCATGGGAATTACACCACATCAGGTGCACAGGCCTCATCCTCTTTCAACATGGGAGTAACACATGTCTTTATCTCCGTAGGTAATAACAAGCTTGGAGGGCAGGACTTCACCCAGCGTTTGTTGCAGTTCTCCATGGAGCGAGTGCGGCAGCAGTACGGCGTGCCCCCTACTCTTAAAGAAGACATCCACCTTCTCCGACAGGCTGTCGAGGCCGCCAAGCTCAACCTCACCCAGGACTCTCAAGTTCATCTCCGAGTTCCTCTCCACCTGCAGACAACAGGAGAGAACGGAGCACGAGAGGACAAAGTCCTATTTCAGGAGAAGCTGACGCGGGAACTCTTCGAGGAGCTCAATGCGGATCTCTTCCAGAAGATTCTGGCACCCATTGAGACCGTCCTCATCGAGGGCCATCTAGAGAAAGAGGAGGTGGACGAGATTGTCCTGGTCGGAGGATCTACGAGGATCCCCCGCATTAGACAGCTCATCAGTCAGTACTTTGGGAAGGACCCGAACACCTCCGTGGACCCTGACCTGGCAGTGGTGACCGGGGTGGCCATTCAGGCAGGTATCATGGGCGGCTCTTGGCCTCTCCAGGTCAGCGCAATCGAAATTCCCAACAGGCACCTTCGCAAGACCAACTTTAGCTGATTGGTTGAGACACTTGAACTGATGCTTGGGCATTTGTCACATGACTGATTGGTTGCCAACAAGCCAAAATTTGGTTAAACGACATGTTTAATGACTTTGCTTCCTCAAATGCATTAGCTTTGCAATGAATCGGGCCAAATGCAATGGTTACTGGACCATTTGTTCTTAATGTCTGGAGTCGTTTGCCCAAATCACAATTTGTTTGTTTATCTTCTGAACAGATGCGGACTATTTATTTAGATCTTCATTATATAAATAGCATTGAGAGAATGTTTTTCTCCTGTTATCCCGAGCGTTAAGTGTCTGCTTGGGACAATATCGGTTAGTTTGTTGCCATCTGTGTGCCTAACTGGTACTAACTGTGCAATAAGTCGTTTACAACTGGTTTTGGCAGGTTTAATGATGATTTATTCAGGGAAGCAGCTGTTTGTATATAACTGAATAATCATTCCAATCTCAACTATTTATTTATTTATTTTGCAGAGGCTAGCCGTTTCTGGAGTTTTGCTTGTGCCTTTTTATTATTTCCACATTTTAATGTGTTTGATAGACTAAGCATAGTCTGATTATTTTATTTTAAAAGACTTGTCTTTTAATGCAAGTTTTTGCTTTTCTAATAAGTGTTAAATATTAGTGTTGTACACGGTAACTGCCAACTGTTAAATACAAATCATTTAAAATGTACCAGCATGACCAATGTGGTATAAAGTTAAAAAAAACCCCCTCAAACTTAAACTTTTTAAAAGGTAATTGAATTAAAAGATTTCGATTAAAATATATATTTCATGCTTAAAGTTTCACATTCTATAAAAATCGGAAGTATATTTAACTTTATGGACGAAAAAAAATCAATTATGCAAAGTGTGTGTAATGCAAACTTAAAGGTCCTATAAGCGATCCTGAGAGTGTTGACGTTCGCAATATTTCCAAACAAATCGGAGGCTAGCTAGACCCTACCTCCTCCGCATCTCATCTCCTCCCCCTCCCTTCCGTGCTTCCTGAAATAATTGTAACCGTCGGACTGGAAGCCCTTCTGCCGCCGGAGTTCTCGCCATCGTTCAAAAGCTTTGCTACCGATGTAAATTCAGAACTTCGCACGTTCTTTATCCGACTCCTTCTTCTTTTTAATTTGTTCTTCAGAACGACGTCTCTTTGGTCGTGTGTCGGGCATTTTTCAAACTTCCCTCTGACGCTCGTCTCTCCTTCACACACACACACCCCCTTCATGTGCACACGCACTAACCCCTAGACCCACCCTCAAATACTTCTTGCCAGTGATTGGCTGGAACACTGTTTGTTAGGTTTCGTGGTCCGGGTAAGACATGATTGTTTTTGTTGCCGTTTGTGGAGCCTATGGTGTCTACAGAGACCGCGTTTTTTTACAGTGTGTTTAGGGGACAGGCAGCTAGCCGATAGTGAGGAGACGTTTGCTGTACGTGACAAAAAATGTTTTGCCTCGACATCGCTTATAGAACCTTTAAGTTTAATGCACTTTATGTCAGAGTTCAGAACTCAGTAAATAAGCCAAAAGGGACAAGTTACGATACCAGTGTGAATACATAGCCAAACATTTCCTGTAACTCTGTTAAAAAATATTGAATTATTACAATTCTATTTTTGTAAAAGTCCTGTACCATTTCATGTGTCATTAAAATCCTTTAACTTTAAATACAAACAATGTCAAATCTGCAGATTTTTTTTTTATTTTTTATTATTGACTGATCTCTGAAACACATCATTAAAACATCAACCGGCACAATCGTTTAGCCCGTCCTCTGTGTGACAGCACAACCACTGTAAACAATGTCACATCTCACATTTACAATATTAAGTCTGGGGTCAGAGCAACTCAGCAACAGGAAGCCCTGTACAAAGCATTCAATACATGAAAAGCTACTTAAACAAGAGGGTTGACGCTAAAATTATAATTTAATAGTTTAAAAAAGAAAAGCCACTGAACAACATTGAAACACTTTTTATTAGAGGACAGTGTCCAAGTAATATTGCACAGCATCGAAACTCCAAGCCAGCTTTCCTTATAAACAGTGTTCAACTACAGCCTAAACTAAACTTTAACTTTTGGTTTCTGTAATCCCTCATTCCAAACTAATTAGGCGATTGATTTTGTTTCCTTAAATCAAACCACTGTTATGTATGCAGAACATGTGCCTAAATGTTCCATGTATTCTGGCATCATACCAACCAAGATAAGGCTGGGTGATTTCCTCTCAAAATGACGACTGAACCACATGCTAAATGGGTGGGATGTCAAACACGGTAAATATCACTGAAGGGCTAAAGGCAGGCACTCTGTAAACACCTGTTAGATCTACAAAATTTACAACCGTTTGAACAGAAGGCATCATTAGACTGTGAATATCACATCAAATCAAGGTCTAGAAATAAAAAAAAGCTGGCATTATATATGTTATACTCCACGTTGGCTGGCTATGGAAGATTAGAAAAAAATAAAATCCCCAAAAACCAATAGATAAAATCCACTATATTATCACAGGCATGCTTGCAATACGAAGCAAGTAACAGGCATTCCAGTATCCTCAAGCGTTACGTGGGAGAAGAGGCCACAGATTTGGTAATACTCAGGAAAAAACACACTTCATTCTTCTCTTTACTGTAGAGAATTTAGAACAAGCAACTTAGCAGAAGGAAAAACAGGGGAAAAAATAACTGTACAAGAGTCAATCATCAAGATCATCAAGACTAAGAGTTAAGTCAGTAGTCAGTTCCGAGGATACACCGACAATTTGGTTCAGGATGTGACTCACTTTTTTTTTTTCGCTCCATGAGTCAATGAGCAACGCCTTAATTGGTGTAGTAGTTAAATCCATTTTCCATGTATGGTTCATCGCTGCTGACTCCGTTGCTCATCTCTGTGGAAAAAGATGAGAGAAGGCAATAAAAAGACAGTTTAACATCCATGACGTTTGAAAGATGATGCAAAATCGCGACCTGAGAATCTTTCAACAAACTTGAGACACATCGTCTCTGTTCCACACCTTAGTGAGCTGCCTACGTAGTCTGCATTTTATGAGGTGTGCTTCTTTTTCAACCTTATAAGAAATGTTTTTTGCCGTAAAAATCTTGGCCAAATTCAGTGAGAGTCAGAGGTAAACTTAATTTTTAACCCCCCCAAAAAAAACGTAAGACTGTCATTTTTTTTTTTCTGGTCAAAATTTTGAGTTTCAATATCTCAGCTCTGGAAGGGTCTACAGCCTCAATTTTTGCACCCAGGTCCATGTCTCGTGGCCCTCTATCAGAATCCAGAGTTTTGAGAAGATTGGAGAAACTTAATTTTTCACCCCCTGAAAAAAAACGTAAGGGGTAACACTGTCATTTTTTTTTTCTGGTCAAAATTTTGAGTTTCAATATCTCAGCTCTGGAAGGGTCTACAGCCTCAATTTTTGCACCCAGGTCCATGTCTCGTGGCCCTCTATCAGAATCCAGAGTTTTGAGAAGATTGGAGAAACTTAATTTTTCACCCCCCGAAAAAAAATGTAAGGGGTAACACTGTCATTTTTTTTTCTGGTCAAAATTTTGAGTTTCAATATCTCAGCTCTGGAAGGGTCTACAGCCTCAATTTTTGCAACCAGGTCCATGTCTCGTGGCCCTCTATCAGAATCCAGAGTTTTGAGAAGATTGGAGAAACTTAATTTTTCACCCCCCGAAAAAAAATGTAAGGGGTAACACTGTCATTATTTTTTCTGGTCAAATTTTTGTGTTTCAATATCTCAGCTCTGGAAGGGTCTACAGCCTCAATTTTTGCACCCATGTCCATGTCTCGTGGCCCTCTATCAGAATCCAGAGTTTTGAGAAGATTGGAGAAACTTAATTTTTCACCCCCCGAAAAAAAACGTAGGGGGTAACACTGTCATTTTTTTTTCTGGTCAAAATTTTGAGTTTCAATATCTCAGCTCTGGAAGGGTCTACAGCCTCAATTTTTGCAACCAGGTCCATGTCTCGTGGCCCTCTATCAGAATCCAGAGTTTTGAGAAGATTGGAGAAACTTAATTTTTCACCCCACCCCCCCCCCCCCCCCCCCCCCCCCAAAAAAAATGTAAGGGGTAACACTGCCATTTTTTTTTCTGGTCAAAATTTTGAGTTTCAATATCTCAGCTCTGGAAGGGTCTACAGCCTCAATTTTTGCACCCAGGTCCATGTCTCGTGGCCCTCTATCAGAATCCAGGGTTTTGAGAAGATTGGAGAAACTTAATTTTTCACCCCCCGAAAAAAAACCTAAGGGGTAACACTGTAACTTTTTTTTCTGGTCAAAATTTTGAGTTTCAATATCTCAGCTCTGGAAGGGTCTACAGCCTCAATTTTTGCACCCAGGTCCATGTCTCGTGGCCCTCTATCAGAATCCAGAGTTTTGAGAAGATTGAAGAAACTTAATTTTTCACCCCCCGAAAAAAAATGTAAGGGGTAACACTGTCATTATTTTTTCTGGTCAAAATTTTGAGTTTCAATATCTCAGCTCTGGAAGGGTCTACAGCCTCAATTTTTGCAACCAGGTCCATGTCTCGTGGCCCTCTATCAGAATCCAGGGTTTTGAGAAGATTGGAGAAACTTAATTTTTCACCCCCCGAAAAAAAACCTAAGGGGTAACACTGTAACTTTTTTTTCTGGTCAAAATTTTGAGTTTCAATATCTCAGCTCTGGAAGGGTCTACAGCCTCAATTTTTGCACCCAGGTCCATGTCTCGTGGCCCTCTATCAGAATCCAGAGTTTTGAGAAGATTGGAGAAACTTAATTTTTCACCCCCCCCCCCCCCACCCCCTAAAAAAAATGTAAGGGGTAACACTGCCATTTTTTTTCTGGTCAAAATTTTGAGTTTCAATATCTCAGCTCTGGAAGGGTCTACAGCCTCAATTTTTGCACCCAGGTCCATGTCTCGTGGTCCTCTATTAGAATCCAGGGTTTTGAGAAGATTGGAGAAACTTAATTTTTCACCCCCCGAAAAAAAACCTAAGGGGTAACACTGTAACTTTTTTTTCTGGTCAAAATTTTGAGTTTCAATATCTCAGCTCTGGAAGGGTCTAAAGCCTCAATTTTTGCACCCATGTCCATGTCTCGTGGCCCTCTATCAGAATCCAGAGTTTTGAGAAGATTGAAGAAACTTAATTTTTCACCCCCCGAAAAAAAATGTAAGGGGTAACACTGTCATTATTTTTTCTGGTCAAAATTTTGAGTTTCAATATCTCAGCTCTGGAAGGGTCTACAGCCTCAATTTTTGCACCCAGGTCCATGTCTCGTGGCCCTCTATCAGAATCCAGAGTTTTGAGAAGATTGGAAAAACTTAATTTTTCACCCCCCGAAAAAAAATGTAAGGGGTAACACTGTCATTTTTTTTCTGGTCAAAATTTTGAGTTTCAATATCTCAGCTCTGGAAGGGTCTAGAGCCTCAATTTTTGCACCCAGGTCCATGTCTCGTGGCCCTCTATCAGAATCCAGAGTTTTGAGAAGATTGGAGAAACTTAATTTTTCACCCCCTGAAAAAAAATGTAAGGGGTAACACTGTCATTTTTTTCTCTGGTCAAAATTTTGAGTTTCAATATCTTAGCTCTGGAAGGGTCTACAGCCTCAAGTTTTGCACCCAAGTCCATGTCTCGTGGCCCTCTATCAGAATCCAGAGTTTTGAGAAGATTGGAGAAATTTAATTTTTCACCCCCCCCCCCCAAAAAAAAAAATGTAAGGGGTAACACTGCCATTTTTTTTTCTGGTCAAAATTTTGAGTTTCAATATCTCAGATCTGGAAGGGTCTAGAGCCTCCATTTTTGCGCGCTGGTCGAAGTCTCGTGGCCCTCTGTCAGAATCCAGAGTTTCAAGAAGATCGGAGGGGGTCAAAATTTTGGCCAAAAACGACAGTGTTACCCCTTATGTTTTTTTTCTCAGGTCAAAACTTTGACATCCGATATCTCGGCTCTGGAAGGGTCTAGAGCCTCCATTTTTGCGCGCTGGTCGAAGTCTCGTGGCCCTCTGTCAGAATCCAGAGTTTCAAGAAGATCGGAGGGGGTCAAAATTTCGGCCAAAAACGACAGTGTTACCCCTTATGTTTTTTTTCAGGTCAAAACTTTGACATCCGATATCTCGGCTCTGGAAGGGTCTAGAGCCTCCATTTTTGCGCGCTGGTCGAAGTCTCGTGGCCCTCTGTCAGAATCCAGAGTTTCAAGAAGATCGGAGGGGGTCAAAATTTCGGCCAAAAACGACAGTGTTACCCCTTATGTTTTTTTTCTCAGGTCAAAACTTTGACATCCGATATCTCGGCTCTGGAAGGGTCTAGAGCCTCCATTTTTGCGCGCTGGTCGAAGTCTCGTGGCCCTCTGTCAGAATCCAGAGTTTCAAGAAGATCGGAGGGGGTCAAAATTTCGGCCAAAAACGACAGTGTTACCCCTTATGTTTTTTTTTTCAGGTCAAAACTTTGACATCCGATATCTCGGCTCTGGAAGGGTCTAGAGCCTCCATTTTTGCGCGCTGGTCGAAGTCTCGTGGCCCTCTGTCAGAATCCAGAGTTTCAAGAAGATCGGAGGGGGTCAAAATTTCGAACAAAAACGACAGTGTTACCCCTTATGTTTTTTTTTTTCAGGTCAAAACTTTGACATCCGATATCTCGGCTCTGGAAGGGTCTAGAGCCTCCATTTTTGCGCGCTGGTCGAAGTCTCGTGGCCCTCTGTCAGAATCCAGAGTTTCAAGAAGATCAGAGGGGGTCAAAATTTCGGCCAAAAACGACAGTGTTACCCCTTATGTTTTTTTTTCAGGCCAAAACTTTGACATCCGATATCTCGGCTCTGGAAGGGTCTAGAGCCTCCATTTTTGCGCGCTGGTCGAAGTCTCGTGGCCCTCTGTCAGAATCCAGAGTTTCAAGAAGATCGGAGGGGGTCAAAATTTCGGCCAAAAACGACAGTGTTACCCCTTATGTTTTTTTTTTCAGGTCAAAACTTTCACATCCGATATCTCGGCTCTGGAAGGGTCTAGAGCCTCCATTTTTGCGCGCTGGTCGAAGTCTCGTGGCCCTCTGTCAGAATCCAGAGTTTCAAGAAGATCGGAGGGGGTCAAAATTTCGGCCAAAAACGACAGTGTTACCCCTTATGTTTTTTTTTCAGGTCAAAACTTTGACATCCGATATCTCGGCTCTGGAAGGGTCTGGAGCCTCCATTTTTGCGCGCTGGTCGAAGTCTCGTGGCCCTCTGTCAGAATCCAGAGTTTCAAGAAGATCGGAGGGGGTCAAAATTTCGGCCAAAAACGACAGTGTTACCCCTTATGTTTTTTTTCAGGTCCAAAACTTTGACATCCGATATCTCGGCTCTGGAAGGGTCTAGAGCCTCCATTTTTGCGCGCTGGTCGAAGTCTCGTGGCCCTCTGTCAGAATCCAGAGTTTCAAGAAGATCGGAGGGGGTCAAAATTTCGGCCAAAAACGACAGTGTTACCCCTTATGTTTTTTTTTTTCAGGTCAAAACTTTGACATCCGATATCTCGGCTCTGGAAGGGTCTAGAGCCTCAATTTTTGCGCGCTGGTCGAAGTCTCGTGGCCCTCTGTCAGAATCCAGAGTTTCAAGAATATCGGAGGGGGTCAAAATTTCGGCCAAAAACGACAGTGTTACCCCTTATGTTTTTTTTTCAGGTCAAAACTTTGACATCCGATATCTCGGCTCTGGAAGGGTCTAGAGCCTCCATTTTTGCGCGCTGGTCGAAGTCTTGTGGCCCTCTGTCAGAATCCAGAGTTTCAAGAAGATCGGAGGGGGTCAAAATTTCGGCCAAAAACGACAGTGTTACCCCTTATGTTTTTTTTTTCAGGTCAAAACTTTGACATCCGATATCTCGGCTCTGGAAGGGTCTAGAGCCTCCATTTTTGCGCGCTGGTCGAAGTCTCGTGGCCCTCTGTCAGAATCCAGAGTTTCAAGAAGATCGGAGGGGATCAAAATTTCGGCCAAAAACGACAGTGTTACCCCTTATGTTTTTTTTCGGGGGGTGAAAAATTAAGTTTCTCCAATCTTCTCAAAACTCTGGATTCTGATAGATGGCCACGAGACATGGACCTGGGTGCAAAAATTGAGGCTCTAGACCCTTCCAGAGCTGAGATATTGAAACTCAACATTTTGACCAGAAAAAAAATGACAGTGTTACCCCTTATGTTTTTTTTCGGGGGGTGAAAAATTAAGTTTCTCCAATCTTCTCAAAACTCTGGATTCTGATAGAGGGCCACGAGACATGGACTTGGGTGCAAAAATTGAGGCTTTAGACCCTTCCAGAGCTGAGATATTGAAACTCAAAATTTTGACCAGAAAAAAAAAATGACAGTGTTACCCCTTATGTTTTTTTCGGGGGGTGAAAAATTAAGTTTCTCCAATCTTCTCAAAACTCTGGATTCTGATAGAGGGCCACGAGACATGGACCTGGGTGCAAAAATTGAGGCTCTAGACCCTTCCAGAGCTGAGATATTGAAACTCAAAATTTTGACCAGAAAAAAAAATGACAGTGTTACCCCTTATGTTTTTTTTCGGGGGGTGAAAAATTAAGTTTCTCCAATCTTCTCAAAACTCTGGATTCTGATAGATGGCCACGAGACATGGACCTGGGTGCAAAAATTGAGGCTCTAGACCCTTCCAGAGCTGAGATATTGAAACTCAAAATTTTGACCAGAAAAAAAAATGACAGTGTTACCCCTTATGTTTTTTTTCGGGGGGTGAAAAATTAAGTTTCTCCAATCTTCTCAAAACTCTGGATTCTGATAGAGGGCCACGAGACATGGACTTGGGTGCAAAAATTGAGGCTTTAGACCCTTCCAGAGCTGAGATATTGAAACTCAAAATTTTGACCAGAAAAAAAAATGACAGTGTTACCCCTTATGTTTTTTTTCGGGGGGTGAAAAATTAAGTTTCTCCAATCTTCTCAAAACTCTGGATTCTGATAGATGGCCACGAGACATGGACCTGGGTGCAAAAATTGAGGCTCTAGACCCTTCCAGAGCTGAGATATTGAAACTCAAAATTTTGACCAGAAAAAAAAATGACAGTGTTACCCCTTATGTTTTTTTTCGGGGGGTGAAAAATTAAGTTTCTCCGATCTTCTCAAAACTCTGGATTCTGATAGAGGGCCACGAGACATGGACCTGGGTGCAAAAATTGAGGCTGTAGACCCTTCCAGAGCTGCTCTGAGTGTTGTGATTCCATGTGGGAAACCTGGGTTCAAATCACACTCTTGTAACGGTTTAGTTTCACTGGATTGTCGAAGTAAGACATGTTCCCAAAAAAAGAAGAGTGAGTGTGTAAGCTACAGTGGCTCAGTGGTCTGAGTGTTATGGTTCCATGTGGAAAACCAGGGTTCGAGCCTCACTCTTACCATGCTTTAGTTTCACTGGCTTTGTCCAAGAAAGACATGTTCCCAAAAAGAAAGTGTGAGCGTGTGTGGTCCAGTGGCTCAGTGGTCTGAGTCTTGTGATTCCATGTGGGAAACCTGGATTCGAATCACACTTTTGTGATGCTTTAGTTTCACTGGATTGTCGAAGTCGACATGCTCCCAACTCGTCCACATGCTCCCAAAAAAAGGAGAGTGAGTGTGCAAGCTCCAGTGGCTCAGTGGTCTGAGTGCTATGGTTCCATGTGGGAAACCAGGGTTTGAGCCTCACTCTTACCATGCTTTAGTTTCAAGGGGTTTGTCCAAGAGAGAAAAAGACTTGCTCCCAAAAAATTAAGTATGTGTGTGGATGGTCCAGTGGCTCAGTGGGTGAGCT
This sequence comes from Cyprinella venusta, assembly GCA_038021265.1. NCBI lineage: Eukaryota > Metazoa > Chordata > Actinopteri > Cypriniformes > Leuciscidae > Cyprinella > Cyprinella venusta. The sequence continues at coordinate 14,309,650 of CM075881.1, read as the reverse complement.
CTCACTCCCCAGTTGGGAGGTTCCTGGTTCAAGACTAGGCTGGACACTGAAGCAAGTGATGGTTGCAGGATGGTTGCAGGATTGTGGAGGAGGATTGTGGAGGAGGATGGAGGATGGAGGATGGAGGATGGAGGATGGAGGATGGAGGATGGAGGATGGAGGATGGAGGATGGAGGATCTAGGATGAGATCTATAGATAATAGTGTGCATGAGGTAAGAAATAAAATGTATTTTGGTGCATGCTAATGTTGTGTACATTTCATGTATTCCAAAATTAAAATTTTGGTTAAGTCCAACAAAAAAATGCCTCTCTCTGCAGCAACACCGCTGCTGGATATCGTCCCAGAAATCCCCAGGGGGAGGAGTTAGGTTATTTCCTCCCCCCTTCGTGTCCTGACCGTCTCTCGTCCCCCAGCTGCAGATCTGGAGGATGTTCGTCAACGCAACCATGCTTCACGGTCCAGCCCGGTCTTGAACCAGGAACATCCCAACCTCCCGATTCGGGAGTGAGAGCTCATCCACGGAGCCACTGGACCATTCACACTCATACTTAATTTTTTGGGAGCATGTCTTTTTCTCTCTTGGACAAACCAGTTGAAACTAAAGCATGATAAGAGCGAGGCTCAAACCCTGGTTTCCCACATGGAATCACAACACTCAGACCACTGAGCCACTGGAGCTTGCACACTCACTCTTCTTTTTTTGGGAGCATGTCTTACTTCGACAATCCAGTGAAACTAAAGCATCACAAGAGTGTGATTCGAACCTGGGTTTCCCACATAGAATCACAACACTCAGACCACTGAGCCACAGGAGCTTCTTCATTTCAATGTTTCTGTTTGTCTCAAAAAATCACACTAAAATAATTTCAACCGCAAAAGTGATTTCAACCGCTCAGTGGTCTGAGTGTTATGGTTCCATGTGGGAAACCAGGGTTTGAGTCTCACTCTTACCATGCTTTAGTTTCAAGGGGTTTGTCCAAGAGAGAAAAAGACTTGCTCCCAAAAAAAATCAGTATGTGTGTGGATGGTCCAGTGGCTCAGTGGGTGAGCTCTCACTCCCCAGTTGGGAGGTTCCTGGTTCAAGACTAGGCTGGACACTGAAGCAAGTGATGGTTGGAGGTTGGAGGTTGGAGGATGGAGGATGAGATCTATAGATAATAGTGTGCATGAGGTAAGAAATAAAATGTTTTTTGGTGCATGCTAATGTCGTGTACATTTCATGTATTCCAAAATTAAAATTTTGGTTAAGTCCAACAAAAAAATGCCTCTCTCTGCAGCAACACCGCTGCTGTATATCGTCCCAGAAATCCCCAGGGGGAGGAGTTAGGTTATTTCCTCCCCCCTTCGTGTCCTGACCGTCTCTCGTCCCCCAGCTGCAGATCTGGTGGATGTTCGTCAACGCAACCATGCTTCACGGTCCAGCCCGGTCTTGAACCAGGAACATCCCAACCTCCCGATTCGGGAGTGAGAGCTCATCCACGGAGCCACTGGACCATCCACACTCATACTTAATTTTTTGGGAGCATGTCTTTTTCTCTCTTGGACAAACCAGTTGAAACTAAAGCATGATAAGAGTGAGGCTCGAACCCTGGTTTCCCACATGGAATCACAACACTCAGACCACTGAGCCACTGGACCATCCACACTCAAACTTCTTTTTTTGGGAGCATGTCTTACTTCGACAATCATTCATATCTTAGAATGAACTAGGTTGTGTATAAGGGTGTATGTTGTATTGGATGTATGTATGAATGAGAAGGGGTGTTGTGTTTTAATTTTAAATTCATTTGTGTTAGTTTGCAAAATGTAATGAATGAGTATTGGTGTAAAGTTTGTAGGCAGCATGTTTGTTTAGATAGACTCCAGGAAGAGTAGCGGCTCGTGTGCAGCTAATGGAGTTCGAAATAAATAAATAAATAAATAAATCCAGTGAAACTAAAGCATCACAAGAGTGTGATTTGAACCTGGGTTTCCCACATAGAATCACAACACTCAGACCACTGAGCCACAGGAGCTTCTTCATTTCAATGTTTCTGTTTGTCTCAAAAAATCACACTAAAATAATTTCAACCGCAAAAGTGAGATTTGAACCAGGGTTTTCAACACAGAACAGCAACGCTTTTACCACTGAACCACTTACAGTTGGATGTCCTTTTTGAAGATTGGTCTTTTTATTTGGACCAAACTAATCAAACTAAAAATGTTAACCATCAAGAGACTCAAACATGGATTCTCCACAAGAGAGATTAACACTCACACCACTGAGCCATTCAAGCTTCCACTCTTTCACTTTCTTTTGCAGGCATTTCTTTTTTATTTGGACAAAACCATTCAAAATAAAGCATTTTAATGCAAAGAGTGGGACTTGAACCCAAATCCTCAACATGATAGAGTAACACTCTAACCACTGAACCATTCAAGCTTCCACTCTTTCACTTTATTTTGCAGGCATTTCTTTTTTATTTGGACAAAACCCTTCAAAATAAAGAATTTTAATGCTAAGAGCGGACTTGAACCCAAATCCTCAACATGATAGAGGAACACTCTAACCACTGAGCCATTCAAGCTTCCACTTTTTCTCTTTATTTTGCAGGCATGTCTTTTTTATTTGGACAAAACCCTTCAAAATAAAGAATTCTAATGCTAAGAGCAGGACTTGAACCCAAATCCTCAACATGATAGAGTAACACTCTAACCACTGAGCCATTCAAGCTTCCACTCTTTCACTTTATTTTGCAGGCATTTCTTTTTTATTTGGACAAAACCCTTCAAAATAAAGAATTTTAATGCTAAGAGCGGACTTGAACCCAAATCCTCAACATGATAGAGTAACACTCTAACCACTGAGCCATTCAAGCTTCCACTCTTTCACTTTATTTTGCAGACATGTCTTTTTTATTTGGACAAAACCATTCAAATAAAGCATTTTAATGCAAAGAGTGGGACTTGAACCCAAATCCTCAACATGATAGAGGAACACTCTGACCACTGAGCCATTCAAACTTCCAGACTTTCACTTTATTTTGCAGGCATGTCTTTTTTATTTGGACAAAACCCTTCAAAATAAAGAATTTTAATGCTAAGAGCGGGACTTGAACCCAAATCCTCAACATGAGAGAGTAACACTCTAACCACTGAGCCATTCAAGCTTCCACTCTTTAACTTTATTTTGCAGACATGTCTTTTTTATTTGGACAAAACCATTCAAAATAAAGCATTTTAATGCGAAGAGTGGAACTTGAACCCAAATCCTCAACATGATAGAGTAACACTCTAACCACTGAGCCATTGAGAAACTTAATTTTTCACCCCCTGAAAAAAAAATGTAAGGGGTAACACTCTCATTTTTTTTTTCTGGTCAAAATTTTGAGTTTCAATATCTCAGCTCTGGAAGGGTCTACAGCCTCAATTTTTGATTGAGAGGGGGTCAAAATTTCGGCCAAAAAAAAAAAACGACAGTGTTACCCCTTATGTTTTTTTTCGGTCGAAATTTAGACCTTCGATATCTCGGCTCTGGAAGGGTCTAGAGCCTCCATTTTAGCGCGCTGGTCGAAGTCTCGTGGCCCTCTGTCAGAATCCAGAGTTTCAAGAAGATCGGAGGGGGTCAAAATTTCGGCCAAAAACGACAGTGTTACCCCTTATGTTTTTTTTTCAGGTCAAAACTTTGACATCCGATATCTCGGCTCTGGAAGGGTCTAGAGCCTCCATTTTTGCGCGCTGGTCGAAGTCTCGTGGCCCTCTGTCAGAATCTAGAGTTTCAAGAAGATCGGAGGGGGTCAAAATTTCGGCCGAAAAAAAAAATGACAGTGTTACCCCTTATGTTTTTTTTCAGGTCCAAATTTTGACCTTCGATATCTCGGTTCTGGAAGGGTCTAGAGCCTCCATTTTTGCGCGCTGGTCGAAGTCTCGTGGCCCTCTGTCAGAATCCAGAGTTTCAAGAAGATCGGAGGGGGTCAAAATTTCGGCCAAAAAAAAATGACAGTGTTACCCCTTATGTTTTTTTTTTTCAGGTCCAAATTTTGACCTTCGATATCTCGGCTCTGGAAGGGTCTAGAGCCTCCATTTTTGCGCGCTGGTCGAAGTCTCGTGGCCCTCTGTCAGAATCCAGAGTTTCAAGAAGATCGGAGGGGGTCAAAATTTCGGCCAAAAACGACAGTGTTACCCCTTATGTTTTTTTTTTTCAGGTCAAAACTTTGACATCCGATATCTCGGCTCTGGAAGGGTCTGGAGCCTCCATTTTTGCGCGCTGGTCGAAGTCTCGTGGCCCTCTGTCAGAATCCAGAGTTTCAAGAAGATCGGAGGGGGTCAAAATTTCGGCCAAAAACGACAGTGTTACCCCTTATGTTTTTTTTTTTCAGGTCAAAACTTTGACATCCGATATCTCGGCTCTGGAAGGGTCTAGAGCCTCCATTTTTGCGCGCTGGTCGAAGTCTCGTGGCCCTCTGTCAGAATCCAGAGTTTCAAGAAGATCGGAGGGGGTCAAAATTTCGGCCAAAAACGACAGTGTTACCCCTTATGTTTTTTTTTTCAGGTCAAAACTTTGACATCTGATATCTCGGCTCTGGAAGGGTCTAGAGCCTCCATTTTTGCGCGCTGGTCGAAGTCTCGTGGCCCTCTGTCAGAATCCAGAGTTTCAAGAAGATCGGAGGGGGTCAACATTTCGGCTAAAAACGACAGTGTTACCCCTTATGTTTTTTTTCAGGTCAAAACTTTGACATCCGATATCTCGGCTCTGGAAAGGTCTAGAGCCTCCATTTTTGCGCGCTGGTCGAAGTCTCGTGGCCCTCTGTCAGAATCCAGAGTTTCAAGAAGATCGGAGGGGGTCAAAATTTCGGCCAAAAACGACAGTGTTACCCCTTATGTTTTTTTTTCAGGTCAAAACTTTGACATCCGATATCTCGGCTCTGGAAGGGTCTAGAGCCTCCATTTTTGCGCACTGGTCGAAGTCTCGTGGCCCTCTGTCAGAATCCAGAGTTTCAAGAAGATCGGAGGGGGTCAAAATTTCGGCCAAAAACGACAGTGTTAACCCTTATGTTTTTTTTTTCAGGTCAAAACTTTGACATCCGATATCTCGGCTCTGGAAGGGTCTAGAGCCTCCATTTTTGCGGGCTGGTCGAAGTCTCGTGGCCCTCTGTCAGAATCCAGAGTTTCAAGAAGATCGGAGGGGGTCAAAATTTCGGCCAAAAACGACAGTGTTACCCCTTATGTTTTTTTTTTCAGGTCAAAACTTTGACATCCGATATCTCGGCTCTGGAAGGGTCTAGAGCCTCCATTTTTGCGCGCTGGTCGTAGTCTCGTGGCCCTCTGTCAGAATCCAGAGTTTCAAGAAGATCGGAGGGGGTCAAAATTTCGGCCAAAAGGACAGTGTTACCCCTTATGTTTTTTTTTCGGGTCAAAACTTTGACATCCTATATCTCGGCTCTGGAAGGGTCTAGAGCCTCCATTTTTGCGCGCTGGTCGAAGTCTCGTGGCCCTCTGTCAGAATCCAGAGTTTCAAGAAGATCGGAGGGGGTCAAAATTTCGGCTAAAAACGACAGTGTTACCCCTTATGTTTTTTTTTTTCGGGTCAAAACTTTGACATCCGATATCTCGGCTCTGGAAGGGTCTAGGGCCTCCATTTTTGCGCGCTGGTCGAAGTCTCGTGGCCCTCTGTCAGAATCCAGAGTTTCAAGAAGATCGGAGGGGGTCAAAATTTCGGCCAAAAACGACAGTGTTACCCCTTATGTTTTTTTTTCGGGTCAAAACTTTGACATCCGATATCTCGGCTCTGGAAGGGTCTAGAGCCTCCATTTTTGTGCGCTGGTCGAAGTCTCGTGGCCCTCTGTCAGAATCCAGAGTTTCAAGAAGATCGGAGGGGGTCAAAATTTCGGCCAAAAACGACAGTGTTACCCCTTATGTTTTTTTTTTCAGGTCAAAACTTTGACATCCGATATCTCGGCTCTGGAAGGGTCTAGAGCCTCCATTTTTGTGCGCTGGTCGAAGTCTCGTGGCCCTCTGTCAGAATCCAGAGTTTCAAGAAGATCGGAGGGGGTCAAAATTTCGGCTAAAAACGACAGTGTTACCCCTTATGTTTTTTTTTTGGGTCAAAACTTTGACATCCGATATCTCGGCTCTGGAAGGGTCTAGAGCCTCCATTTTTGCGCGCTGGTCGAAGTCTCGTGGCCCTCTGTCAGAATCCAGAGTTTCAAGAAGATCGGAGGGGGTCAAAATTTCGACCAAAAACGACAGTGTTACCCCTTATGTTTTTTTTTTCAGGTCAAAACTTTGACATCCGATATCTCGGCTCTGGAAGGGTCTAGAGCCTCCATTTTTGCGCGCTGGTCGTAGTCTCGTGGCCCTCTGTCAGAATCCAGAGTTTCAAGAAGATCGGAGGGGGTCAAAATTTCGACCAAAAACGACAGTGTTACCCCTTATGTTTTTTTTTTGGGTCAAAACTTTGACATCCGATATCTCGGCTCTGGAAGGGTCTAGAGCCTCCATTTTTGCGCGCTGGTCGAAGTCTCGTGGCCCTCTGTCAGAATCCAGAGTTTCAAGAAGATCGGAGGGGGTCAAAATTTCGGCCAAAAACGACAGTGTTACCCCTTATGTTTTTTTTCGGGTCAAAACTTTGACGTCTGATATCTCGGCTCTGGAAGGGTCTAGAGCCTCCATTTTTGCGCGCTGGTCGAAGTCTCGTGGTCCTCTGTCAGAATCCAGAGTTTCAAGAAGATCGGAGGGGGTCAAAATTTCGGCCAAAAACAACAGTGTTACCCCTTATGTTTTTTTTTCGGGTCAAAACTTTGACGTCCGATATCTCGGCTCTGGAAGGGTCTAGAGCCTCCATTTTTGCGCGCTGGTAGAAGTCTCGTGGCCCTCTGTCAGAATCCAGAGTTTCAAGAAGATCGGAGGGGGTCAAAATTTCGTCCAAAAACGACAGTGTTACCCCTTATGTTTTTTTTTCAGGTCAAAACTTTGACATCCGATATCTCGGCTCTGGAAGGGTCTAGAGCCTCCATTTTTGCGGGCTGGTCGAAGTCTCGTGGCCCTCTGTCAGAATCCAGAGTTTCAAGAAGATCGGAGGGGGTCAAAATTTCGGCCAAAAACGACAGTGTTACCCCTTATGTTTTTTTTTTCAGGTCAAAACTTTGACATCCGATATCTCGGCACTGGAAGGGTCTAGAGCCTCCATTTTTGCACGCTGGTCGTAGTCTTGTGGCCCTCTGTCAGATTCCAGAGTTTCAAGAAGATCGGAGGGGGTCAAAATTTCGGCCAAAAACGACAGTGTTACCCCTTATGTTTTTTTTTCGGGTCAAAACTTTGACATCCTATATCTCGGCTCTGGAAGGGTCTAGAGCCTCCATTTTTGCGCGCTGGTCGAAGTCTCGTGGCCCTCTGTCAGAATCCAGAGTTTCAAGAAGATCGGAGGGGGTCAAAATTTCGGCCAAAAATGACAGTGTTACCCCTTATGTTTTTTTTCAGGTCAAAACTTTGACATCTGATATCTCGGCTCTGGAAGGGTCTAGAGCCTCCATTTTGCGCGCTGGTCGAAGTCTCGTGGCCCTCTGTCAGAATCCAGAGTTTCAAGAAGATCGGAGGGGGTCAAAATTTCGGCTAAAAACGACAGTGTTACCCCTTATGTTTTTTTTTTCGGGTCAAAACTTTGACATCCGATATCTCGGCTCTGGAAGGGTCTAGGACCTCCATTTTTGCGCGCTGGTCGAAGTCTCGTGGCCCTCTGTCAGAATCCAGAGTTTCAAGAAGATCGGAGGGGGTCAAAATTTCGGCCAAAAACGACAGTGTTACCCCTTATGTTTTTTTTTTCGGGTCAAAACTTTGACATCCGATATCTCGGCTCTGGAAGGGTCTAGAGCCTCCATTTTTGCGCGCTGGTCGAAGTCTCGTGGCCCTCTGTCAGAATCCAGAGTTTCAAGAAGATCGGAGGGGGTCAAAATTTCGGCCAAAAACGACAGTGTTACCCCTTATGTTTTTTTTTCGGGTCAAAACTTTGACATCCGATATCTCGGCTCTGGAAGGGTCTAGAGCCTCCATTTTTGCGCGCTGGTCGAAGTCTCGTGGCCCTCTGTCAGAATCCAGAGTTTCAAGAAGATCGGAGGGGGTCAAAATTTCGGCTAAAAACGACAGTGTTACCCCTTATGTTTTTTTTTTCGGGTCAAAACTTTGACATCCGATATCTCGTCTCTGGAAGGGTCTAGAGCCTCCCTTTTTGCGCGCTGGTCGAAGTCTCGTGGCCCTCTGTCAGAATCCAGAGTTTCAAGAAGATCGGAGGGGGTCAAAATTTCGGCCAAAAACGACAGTGTTACCCCTTATGTTTTTTTTTGGGGTCAAAACTTTGACATCCGATATCTCGGCTCTGGAAGGGTCTAGAGCCTCCATTTTTGCGCGCTGGTCGAAGTCTCGTGGCCCTCTGTCAGAATCCAGAGTTTCAAGAAGATCGGAGGGGGTCAAAATTTCGGCCAAAAACGACAGTGTTACCCCTTATGTTTTTTTTTCGGGTCAAAACTTTGACGTCTGATATCTCGGCTCTGGAAGGGTCTAGAGCCTCCATTTTTGCGCGCTGGTCGAAGTCTCGTGGTCCTCTGTCAGAATCCAGAGTTTCAAGAAGATCGGAGGGGGTCAAAATTTCGGCCAAAAACAACAGTGTTACCCCTTATGTTTTTTTTTCGGGTCAAAACTTTGACGTCCGATATCTCGGCTCGGGAAGGGTCTAGAGCCTCCATTTTTGCGCTTTGGTCGAAGTCTCGTGGCCCTCTGTCAGAATCCAGAGTTTCAAGAAGATCGGAGGGGGTCAAAATTTCGGCCAAAAACGACAGTGTTACCCCTTATGTTTTTTTTTTCAGGTCAAAACTTTGACATCCGATATCTCGGCTCTGGAAGGGTCTAGAGCCTCCATTTTTGCGCGCTGGTCGAAGTCTCGTGGCCCTCTGTCAGAATCCAGAGTTTCAAGAAGATCGGAGGGGGTCAAAATTTCGGCCAAAAACGACAGTGTTACCCCTTATGTTTTTTTTTTTTCGGGTCAAAACTTTGACATCCGATATCTCGGCTCTGGAAGGGTCTAGAGCCTCCATTTTTGCGTGCTGGTCGAAGTCTCGTGGCCCTCTGTCAGAATCCAGAGTTTCAAGAAGATCGGAGGGGGTCAAAATTTCGGCCAAAAATGACAGTGTTACCCCTTATGTTTTTTTTTTCAGGTCAAAACTTTGACATCCGATATCTCGGCTCTGGAAGGGTCTACAGCCTCCATTTTTGCGCGCTGGTCGAAGTCTCGTGGCCCTCTGTCAGAATCCAGAGTTTCAAGAAGATAGGAGGGGGTCAAAATTTCGGCCAAAAACGACAGTGTTACCCCTTATGTTTTTTTTTCAGGTCAAAACTTTGACATCCGATATCTCGGCTCTGGAAGGGTCTAGAGCCTCCATTTTTGCGGGCTGGTCGAAGTCTCGTGGCCCTCTGTCAGAATCCAGAGTTTCAAGAAGATCGGAGGGGGTCAAAATTTCGGCCAAAAACGACAGTGTTACCCCTTATGTTTTTTTTTTCAGGTCAAAACTTTGACATCCGATATCTCGGCTCTGGAAGGGTCTAGAGCCTCCATTTTTGCGCGCTGGTCGTAGTCTCGTGGCCCTCTGTCAGAATCCAGAGTTTCAAGAAGATCGGAGGGGGTCAAAATTTCGGCCAAAAACGACAGTGTTACCCCTTATGTTTTTTTTTCGGGTCAAAACTTTGACATCCTATATCTCGGCTCTGGAAGGGTCTAGAGCCTCCATTTTTGCGCGCTGGTCGAAGTCTCGTGGCCCTCTGTCAGAATCCAGAGTTTCAAGTAGATCGGAGGGGGTCAAAATTTCGGCCAAAAACGACAGTGTTACCCCTTATGTTTTTTTTTCAGGTCAAAACTTTGACATCCGATATATCGGCTCTGGAAGGGTCTAGAGCCTCCATTTTTGCGCGCTGGTCGAAATCTCGTGGCCCTCTGTCAGAATCCAGAGTTTCAAGAAGATCGGAGGGTGTCAAAATTTCGGCTAAAAACGACAGTGTTACCCCTTATGTTTTTTTTTCGGGTCAAAACTTTGACATCCGATATCTCGGCTCTGGAAGGGTCTAGGGCCTCCATTTTTGCGCGCTGGTCGAAGTCTCGTGGCCCTCTGTCAGAATCCAGAGTTTCAAGAAGATCGGAGGGGGTCAAAATTTCGGCCAAAAACGACAGTGTTACCCCTTATGTTTTTTTTTTCGGGTCAAAACTTTTACATCCGATATCTCGGCTCTGGAAGGGTCTAGAGCCTCCATTTTTGTGCGCTGGTCGAAGTCTTGTGGCCCTCTGTCAGAATCCAGAGTTTCAAGAAGATCGGAGGGGGTCAAAATTTCGGCCAAAAACGACAGTGTTACCCCTTATGTTTTTTTTTTCAGGTCAAAACTTTGACATCCGATATCTCGGCTCTGGAAGGGTCTAGGACCTCCATTTTTGCGCGCTGGTCGAAGTCTCGTGGCCCTCTGTCAGAATCCAGAGTTTCAAGAAGATCGGAGGGGGTCAAAATTTCGGCCAAAAACGACAGTGTTACCCCTTATGTTTTTTTTTTCGGGTCAAAACTTTGACATCCGATATCTCGGCTCTGGAAGGGTCTAGAGCCTCCATTTTTGCGCGCTGGTCGAAGTCTCGTGGCCCTCTGTCAGAATCCAGAGTTTCAAGAAGATCGGAGGGGGTCAAAATTTCGGCCAAAAACGACAGTGTTACCCCTTATGTTTTTTTTTCGGGTCAAAACTTTGACATCCGATATCTCGGCTCTGGAAGGGTCTAGAGCCTCCATTTTTGCGCGCTGGTCGAAGTCTCGTGGCCCTCTGTCAGAATCCAGAGTTTCAAGAAGATCGGAGGGGGTCAAAATTTCGGCTAAAAACGACAGTGTTACCCCTTATGTTTTTTTTTTCGGGTCAAAACTTTGACATCCGATATCTCGTCTCTGGAAGGGTCTAGAGCCTCCCTTTTTGCGCGCTGGTCGAAGTCTCGTGGCCCTCTGTCAGAATCCAGAGTTTCAAGAAGATCGGAGGGGGTCAAAATTTCGGCCAAAAACGACAGTGTTACCCCTTATGTTTTTTTTTGGGGTCAAAACTTTGACATCCGATATCTCGGCTCTGGAAGGGTCTAGAGCCTCCATTTTTGCGCGCTGGTCGAAGTCTCGTGGCCCTCTGTCAGAATCCAGAGTTTCAAGAAGATCGGAGGGGGTCAAAATTTCGGCCAAAAACGACAGTGTTACCCCTTATGTTTTTTTTTCGGGTCAAAACTTTGACGTCTGATATCTCGGCTCTGGAAGGGTCTAGAGCCTCCATTTTTGCGCGCTGGTCGAAGTCTCGTGGTCCTCTGTCAGAATCCAGAGTTTCAAGAAGATCGGAGGGGGATCTGTCGTTTTTGGCCGAAATTTTGACCCCCTCCGATCTTCTTGAAACTCTGGATTCTGACAGAGGGCCACGAGACTTCGACCAGCGCGCAAAAATGGAGGCTCTAGACCCTTCCAGAGCCGAGATATCGGATGTCAAAGTTTTGACCTGAAAAAAAAACATAAGGGGTAACACTGTCGTTTTTGGCCGAAATTTTGACCCCCTCCGATCTTCTTGAAACTCTGGATTCTGACAGAGGGCCACGAGACTTCGACCAGCGCGCAAAAATGGAGGCTCTAGACCCTTCCAGAGCCGAGATATCGGATGTCAAAGTTTTGACCTGAAAAAAAAACATAAGGGGTAACACTGTCGTTTTTGGCCGAAATTTTGACCCCCTCCGATCTTCTTGAAACTCTGGATTCTGACAGAGGGCCACGAGACTTCGACCAGCGCGCAAAAATGGAGGCTCTAGACCCTTCCAGAGCCGAGATATCGGATGTCAAAGTTTTGACCTGAAAAAAAAACATAAGGGGTAACACTGTCGTTTTTGGCCGAAACTTTGACCCCCTCCGATCTTCTTGAAACTCTGGATTCTGACAGAGGGCCACGAGACTTCGACAAGCGCGCAAAAATGGAGGCTCTAGACCCTTCCAGAGCCGAGATATCGGATGTCAAAGTTTTGACCTGAAAAAAAAACATAAGGGGTAACACTGTCGTTTTTGGCCGAAATTTTGACCCCCTCCGATCTTCTTGAAACTCTGGATTCTGACAGAGGGCCACGAGACTTCGACCAGCGCGCAAAAATGGAGGCTCTAGACCCTTCCAGAGCCGAGATATCGGATGTCAAAGTTTTGACCTGAAAAAAAAAAACATAAGGGGTAACACTGTCGTTTTTGGCCGAAATTTTGACCCCCTCTGATCTTCTTGAAACTCTGGATTCTGACAGAGGGCCACGAGACTTCGACCAGCGCGCAAAAATGGAGGCTCTAGACCCTTCCAGAGCCGAGATATCGGATGTCAATGTTTTGACCTGAAAAAAAAAACATAAGGGGTAACACTGTCGTTTTTGGCCGAAATTTTGACCCCCTCCGATCTTCTTGAAACTCTGGATTCTGACAGAGGGCCACGAGACTTCGACCAGCGCGCAAAAATGGAGGCTCTAGACCCTTCCAGAGCCGAGATATCGGATGTCAAAGTTTTGACCTGAAAAAAAAACATAAGGGGTAACACTGTCGTTTTTGGCCGAAATTTTGACCCCCTCCGATCTTCTTGAAACTCTGGATTCTGACAGAGGGCCACGAGACTTCGACCAGCGCGCAAAAATGGAGGCTCTAGACCCTTCCAGAGCCGAGATATCGGATGTCAAAGTTTTGACCTGAAAAAAAAACATAAGGGGTAACACTGTCGTTTTTGGCCGAAATTTTGACCCCCTCCGATCTTCTTGAAACTCTGGATTCTGACAGAGGGCCACGAGACTTCGACCAGCGCGCAAAAATGGAGGCTCTAGACCCTTCCAGAGCCGAGATATCGGATGTCAAAGTTTTGACCTGAAAAAAAAACATAAGGGGTAACACTGTCGTTTTTGGCCGAAATTTTGACCCCCTCCGATCTTCTTGAAACTCTGGATTCTGACAGAGGGCCACGAGACTTCGACCAGCGCGCAAAAATGGAGGCTCTAGACCCTTCCAGAGCCGAGATATCGGATGTCAAAGTTTTGGACCTGAAAAAAAAAAACATAAGGGGTAACACTGTCGTTTTTGGCCGAAATTTTGACCCCCTCCGATCTTCTTGAAACTCTGGATTCTGACAGAGGGCCACGAGACTTCGACCAGCGCGCAAAAATGGAGGCTCTAGACCCTTCCAGAGCCGAGATATCGGATGTCAAAGTTTTGACCTGAAAAAAAAACATAAGGGGTAACACTGTCGTTTTTGGCCGAAATTTTGACCCCCTCCGATCTTCTTGAAACTCTGGATTCTGACAGAGGGCCACGAGACTTCGACCAGCGCGCAAAAATGGAGGCTCTAGACCCTTCCAGAGCCGAGATATCGGATGTCAAAGTTTTGGACCTGAAAAAAAAAAACATAAGGGGTAACACTGTCGTTTTTGGCCGAAATTTTGACCCCCTCCGATCTTCTTGAAACTCTGGATTCTGACAGAGGGCCACGAGACTTCGACCAGCGCGCAAAAATGGAGGCTCTAGACCCTTCCAGAGCCGAGATATCGGATGTCAAAGTTTTGACCTGAAAAAAAAAACATAAGGGGTAACACTGTCGTTTTTGGCCGAAATTTTGACCCCCTCCGATCTTCTTGAAACTCTGGATTCTGACAGAGGGCCACGAGACTTTGACCAGCGCACAAAAATGGAGGCTCTAGACCCTTCCAGAGCCGAGATATCGGATGTCAAAGTTTTGACCTGAAAAAAAAACATAAGGGGTAACACTGTCGTTTTTGGCCGAAATTTTGACCCCCTCCGATCTTCTTGAAACTCTGGATTCTGACAGAGGGCCACGAGACTTCAACCAGCGCGCAAAAATGGAGGCTCTAGACCCTTCCAGAGCCGAGATATCGGATGTCAAAGTTTTGACCTGAAAAAAAAACATAAGGGGTAACACTGTCGTTTTTGGCCGAAAATTTGACCCCCTCCGATCTTCTTGAAACTCTGGATTCTGACAGAGGGCCACGAGACTTCGACCAGCGCGCAAAAATGGAGGCTCTAGACCCTTCCAGAGCCGAGATATCGGATGTCAAAGTTTTGACCTGAAAAAAAAAAACATAAGGGGTAACACTGTCGTTTTTGGCCGAAATTTTGACCCCCTCCGATCTTCTTGAAACTCTGGATTCTGACAGAGGGCCACGAGACTTCGACCAGCGCGCAAAAATGGAGGCTCTAGACCCTTCCAGAGCCGAGATATCGGATGTCAAAGTTTTGACCTGAAAAAAAAAACATAAGGGGTAACACTGTCGTTTTTGGCCGAAATTTTGACCCCCTCCGATCTTCTTGAAACTCTGGATTCTGACAGAGGGCCACAAGACTTTGACCAGCGCGCAAAAATGGAGGCTCTAGACCCTTCCAGAGCCGAGATATCGGATGTCAAAGTTTTGACCTGAAAAAAAAACATAAGGGGTAACACTGTCGTTTTTGGCCGAAATTTTGACCCCCTCCGATCTTCTTGAAACTCTGGATTCTGACAGAGGGCCACGAGACTTCGACCAGCGCGCAAAAATGGAGGCTCTAGACCCTTCCAGAGCCGAGATATCGGATGTCAAAGTTTTGACCTGAACAAAAAAAACATAAGGGGTAACACTGTCGTTTTTGGCCGAAATTTTGACCCCCTCCGATCTTCTTGAAACTCTGGATTCTGACAGAGGGCCACGAGACTTCGACCAGCGCGCAAAAATGGAGGCTCTAGACCCTTCCAGAGCCGAGATATCGGATGTCAAAGTTTTGACCTGAAAAAAAACATAAGGGGTAACACTGTCGTTTTTGGCCGAAATTTTGACCCCCTCCGATCTTCTTGAAACTCTGGATTCTGACAGAGGGCCACGAGACTTCGACCAGCGCGCAAAAATGGAGGCTCTAGACCCTTCCAGAGCCGAGATATCGGAAGTCAAAGTTTTGACCTGAAAAAAAAAACATAAGGGGTAACACTGTCGTTTTTGGCCGAAATTTTTACCCCCTCCGATCTTCTTGAAACTCTGGATTCTGACAGAGGGCCACGAGACTTCGACCAGCGCGCAAAATGGAGGCTCTAGACCCTTCCAGAGCCGAGATATCGGATGTCAAAGTTTTGACCTGAAAAAAAAAACATAAGGGGTAACACTGTCGTTTTTGGCCGAAATTTTGACCCCCTCCGATCTTCTTGAAACTCTGGACTCTGACAGAGGGCCACGAGACTTCGACCAGCGCGCAAAAATGGAGGCTCTAGACCCTTCCAGAGCCGAGATATCGGATGTCAAAGTTTTGACCTGAAAAAAAACATAAGGGGTAACACTGTCGTTTTTGGCCGAAATTTTGACCCCCTCCGATCTTCTTGAAACTCTGGATTCTGACAGAGGGCCACGAGACTTCGACCAGCGCGCAAAAATGGAGGCTCTAGACCCTTCCAGAGCCGAGATATCGGATGTCAAAGTTTTGACCTGAAAAAAAAAACATAAGGGGTAACACTGTCGTTTTTGGCCGAAATTTTGACCCCCTCCGATCTTCTTGAAACTCTGGATTCTGACAGAGGGCCACGAGACTTCGACCAGCGCGCAAAAATGGAGGCTCTAGACCCTTCCAGAGCCGAGATATCGGATGTCAAAGTTTTGACCTGAAAAAAAAACATAAGGGGTAACACTGTCGTTTTTGGCCGAAATTTTGACCCCCTCCGATCTTCTTGAAACTCTGGATTCTGACAGAGGGCCACGAGACTTCGACCAGCGCGCAAAAATGGAGGCTCTAGACCCTTCCAGAGCCGAGATATCGGATGTCAAAGTTTTGACCTGAAAAAAAAAACATAAGGGGTAACACTGTCGTTTTTGGCCGAAATTTTGACCCCCTCCGATCTTCTTGAAACTCTGGATTCTGACAGAGGGCCACGAGACTTCGACCAGCGCGCAAAAATGGAGGCTCTAGACCCTTCCAGAGCCGAGATATCGGATGTCAAAGTTTTGACCTGAAAAAAAAAACATAAGGGGTAACACTGTCGTTTTTGGCCGAAATTTTGACCCCCTCCGATCTTCTTGAAACTCTGGATTCTGACAGAGGGCCACGAGACTTCGACCAGCGCGCAAAAATGGAGGCTCTAGACCCTTCCAGAGCCGAGATATCGGATGTCAAAGTTTTGACCTGAAAAAAAAACATAAGGGGTAACACTGTCGTTTTTGGCCGAAATTTTGACCCCCTCCGATCTTCTTGAAACTCTGGATTCTGACAGAGGGCCACGAGACTTCGACCAGCGCGCAAAAATGGAGGCTCTAGACCCTTCCAGAGCCGAGATATCGGATGTCAAAGTTTTGACCTGAAAAAAAAACATAAGGGGTAACACTGTCGTTTTTGGCCGAAATTTTGACCCCCTCCGATCTTCTTGAAACTCTGGATTCTGACAGAGGGCCACGAGACTTCGACCAGCGCGCAAAAATGGAGGCTCTAGACCCTTCCAGAGCCGAGATATCGGATGTCAAAGTTTTGACCTGAAAAAAAAAACATAAGGGGTAACACTGTCGTTTTTGGCCGAAATTTTGACCCCCTCCGATCTTCTTGAAACTCTGGATTCTGACAGAGGGCCACGAGACTTCGACCAGCGCGCAAAAATGGAGGCTCTAGACCCTTCCAGAGCCGAGATATCGGATGTCAAAGTTTTGACCTGAAAAAAAAAACATAAGGGGTAACACTGTCGTTTTTGGCCGAAATTTTGACCCCCTCCGATCTTCTTGAAACTCTGGATTCTGACAGAGGGCCACGAGACTTCGACCAGCGCGCAAAAATGGAGGCTCTAGACCCTTCCAGAGCCGAGATATCGGATGTCAAAGTTTTGACCTGAAAAAAAAACATAAGGGGTAACACTGTCGTTTTTGGCCGAAATTTTGACCCCCTCCGATCTTCTTGAAACTCTGGATTCTGACAGAGGGCCACGAGACTTCGACCAGCGCGCAAAAATGGAGGCTCTAGACCCTTCCAGAGCCGAGATATCGGATGTCAAAGTTTTGACCTGAAAAAAAAAACATAAGGGGTAACACTGTCGTTTTTGGCCGAAATTTTGACCCCCTCCGATCTTCTTGAAACTCTGGATTCTGACAGAGGGCCACGAGACTTCGACCAGCGCGCAAAAATGGAGGCTCTAGACCCTTCCAGAGCCGAGATATCGGATGTCAAAGTTTTGACCTGAAAAAAAAAACATAAGGGGTAACACTGTCGTTTTTGGCCGAAATTTTGACCCCCTCCGATCTTCTTGAAACTCTGGATTCTGACAGAGGGCCACGAGACTTCGACCAGCGCGCAAAAATGGAGGCTCTAGACCCTTCCAGAGCCGAGATATCGGATGTCAAAGTTTTGACCTGAAAAAAAAAACATAAGGGGTAACACTGTCGTTTTTGGCCGAAATTTTGACCCCCTCCGATCTTCTTGAAACTCTGGATTCTGACAGAGGGCCACGAGACTTCGACCAGCGCGCAAAAATGGAGGCTCTAGACCCTTCCAGAGCCGAGATATCGGATGTCAAAGTTTTGACCTGAAAAAAAAACATAAGGGGTAACACTGTCGTTTTTGGCCGAAATTTTGACCCCCTCCGATCTTCTTGAAACTCTGGATTCTGACAGAGGGCCACGAGACTTCGACCAGCGCGCAAAAATGGAGGCTCTAGACCCTTCCAGAGCCGAGATATCGGATGTCAAAGTTTTGACCTGAAAAAAAAACATAAGGGGTAACACTGTCGTTTTTGGCCGAAATTTTGACCCCCTCCGATCTTCTTGAAACTCTGGATTCTGACAGAGGGCCACGAGACTTCGACCAGCGCGCAAAAATGGAGGCTCTAGACCCTTCCAGAGCCGAGATATCGGATGTCAAAGTTTTGACCTGAAAAAAAAACATAAGGGGTAACACTGTCGTTTTTGGCCGAAATTTTGACCCCCTCCGATCTTCTTGAAACTCTGGATTCTGACAGAGGGCCACGAGACTTCGACCAGCGCGCAAAAATGGAGGCTCTAGACCCTTCCAGAGCCGAGATATCGGATGTCAAAGTTTTGACCTGAAAAAAAAACATAAGGGGTAACACTGTCGTTTTTGGCCGAAATTTTGACCCCCTCCGATCTTCTTGAAACTCTGGATTCTGACAGAGGGCCACGAGACTTCGACCAGCGCGCAAAAATGGAGGCTCTAGACCCTTCCAGAGCCGAGATATCGGATGTCAAAGTTTTGACCTGAAAAAAAAACATAAGGGGTAACACTGTCGTTTTTGGCCGAAATTTTGACCCCCTCCGATCTTCTTGAAACTCTGGATTCTGACAGAGGGCCACGAGACTTCGACCAGCGCGCAAAAATGGAGGCTCTAGACCCTTCCAGAGCCGAGATATCGGATGTCAAAGTTTTGACCTGAAAAAAAAACATAAGGGGTAACACTGTCGTTTTTGGCCGAAATTTTGACCCCCTCCGATCTTCTTGAAACTCTGGATTCTGACAGAGGGCCACGAGACTTCGACCAGCGCGCAAAAATGGAGGCTCTAGACCCTTCCAGAGCCGAGATATCGGATGTCAAAGTTTTGACCTGAAAAAAAAACATAAGGGGTAACACTGTCGTTTTTGGCCGAAATTTTGACCCCCTCCGATCTTCTTGAAACTCTGGATTCTGACAGAGGGCCACGAGACTTCGACCAGCGCGCAAAAATGGAGGCTCTAGACCCTTCCAGAGCCGAGATATCGGATGTCAAAGTTTTGACCTGAAAAAAAAACATAAGGGGTAACACTGTCGTTTTTGGCCGAAATTTTGACCCCCTCCGATCTTCTTGAAACTCTGGATTCTGACAGAGGGCCACGAGACTTCGACCAGCGCGCAAAAATGGAGGCTCTAGACCCTTCCAGAGCCGAGATATCGGATGTCAAAGTTTTGACCTGAAAAAAAAACATAA